>CM032812.1:1472452-2001174 GCA_019155185.1 Beaufortia kweichowensis | reverse complement strand
GTATAAATGTAAACAATTATATATTATATATTATATTAACCCTAACCCTAACTCAAAATAATAGACATATACAAGTAATATTCTTTTTAAAGTTTGCAATGTGCTTTTGTGCCAATTAGCAAATTAGCTTGAAAATGTCAATCCCGTTACTGTCAGCCCTGTTACTTTTCCAGAGTAACCGGTTTAGACATGTGGGTAATAAGGGTGACATATATTATAGAAAAATATAGAAAAAGGAGAATGTATGGCCAGTGTGAAAGGTGTGTCACGAACTCTGTCTCTGTGGCTCCCTCCGATCACCACCAGCGGGAGCCCTCCGATTATTATTGACTTTCCCCAAAGACTACACTTACACAACCCTCCGACCTGGCTGAACTCCGCACTGTATCGGGCCATTTTGTATCGCTTCCGGTATTTAAGCCAAGACGCATCACTACCAGACTTCGCGAAGTCTTGATTTGCCCCGCTATCATTTCTGAGTGTTTTCATAGTTACTGGATTTCTTTGTTGCTGTCCTCGATTGTTCACTGGATCTACATGATTGCTATCTGCCTGCCCCGACCTGTCTGCTTTGTTTCACCGGATCTAATGCATTGTTCTCTCGCCTGCCCCGGACCTGTCTGCTTTGTTTACCGGATTAACGATTGCCCGTCCGCCTGCCCCGATCCCCAGCCTGGACTTTTACTACTCTTTGCTCTGTCTCCGCTTGTTCCCCCGCTTCACTCCTGCCTGACCTTTTGCTGTTGTTATTACTCTTCGTCTTTAATAAAGTTGCTAATGGATCACACTCCTCAGGCCACTCGTTACAGAAGACTTCACGCCTCCCGCATCCAGCAACACTACAACAGTATGCCACGGGCTCAGCGCCAAGCATCCGTGCTGGCAACTCATCAGCAACAGCTGGCTAGGCTCACTTCTGGACACGGAGGAACTAGCCAAATCCCCTGCACGCTCTACACCTCGCCATGCCGCTGACCATCCCCCACCTGCTAACCCGCCACCCGCCACCATTTCGCTCCTCCCCGGCCAGTCCCGCGTCTTGCCTTTTCTCCGAGAAATTCGACCGGGACGCTCCGCCTAAAATGTAAGGGGTTTTGCTTCCAGTGTTCATTGTTCATTGACCAACAACCACTACTCTACCCTAATGAGAGAGTTCCCGCATTGCATTTGTTTGTTCACTCCTTACCGGTCGGGCACTGGACTGGGCCACAGCCATATGGGAGCAATGACCAGTCCACCTTTCCGCCCTTCAGGCCTTCCGAAGAGATTCAAGGAGGTGTTCCAGCATTCAGCGACGAGGGAAGGCCGGGAGCAGCTGCTGGCCCTCAGGCAGGGCCGAGCTCGGGCGGGCCGACTCACGCTGCTCACGCTCAGGACACTCATGCTTAAGCTGACTGGGAGGGACGCCCCGCTGAAATTACTTTTCAGGAATGGGTTAACTACAGAGCTCCAAGCAGAACCCTCGCCTCTGTAGAGATGAGGGGAAACACTGGATCAGTACATTGAACTTAAGCATCCACCTCGACAACCTGATTCGGCCTCCAGACGGCCTCTCCCGCTTCCCTACCCAGTTTTTTCCCACAGCCAGTCCCACATCGGACCGCCGAGGAGGAGCCCATGCAGATCGGGCGCACCCACCTCACGGGCTGAGGAGAGAGAGAGGAGGAGACAGGAGCCGCCTCCTCGCTTATACCGCGGTAAACCCGCCATATGAGAGCTTCCTGTCCCACACGCCCTCAAGGGAGATCAGAAATGGTAAGTCCAGTCAGGCCTTTACTTACCAGTTTCAAGATACCGTAACACTTAACGTTGGGGGTCGGTCCATCGTGACCACCGTGATTGATTGATTCAGGGTCAGCGGTAACTTCATTGATTTAGGACGCTTTGCGGTAGGTCACATAATCTACCTCTCATCTCTTCTGTTCCTCCACATGTAGCAGTCGCAGCTCCTAGACGGACGCCCACTCGGTTCAGGTCACCTGCAATTCACCACAGGACATCACACTTCTCACCGCTCACTGCATAAGGAAGTCATCCGCTTTTTTCCTCCTCGACTCCCCAAACTCCTGTCATCCTTTGGATTTCCTGGCTGGACCTGCATGATCCCATCATCTCTTGGTCTGAGGGACAGATCACCCAATGGTCACCCTTTGCCAGAGACACTGCCCTTGGTGACCATTAAACCTCTGCGAACACTCCAGAACTCCCTCCGAGTATCACGATCTGAATCTGGCCTTCAGCAAGACCGAAGCCACCTGTTTACCTCCTCACCGACCTAATGATCTGTGCCATTGATCTCATGCCCGGCGCAGACAACCACCTCCAGTGGACGCTGGGCTCTTCCCACTGTCCCAACCAGAATCCGAGGCCAGCGAGATCTTACATTCAAGAGGAACTGGCCAAGGGGCTTCATTCGTCCTCCACATCCCCAGCACCAGCTGGTTTTTCTTTGTGAAGAAGAAGGACGGGCGGGTTACGACCCTGCATCACTATCGTGGGCCTGAATGAGATAACAGTGAAGTTCAGATACCCCTGCCTCTTGTGTCCGGCTTCTGGAACAATTAAGGAAGGCTCGATTCTTCACAAAATTGGACTTACGTGAGCTTACAACCTAATCCGGGTGATCCGTGAGGGGACGAGTGGAAGACCGCCTTTTCTACCACCTCGACACTATGAATACCTCTGCCATGCCCCTTTGGTTTGGCCAACAGCCCGTCCGGCCTTCCAAGCCTTCATCAACGAGGTATTCCGGGACATGCCTCAACCGAGGGTGATTGTTTACATTGATGACATTCTCATCTATTCTGATACCTACCAGGACCATGTCAGACACGTCGTGCAGTGCTGCAGGCTGATAAAGAACCAACTCTATGCCAAGATGGAAAAGTGTGAGTTCCACCAAACGAAGGTCTCCTTTCTTGGTTACGCCATCAGTCCGAGGGAGGGCTATGGATGATCAGAAGGTCACAGCCGTCCTGAATTGGACACAAACCACACTCAAAGAACTACAACGCTCTTGGGTTCGCTTAATTTCTACCTGCGCTTCATCAGAAACTTCCAGTTCGGTCTCAGCACCCCTCACCTCCATGCTTGTGAAAGGGAACCCTAAAAACTCTGTTGGACCCCAGCTGCATTGATCGCTGCCTTCACTGCTGGATCTCAAGGCACGCTTTCACCACAGCTCCCATCTTACATCATCCGATCCTGAGAGGGGAGTTCATCAGAGAAGTGGACGCTTCGAAAGCACAGGTATCGGCGCTCGGCCCTCGCGAACGCCAGGGGATCCCCCAAGATGTACCCATGTGCATTCTTATCACACAAGTTAAGTCCTGCAGAACAGAACTATGACGTCGGGCAACAGAGAGCTTCTGGCCATGAAAACGCACTCGAGGAATGGCGACATTGGTTAGAGGGGGCAAAATTTCCCTTCACTATACTCACCACCATCGCAACCTGGAATACCTGCAGTCAGTTAAACGCCTGAATCATCGCCAAGCACGCCATTTCTTTCACTCGGTTCAACTTCAAGGTAACTCTCACGCCCTGGTTCCCAAAACACTAAAGCTGATGCCCTCTCACGCCTACACGTAATCCTGCCGCGATTCTATCCAGAACGAGACCATTCTCCCATCATCTGTCATTCTGGCCTCCTGTCCTCTAGGACATCATGACCAAGATCACTGAAGCCCAACAACAAGACCCCCACCCACTGCATGTCCCATCGACCGAAGTCTATGTACCCTCTCTCCTCCCCGAAGTCCTCTCTGAAGTTCACTCGAACCCCAGTTCCGCCACCCAGGCATCACCGCTACCATTCAACTCCTCACAAACCGCTTCTGGTGGCCCACCTTACAACATGACACCATCGAGTTCATAAGGAACTGCCGACCGTAAAACATTTCCAGTACCACACCAAATACCTTCACGGGGTCTACTTCAACCACTCCCCATTCCCCGTACGATCTTGGTCCCATATCGCCATCGACACGCCACGGACCTACCAATGTCTCAGGGGAACACGACCATACTCTCGGGTCATTGATCGCTTCTCAGCATGCGTGCTGCCTCATCCCTCTGCCCAAGCTACCTTCCGCCCTAGAGACAGCTGGAGACTCATGTGCAACCAGGTCTTCCGATTTTATGGGCTACCAGAGGACATCGCTCCTCGATTGGGGTCCCAATTCACCTCCCGCCTCTGGACCTCCTTCTGTAAGCTTCTGAACATCAACATCAGCCTCACGCCAGGGTATCATCCCTGCCAACGGCCAGGTGGAGAGGCTTAATCAAGAACTTACCCGCTTCTCACGCACTTTACTGCCACAATAACCAGCATGACTGGAGTCGATTTCTCTTCTGGGCGAATATGCCCAGAACTCCTCGAAACCTGCCACCAATCTCACCCCTTTCTAGTGCATCCTTGGCTTTCAACCACCACTGTTCCCCTGGTCCGGGCGAGCTCCTCGGAGTTTCCTTCTGTCAGTGCCTGGAAGCAACGCAGCCAGGACACCTGGCACCTGGACAATACCGTATCTCACCCACCTTTCATATCTCCTTGCTCAAGCCCGCTGGTGACCAGGAAGGAGTGGAGAACCTAGAGGGACCGAGAACCAGAGCACCCTCTGCTTATGGTGGACGGCATGAGGAGGCCTGTCGGGTCAATGTAATATTAGGACTCTAGACTGCCAGGTCGAGAACTGCAATACCTGGTGGACTGGGAGGGCTACGCCCCCAAGAACGATCCTGGGCAAAATCCTCTGACATCTTGACCCTTTCACTAACCGAGGATTTCCACCGTGACTCACCCAGGAAACCGGCCCCAAGACCCAGGGAAGACCTTCAGGCCTCAATCCCTCCTCAAGGCCAGGAGTCAGCTCACAGGAGGGGCTCTGTCACTTAACTCGGCCTCCTGTGGCTCCCTCCCGATCACCACCAGCGGGAGCCCTCTCCGGATTATTGACTTTCCCCCACGGACTACACGCCCACAATTCCCCGCTCTGGGCTGAACTCCTCACCCGTGTCGGCCATTTTGTATCGCCCGGTATTTAAGCCAAGACGCTTAAGTCTTGATTTGCCCCGGCTATCATTTCTGAGCGTTTTCATAGTTACTGGATTTCTTGTTGCTGTCTCGGATTGTTCACTGGATCTACGATTGTTATCTGCCTGCCCCGGACCTGTCTGCTTTGTTTACCGGATCTACGATTGTTCTCAGCCTGCCCCGGACCTGTCTGCTTTGTTTACTGGATTAACGATTGCCTGCCGCCTGCCCCGATCCCCAGCCTGGAATTTACTACTCTTTGCTCTGTCTCCGTTGTTCCCGTTTCACTCCTGCTTGACCTTTTGCTGTTGGTATTACCTTTTGTCTTTAATAAAGTTGCTAATGGATCACACTTCTCGTGCCGACTCGTTACAGGTGTAAGTTAAACAGCTTTCCAGTTATTACACCATACAATCCCACAATCATTGTTTTCTATTCACAGTGGATAACAGAAGAAAAGATTAAAAAGTGGCAAAACTGTCATTTAAAATCACTGTCTAAAAAGAGATGGAGACCACCATGGAATGCTTCACTGACCTATTCAATGAACAGCTGTTAAAATTCAGGAGACATGTTTTTAACATTTACATTTACATTTAGGCATTTAGCTGACGCTTTTATCCAAAGCGACTTACAAATATTAGGAGACAATGAAGCGATACATCAAAAGCGGCAGCAATAGTACTAAGAAGTGCTTTCCTAAGTTTACAATGTAATGCAGTGCTAGATAAATACCTGTAGGGGAAGGAAAAGAAAGTGGTTTTTTATGCTGTCAGGTGTTCGTGGAAAAGGTGTGTTTTTAGTAGTTTTTTAAAGGAGGTGAGGGATGTGGCAGACCGGATTGCGTTAGGGAGATTAATCCACAAGCCGGGAACAGAGAAGGAGAAAGAGCGAGAGAGAGATTTAGGCCCTTCTGTGATGGTACCACCAGTCTATCGCTCATTCGCTGAGTGAGGGTTCTGGATGATGGGTTGTAGTTATGTAGAAGAGAGTTAAAGTATGAGGGCAGAGTTTGTGATGGTTTTAAATGTCAGCATTAATGATTTAAATTTAATGCAGGTACGCCACCGTAGCCAATGGAGAGAGATTAAGAGTGGCGTGACGTTGCTCTTTGGGTTCCTGGAAGACAAGTCTTGCTGCAGCCGTTTTCTGTATCATCTGCAGTGGTTTGATTAGCCGTGCAGGAAGACCAGCCAGAAGAGCATTGCAATAGTCCAGTCTGGAGATTACCATGGCTTGGACAAGCAGTTGGGCAGGCGTGCTCTGTGAGGTATGGCCTGATCTTCCTGATGTTGTAAAGTGTATATTCACAAGAGCACCGTGCTATCCTTGAGATGTGTTCGGTAAAGGACAGCTGGTCATTGAAGATTACACCAAGGTTTCTAACTGATTTAGATGGTGTGTTGCGGTGTGATGGTGGTTGTGTTGCCAATTTGAATTGTGAGGTTGTGTTGCGTTGCCGGTGAGGCCAGAAGTACCAGGAGCTCAGTTTTGGCAAGGTTTAGCTGAAGGTGGTGTTTAGTCATCCAAGATGAGATGTCATTCAGGCAGGCTGCAATGCGTGATGCTATTGTGGGGTCATCTGGCTTGAAGGAGAAGAAAATCTGGAATTCGTCAGCCAGCATAGCAGTGGTAATCAAAGCCATGTGATTGAATGATGGGACCCAGGGATGTTGTGTAGATGGAGAAGAGGAGTGGTGCAAGAACAGATCCCTGAGGAACGCCAGTGGCCATGGGATGGGCTTTAGACAGCTCCCCATTTAGGCATGTGCTAAATTATGTCAGGCAGAAGTACTCTGCTGTGAAGGTACTGCATTTTCTAAGTGATGGTTCATGCAAGCAGTACTGCCAGTATGGTAATGTCTACTGCACAATCTCTTCTGCACAGAATTGTAGGAGGTAGGAGGTGTGCTAAAGAGACAAGCAGATGACCTTGTCAGAAAAGGCCATGACATACCAGATGCAAAGTCTCTGTTTTCAGCACTGCCCAGAACACAAACCACCATCAAACTGATTTATGCAGAGGAGGAGGCAATGCAGGCCATGCCTCAGAACATCCAACCAGTTCCCTTAACAATGTGCTTACATCAGGTTGTGACACTGGCAAGAGGTGTCACAACCGTGATGTCAGTTGCATGTGTGTAGCAATTTAGAGGCTTAAATGGCAATGCCCTGGCACCCAGTTCTTCAGTTTGGTATGTGACCAAACTCCAGTCCAACACAGTGCAGTTGAATAGACCAGTGCAGAGATCATTGGAAAGTTGTGTGTTCGATCACTACCCCTCAAACATCAAGAACGTAAGCTTGGCCTGTCTCCCTTCCAAGTTTGATGGTACAGCAGAACATTGTAGAAGTTTTCTTTGCCAGGTGGCTATATTTTGGAAAATCAGCAGAACGGACTTGATTCTGATACCAAGAAAGGTGCCTATATTATGTCATTACTTACAGGGAAGGCAATTGATTGGGCAGCTGCCATTTGGGAGACTGATACTCAGATAATGCGGCGCCACACCAAACGCTTAATGAAGCTTAATAAATCATTGCTATTCGGGCGGCCAGAAGTTGGACGCTGCGGAACATTTTGAGTTTACTCGCTTCATCTCGCTGCGGGAAATTCAAGGCTACCCGCTGCAAAATGGCTGACTTGGATTTCGTTGAGAGAGTAGCTGCGCTTTATGTGCTATGGAAGGCTGAAAACAGGGCAATAAGATTCATTCGGCGCCGGTCTGGGTACATCAGATAACTTCAGAGGCGCACTCCAGCTTGGTGAGTTTCACCAACTCCTCCATGAGCTCGCCTCTGCGACGGCCGCTTTAGCGTACTCTCCGACTGAGCCGGTCCCAGTTTGAGACCTGTTGTCCCGTGTCCCACTCGTAATCACGTCACTACTAGAGCAAGTTCCTGATTGGTTAACGCAGGCGTGGATTTCGCCGAAGTTCAGATTTTAACTCGCGCGATTCGCGCGTCAAACAGCCAAAATGCTCAATTCGCGTCGCCTCATTTCATGCTTAACATGAAAGGTGAATTTCATGTTAAGCATACCACATTCCTTGGTTACAACATCAGTAATGAGGGCCTTGAGATGGATAAGTCCAAGATAACTGCAGACTGAGTGGCCTCAACCCAAGACAGTAAAAGAGCTCCAACGATTCATGGGATTTGCCAACTTCTATAGAAGATTCATTCAGAACTACAGTATTGTTGCTGGCCCTCTAACATCTCTGCTCAAGGGTAAGCCTGTAAAACTCCCCTGGAATGATGAAGCCTCACATTTTTTCAACAGATTGAAAGAAATGTTCACTACAGCCCCATTCTCAAACAACCAGACCCAACTCTGCCCTTCGTCATAGAAGTTGATGCATCAAACAGAGGAATAGGAGCAGTACTGTCTCAACGTCATGGACAACCTGGTAAACTGTGTCCTTGCGCATTCTATTCTCGTAAACTAACTGATGCTGAACGAAACTATGATGTAGGTAACAAGGAACTCCTCTCAATAAAAGCAGCAATAGAAGAATGGAGGCATTGGCTAGAGGGTGCAAACTTTCTTTTCCAGGTCATCACAGACCAAAAAATCTCAGAGTATATTAAAAACGCTAAAAGATTGAGCTCTCGCCAAGACCGATGGTCACTATTTTTTACTTGATTCAACTTCACAGTCTCATACCGCCCAGGAAGTAAGAAAAGCAAAGCTGATGCCCTGTCCAGACGCCATAATCTGCCCCATACTGAACTCTCCCCATACTGCCATTTTCACTCATCATTGCACCAGTCACCTGGGACTATGAATGAACGTCAACAAGTACAGCAAGAAGAAGCTCCCCCTGATCATTGTCCCCCAAATAAGCATAACATGTACCTTAATCACTTCGCCGACGGTTGATGCATTGGACTTATACATCACTCAGCTCAGGAAATCAATGGATCAGACTCATGAAAAACTCATTCTGGTGGCCCGGAATGGAGAAAGACACCACAAACTTTATTAAGGCTTGCCCAGTGTGAGCTCAATCAAAAACTTACACTCGGGTCTACTTCAACCTCTACCTATTCCTTATCGTCCATGGTCACATCTCTCTGTTGATTTCATGACAATTCTTGTCATAATCGATATATTTTCCAAATCATGTCGTTTGGTGCCCCTCAAGGGACTTCCCACAGTCATAGAAACCACTCAAACCCTGTTTCATTAGGTATTTAGAATATATAGAATATGTAGAGACTTGGCCGGGCCAAATGTTGGATTTCTTTAAGGGATCATAAAATTAGACAACAAACACAACAGAACCCCTTTTGGCTCCAGAAAGTCTGGTTAAGTGATAACCCATTCCGTTGTTACTTTAACCTCAGTAGGACAGTTATTAACCTTCTCTGGCCTTCCCCAGAGAGAGTGACCCCAAGCCTCAACCCCTGGAGATCCCCTCCATGTCCCCTGAGATCTTGCAGCTAAGATCCAGAGACAGTACATACATACACATACACATACATCATCATACACACATGTTATATACATACATACATACATATACATATACACACACACACACATACATACATACACACACACACATACATACATATACATATTCACATCACATATACATACATATACATACACACACACACATATACATACACACACAGAACATATATATACATACATACACATACATATATACATACACACACACACACACACACAGAGAGAGACACACACACACTCAGAGACAGAGAGAGAGAGAGAGACACAGAGACAGAGACACACACACACAGCACAGCACACAGAGACAGAGGCACAGACAGCACACAGAGAGAGACACACAGACAGGCAGAGACAGACAGACACACACACAGCAGGCACACAGACACACACAGCAGGCAGATAGCAGTCAGACAGCAGCAGCACAGACAGGCACACAGCAGCAGAGACAGCACACACACACAGCAGCACAGTCACCCACATACAGGACACACACACAGTTTTGCCCACAGACACACACAGCAGTAATAGCATAATAGACCAGACAGAGACACAGCAGGCCACACGGAATTCACAGAGCCACACAGGAACAGCACAGACACACCATCCACAGAGTGGAGGCACACAGGAAGATGGAATGGGACACACAGACAGACACAGCAGGTGGAGCCTCAGGACATGCACCAGACACATGAACAGCCCATAGTGAACAAGGACAACTAGATGGACCAGAAGCACACATCTTCGATAGATGGAGATGGAATTACTGGAAGGTGAGACACTTGAACACAGGAGACAGGGACCACGATGCTGCTTATGGAATGGACACAGGCTGACATAGACCAGAGCCATCATGGAACAGGCACACATAGTGGAGACACCAGTGAAGACACACCAGAAGCACTGAATGGCCCACACACAGGAAGACATGGAGGATTGGTACATGGAGAGCAGTGAGAGACAAGGAGTGGTGACCAGCCAGGAGGAGTTCATGGGGACCAAGTGTTGAGAGCGAATTTCAGGTAGGTTTGAATGGAGTAATAACACACAATGGAGAGGAAGACAGGAGGAAAAGGACACAAAGAGTGGATCCCAAGGTGGAGACACATAGGCGTAGAGTTTGGGACTTGTTCACATGATACAGAAATGGAGGGGTCTCTGGACATGGATGTTGTGGGAGAACACATATGGATGGGATTGAGACATGCGGGAGCAGCAGCAGAAGCTGGGATTCACAGTGGATGCACAGTGCCCAGTGAACTGTCACTGCAAAAGCCAGTAACTTACTGTAGACAGTTTCAGATACTGTTAGAGCTCATGGCAGGTGTATCCAACGTTGTTTCCGTCTGTCTTTTGCACAGTAGACCTCTACAATGGTCTCTCAATACCAAGGGGTTTTCCCTGAGGGGCAACCCTTTTTCGCATGATCATGTGAAACGCAGGGTGTGTGCGCATGCTTGATGATGTGGAAAAAAGCCTTGGGTTTTGGTCTGTGGGTCCTGCACTGGGTGCCTGCGCTGTCCAGCCACGTAACCCTGACAGCAGATGCATCCCGCACATGGGCTGTATGCAAGCGACTATGGAAGACATCCTGTCGAGGCTGGGGTTTAGGGCTGGGGAATGGAGGCTCCACCTCGAGGCTGTGGAGCAGATTTGGAACATTGTGGTTCTCTCTCACTCACCCAGCCCTGTTTGGACTGGATGCCATGGCCCAGGCGAAGTAGAGAGCTTTGCCCCAATCAGCAGGTCGATTTTTTGGAAAGGAGGTGCTAGGATGAAGGCCTGTGAGTTGCATTAGGGTGCCGACTTGGGACCTGGCCATTGTGCTGGAGGGGCTCCCGGGGGCTTGCTTTGAGCCTCTTGACACCCAGCGCCAGACAGACTTCTGGCCTTTAAGACGGTGTTCCTGTTGGCTATTACCTCTCTGAGGAGAGTAGGAGACTTCCAAGCCCTGTCGGTGTCCACTACATTCTCAGATTTTGCTCCGGGTATAGTCCAGGCCTTTCTGTTTCCTAGCACAGTTATGTGCCTAAGGTTACGAGTAATGCGCTGAGGCCCATTATCCTTCAGGCTCGGACCAGGAGAAGCCTAACTTGGGTGTGTCCAGTGTGAGGCTATCTCACTGCTTATGAGGTTCGGGCAGACCCTCACCTGTGTCTGTGAGGGCTCATTTGACCAGAATGTGTATGAGTGGCCTCTAAGGCCTTCATTTTAAGGGCTTCACTACAATTATAGCTAACTATTGGAACATTTTCCTTGTATTTCCTTGTGCGTAAATATACTCTATGTTATAAAGGCTGTATATATCCAGTCTTAGCCAATGTATAGCAGTGCTGCTTAGAATGTCTAAACTGTCATTGTTTTGTATATTTGCTGTTTTGGTTTGAAACATTGTGATTATAATTCTCTTTATATGGAAATTATAATAAAAAATAATAAATATAAATATAATACATTATATATATATATATATATATATATATATATATATATATATATATATATATATATATATATATATATATATATATATATTTATATATTTATATATTTATATGTGTGTTCTATGTAAGTGTAACATTTGCAGGCTTATGGTTCTTTGTTCCCCCCTTGTGGCCTGATATATCATATGACGATATATTTATTTTGTATTTTACTGAAGCATAATAGCCAAACCACTTTTTAGTGAAAAGTTGATCTTCTGTCAGTCTTCCGTCAACAAAGCGGGTGTTGTGGTGGATGATTTAAATTTAAAGCTTTTAACCAAAGCTGACGAGATTCTTCCTCCTTCTGTAGGTGGATGCAGATAATAAAGTGCGATACATCCACATTCAGCTCTGAGTCGAACATTATTTGTGCTGGTGTGAATAACAATCTTACTAAATTTACACTTTTTTTTCAGCACGTTTAAATTTGACTTGATGTCAGGCACTCTGCCTCCCAATAAACATTGGACTATGGTGACTGGTGCCTCTATTTTTTACCAATAACTAGGGCACATTCAAGAGGTTTCTTGGTAGGTGTTTCACCAAGTAGGGCAAATTTATTTAAAACTGTAATCAGAACGATTGAGTGGTGTTTTGTCCTGCAACTCTGCCGTCTCACAGTTTCCCTGCTGCGGAGGATCTGCAACCGGAACCAAACAATGTGATAAGCTAGTTACGCTATTGTGTAATCTAAAACCCTATTACTCGTACTTTCCTCAAATAAAGTTTGAATGCGTGATTCTAATTCTGAGATCTTCTCTGTCAGCCTAACTATTTCCCTACATTTATCACCTCGTTGCTGACAGAGAAGGCTAAGCTAAACATGCAACAAACAGTGAATGTAATAATACTGGGAGAAGATGCTATAACTCACTGCGTTTGCACAGCTACAAACACAGCTACAAACAGTAAATTCAGAAAACAGTCTATTAAAAGTCTATTAACAACTTTTTAAGAGTGTATATAACACCATTAGTGGCAGTCAATGATATGGTTCTTGACCTCCTTTGCAGCAAAAGAAGAAGAAGGAGTCTGTATTGAAGAAGAACAACACCTACACCGCTGCAACGGCCACAGCTTTTGCTCCCAACATTGCCAGAGACCCTGGTTTGGCAACTATTGCTAAAAGTGCCCCCCCTCCCCCAACTGAGCCCAAGGAAGAACCCAAACCCAAACCACCTGAGGCCAAGAAGACCTTCAACAGTGTGAGCAAGATTGATAGAATTGCCAGAATAGCCTTTCCACTGCTCTTCGGAACCTTTAACCTGGTGTACTGGGCCACTTACTTGAATAAAAAACCCAAAATACAGGGTGCCCTACAACCCCACTAATCACCTTCATATCTGTTTGATTCTGTTTCTTTACAATAACAAGAAACTATTTGTTTCCAAATTTGTTTCAGTGATAGTCAAGCTCCCATTTTGATATTTGTGTCAACATATGTAACATATCTTGCTTAAGGAGGATCTGCATTATGTACAAACCATTGTATTGAAAGGGAACTCTTACTACAATATATACTGTACACACAGACACAATATATCATACATGAGCAAATGCTATTCTTTAACCACATATAATAATAGTTCTAAGTTCCTTTTTTAAAGGAATTGTTGACCCTGTTTACTCCATGTCATTCTAAACTTGTATACCGTTATTTGTTCATGGCATAGTTAAGAAGTTGGACGAGATCTCTTAAGCTCTAAAATTTACATAAAACACAAACAAAGCACCATAAAGGTATTCATTGTATAAATATATCAGTGCACGCCTTTTCAGCATATTGAAAACTTGAAACAGTTTGGAACGAGATGATTGTAATTTTTTGGGTGAACTATTTCTTTATTATGTTTCTCTCAACATTAAACGGAGATTTTGCATTATGAGTTTATGTATTAAGCTGATTTAGTGTGCATGAGAAAAGCTTATCTGTTTAAATACTCAGTCAACAGCTTGATTTAAACAATGCTACCTACAATCACAGTCTTTGATGACTTAAACAGCATTTTCTTTGGTCTGCATTCTGAATTTTATTTAATATATTCTGAATATTATTCTAATAGGTTTTCATTAACAGCAATAAAACTTGTCTTGATGGGAAAATAATCATTTTCTCAAGGATATTAAAAATGTAGAGAAATTCATAATATTTATTGTGTATATCGTAAAGCTTACTATTTATTTAGTTTGAATTTAAATATATAAAGTGTTAGAGATGTCAGTATTATTTGAGCTTTGCCAAATGTAACTACAAAATCAGTGCTTAAAATAGAGGGAGAGCCCGATTTGTTTGAAGTTGCGTAACATATGGAGAAAATTTGAGAATATATACAATATTTTTTCTCGATCCACTTGACACTATTATTAGAGTTTTGGCTTCACCCTTTGATGGTTAAACATACAAAAGTATGTAAATGAAAACCAGTATATTTGTGCATTTGCACAAAAAGATTGTAAATTAGTATCTTGATGTTGGAATGCTATTTTATGTTTAGCATTAAATTACTTTTTTATTCTGTAGGTTTGTTAATGGTTTTTGTGACTCATGAGAAAAAAGACTTCTGGCACTAATTGTATTATGTGCTCCTACCCAATAGCATCACATTTAAGTGAGAAAGTCAAAGCGGGTCAAGAGTGCCTCAAATTTTAAAACTGAAAAGGTGCTTATAAGGCACTTCTCATCTCAGATCCTTGTTGGATGGATTTATCTGGGTAACCTTTCAAAAGTGTCACTCTGAAATATTTAGCCACATTGACTTTTGTCTCATATGCAATTAGAAGGTAAACATTCCATTGCAGACATCTTTGTCACTGCTGGTTTGATGAAAACTAGGGTAAATGTGTCTAGATATTAGCCATGTAGGCAAATACACTGCTCTACACATATGTCTTGTAATTCTATAAAAATGTCAAGTTTCTTTGTTTGTGGCATTGATGGTAGTCACTCTATAAGCACCTATTGAAAAGAAACCAAGTTCGTAAAGAATATCCTTTCTATTTTGGACTCTCTTGTGACAAGAGCTTTCATCTTTCATCGTTGGGCAGTTGTAGCCTAGTGGTTAGAGCGTTGGACTAGCTAACAGATGGTTGCTGGTTTGATTCCCAGTACCAGTAGGAAACAACTGAGGTGCCCTTGAGCAAGCCACCTCACCCCTAAATGCTCCCAGTGTGCCACTGGTAACTTGTAAGTCGCTTTGGATAAAAGCGTCTGCTAAATGAATAAATGTAATGTAAATCTTAAAAAAGTAACTTAAACATTCTCATTCATTCATTTGATGTAGCAATATAGATTAGTAAGTAAGGGCTTTTTGTTATCAAAATGATTAAAGGCACACCACTATGATCAATTTGATTTATTATTTCTGATATCTTGTGTATGTCTAACTATATGAAGCTTAAGTCCTTTTAAGTTGGAGGTGTTTAATGGGTTTTTTTTTTTTCAATTTGTTACCTTCTGTATTTACAGTTCTCAGTAGATTGTTCTTTATGAAAATGACGAATATGTAAACTTAAAATATTGAAACTGATGTTTTTACATTTGTCATTGGATAAGTTTCTGGCACAACATCTGGTTGATATGATACATATGTTTTTTTTAACCCTGTTTTATTTTTTATATCATTGGGGAATGTTTATGTTTTGACTGGGTCACATGACAAAGACTGAAAGTGAGCGAACAACACTAAATGTAATCCATACTGGCAATTTTGTATAGAGACTGCTTTGGAACCAGGCTTTTGGGAAGGCAGTACTATTATGAGTTTATTGAGATTTCAATTCAATAACTTATGTGTAATATTGTGTTTAAAATATAAATGAAATATATACATATAAATATAGGCACATATAGCTATAAAATATTGCAGTTACACATTTTCCATGATGATACTTGTTCTAAAGATGTTTTTTTGATGTTTTTGACTGACCTCTTTATGCATTTTGCACATTATATTTACCATTTATGTAGTCATTGTAGTGCTATGCAAGGATAGCTTTGATTAGCCTCTCTCTTCTCCTCACTGTCTGTAACATTTTAAACATATTGTAAAAAGCTGGTCAACTTTGCACCTTACTTAGCTATGTTTGCAATCTAAAAATAGAAAATAGAAGAACACTTGTTTGTGGTACAGATATTGGATAATTCATTTTAGTCACATGGTAATATGGCAATAAAAACAGTGATTCAAAATAAGAATTCAGTCGTATTTTCCCACAAGAATAAATACATTCAATAAATGAAGATTTGTATGCATATAATAGTATAATTAGTCATCTATGTTAAGTATTAGTGAAGCATTTAGGATTTGCCATTTCATTTGTGTTATAGGAGATTATACATATATGCATACCAGATATGAAATGTATTTAATTTTTGGATTTTTCATGTTTTGAAAAATCACACAGTTATACACATTCAATAAAATATAAATGTATGCCAACACATTTCAAAGTAGGCATATGTGCAAAGACACAACAGACACAAACAGAAACACAAAGTGCAGAGGTAGACTATGATTTGTGATGTTCTTTACACTGTAAAATGGCTATTGTCTTTGTAAATGTTTGCTTTCTTAATGTTATGGCCCTGTAGAATTTGATTCATTTAATTAGTCATTAAATAAAAGGAAATTGAATCATGTTACATTTCATTCATGTTTTATGATTTGTTTTTGTATTAATGAAATATTCCTTTCCTTTGTACTCAAGTTGAGGGACAAACATTCATATGATTATGCAGATATTTACTCAGTTATCATAGTGGGTAATTCTTGAAATTCAGATAACAGGTGAACAGGATTACACGTTTGTATTTTGATAGTCCACTTTCTACTAACTAGAAGTAATTTTGCAAATGAATGAGTTTTTTCACATTTAGTTGCAATTACATGTCATAAAGTATTAGTAAACTGTTGGGTTAAGGTTAGGCTTGGGCTTAGGAGATTGTTGAGTTGCAAAGGTACTTAGTCAGGAGAATGTCTTTTGGTGGATCATCAAAATTACTAGATGAAGTTAGGGTTTGTTATAACACAGTCTGAATGCTGTTGGGAAATTAATTATTCCAGTGAGGCAGATGCAATTCAAGTAATATATATATGCTAGATACATCGTCGTTTAAACACAACCTTTTTAAAGTGTATGCTGCAGTACTTATCTGTGTAGAAAAGTAATAAAACTATATTTTTGCACTTCTGATTAGATGCTAACTGCATTTCATTAGCATGGTACTTGTACTCTGCATAATGACAATAAAGTTAAATCTAATATTATATGGAAAAAATACAGAAAATCTGTGCCTGCTAAAAACAACCACTCAGGTTTTAGACAGATTTTTACAGAGCTCGTCTTGTTGAGCTGCCTCTACATTTCCTTTTTTTTTTTAATTCTGAAAGACCTGTCAACCAATTTTAACACAGTAAATGACCATCATCTCCGGCTGACTGTAAGGTGGAATTAACAAGAACTGCATCAGAACCCTTCTGATTTGCATTATATCTTTTGTGCAGATTCAAGGTATCTTGAAAGGAAAAAGAGACCATACATGTGAAAATGCACTATTCACACTAAAATGTTTGTAACTTATGAATGCTTTGGAATACAGACCTAAGCTTGGTCTGGTTTGAAAGAAGAAATGTAGAAGATTATAATTTAAATGGAATTTAAGAAGTTTTTTTAAAAGTATATTGATTGTTATGAAAAATAATTATAAATATATACACATATACATACATACATACATACATACATACATACATACATACATACATACACATACATACATACATACATACATACATACATACATTACATACATACATACATACATACATACATACATACATACATACGTAAACAAATAGTTGTTTTATACTAAAAATGCTAAGGCTTTACATGAGACTTTTGCTGTTGTACTACAAAAGTCCACTAGGGGGTATATAAACTCCAATGTTAATTCCAGTTTCTATGCTTTTCTATCTCACACACAACACAATATAAAACACAAATGTATAATAAAAAGGATCATAGGAGATGTGAATAGGAGAATGATATCAGAAATTTGAAACATATACTAGTTGCTTTGTTGGTATAATTATCTGGTATATGATTTCAAAACCACTAAAAATTATATTTAATTACAAAATGATTATTATTCTGATATGATATTAACACAGGCTACATAATTTTTTAAAATTCAACTGAAAAATACTGAAGTAAACTTCAGTGCGCCATTTTTGGAAAAGTGACATTTAGCAGCACACAACATCTAGATTAAGTCTTTAACCCCGGTTCCATGATGAAGGGAACGAGACGTGGTGTCGATGACGACATTAGGAACCTATTGCATCCGTTTTGAATTTCAAAGCACCAATGAACTTGGCGAATAGAAATTGCATTCCATTCTCTTCCCCGTACATACGGATATAGATGGCGTGCTCCATTCACCAGCTGCACAAAAGCCTATGAAGCTTCACGGCTCGCGTTCAGAGGACAGAGCAGTGTTGTGGCACGAGGGACACAACGTCTACTTCCCTCCATCAAGGAACCGTGGTTACAGATGTAACCTAGACATTCCCTTTCTTGTAGCCCTACTTGAGTGCTGTTTGAAAGTATTGGCTGAACAAATTTCAAGGATTTTTTGTGTTATTGTTGCATGTTTGTGTGTGAAAAATAAATGTGGACTCGCTGTGTGTTTTGACACATAAGGCACTTCAACTCCTCCGAAGCAAGAAGGAGGTGGTTTGGATCCTTGTTTCATACCTCAAGTAAGTTAGCTTCTCTTGGACATAGTTTGATAAAGGTTCTGGCTGAGTGTCACTAGAAGAGAGGAATGCCCTCCTAATGGACACTGGGGGGGATTTTCTGACATTTTGTAGATAAGCGCAGCAATATCATGGATTCCTTCTTCCATTTCTGGATATTTGGTCGAAGTGGAGCATTACTGTTTATTAGAAACTGGAATCATTTTTTACCACTCTGGAGTATCACAAATTGAAAATTTACATCTACTTTCTACAATTTGTTTCAATCTGAACTGATACTGCTACAAAATGGATTCAGATGAAACAGGTGATGTTCCAAAAAGGGAGGCAAGGATGACTGCTAAAGCTCTAGAGGAAAGGCTTAAGTTCAAGTTTATGTGTATAGCGTTTTAGCAATGTAGCACTGTTTCAAAGCAGCTTTACAGCAAAATGAACAGAAAGACTAATATATATATATATATATATATATATATATATATATATATATGTGGAGAAAATTAACCAGCTTAACCAGTTGGTAGGACCGAGAAGAGCCATGTTGGTACATTTAACCAGAAAAATTAGAGAAATTGAAGCCATGATGGAGGACTATGGTAATGCAGATATGGTGCATTAATACATCATTGGTGACTTTGCACAGTCTTATGCTGCCTTTTAAGTCAATGATGCAGCCAAAGAATTGATGTCTGATGACACGCTTATTTAGATTAGGTAAACTGGTACGGGTTATGGGTTTAGGAAGAGTCAGAGACAGATAGTTGAATTTCACACAAGCAGGTTTACTGAATGAGCTTTAAAGCGCTGTCCACAGGACAGCGCATGCAAACAGAGTCAAAACAGAAATAAACCCCAGCAACAGAAAATCCAAAAGGTAACTTGGGTATAAATACAAAAGAGAATACAAATCCACACGGGTTCCAGCAGCTGACCGTCAGCGATGCCGGTAACAAATCCTGACTGGTGACTCACAGAGCGAAGACAGACAGAGATAATCCAACAGGTAAAACTTTTCAGATACAGGCTGATAACATCCGAGATAATCCAGCAGGTGAAACTTTCCAGGTACAGGCAAAAGGTGTCCAACAGAGATACAGGTTGACATAAAACCTGCACACAACATTAATCCCAGACAAGAACTGAACAAAAAGACAGAGTTTAAATAACCAAACAAATTAACAAACACAGGTGCAAACAATCACAGACTGATGGCGGGTTCGGTGCAATGGATGATGGGATTTGAAGTTCAATAGTCCGGTGAAAGTGAACGGGTGACAGGAACAGAAGAACCCAATGCTGAGGACGAAGTACTGATATCCGTGACAGTACGAACCTAAGTCACAGGCAGTAAAGCATTTCTTAGACAAGGTGGGAGACTGGATTGAAAGGGTTAAAATTCAGACCAAAGAGACAGAACAATGTGATGCAGAGGTTGGTTTTGCTGACAGTGCTTCTATGGTTGTGACTTCCTCACAAATATGTCTCTCAAAGAAAAGGTCTGGCAGTCAGGGAACATCAAATGTTTTGTCCATTACTTTATAGTTTTAAGATTTAAAATTAATACTGAAAGGACAGAACATCTGGCACGTGCCACTGCTTTAAAGCAAGAGCTTGAGAAAGAAGAAGTTAAACTCTGTGAGTCCGTGTGAATACAAAAAAATTATGGCTCACTCGAAAGTACTCTCGTGCAGGGTGTAATTTATTTACAGCGCTAATAATCCAGACAATCCACAGTAAAGATTTTATACAGGTGTGCACAAAAATTATATAGACAAAAAATAAATACAAAAACTATATATACATTATCTACATCATATCCACAATATACAAATAAAAAAGGTTTTGAGGGTTTGCTCGAGATACCACAGTAACACTCTTGCCAACTTGGTTAACAAGCACTGAATATGAGTCTGGCCTTTACTGGCGTCACCCATTAATCAGGTAAGTATTATGGCAAGTATTAAATTTTTTACATCCTTAACACTAAATAACATTCATTAATCATCTTTAAACAATAATTCTCTCTTGTAATCAAACTGGCGTGACTTACTCTGTGCTGTCATTAGCAGGTGCCCTTCATCTGCTCAGTTTTGGCCAACCAAACACTTTTTTACCCCCAAAACACTGCCTACTTACGATAAACAAATAGACAAATACTTAAAAGAAGACACAAGTATAAAACAGAAGACACAACTAATGTGTGTGTGTGAGATGATTGGATATGAGATTGGGCTGGCGGAAACTGTGATGTGGAGAAATGTCCGTGGGCGATTGACACAGCGGGTGCACTCGCTTCGGCCGATGGCAGAAACAACAGAAGTTGGGGGAAATAGAGAGTGAATGAGGTGTGTATCCATGTGGGTACATTTGTGTGCAGGCCAGTGCCGCTTCCTCAGCGGTGACAAATGGGTTTTGCCACATCACCTCCCCTCTCTTCAAGCTGAGTATGGGCCCGAAACCTGGACAGGTGTTCAGCAACTAAGTTCAGTCTTCCAGGTCTGTGCCGTATTTTAAAGTTGTAGGGCTGCATCTCATGACCCTGGTGTTATGGTCCTTCATAGAGGCCAGGTCAAGGCTCTGTTGTCTCTCACCAGGCTCTGTTGTCTTCCCAGGTGGTAATAACGTGAGCTTTCCAGGGCCCACTTGATGGCAATACACTCCGCCGAGTATCAAGTCTCCCTTGGCAACAGCTTGCGGCTGAGGTAGACAACTGGCTTCTCATCTCTGTTGGTTCCCTGGACCAGGACTACCCAAGTCCTGTAGCAGAGGCATCTACCTGGACCTGGAACCTTTGGGTGAAATGCCGCCGAACATTCTTCGGTCCACGGGAAAGGATTTGACACACTTTTGCTCAGCAGGTTGGTCAGGGGTGCAGGTATTAAAGCGAAGTTTGGAACCACCACGTCGACTGTAGAATAGATTTGCTTATGCAAGGGAAGATGCCGATGAGGGGGCCAGATAGCTTGTTAGACCTTGGAGCTCTTGCATCTTGCATCTCTCCTTTCTCTGCTGTTGTGCGTCCAAGAACTGACGCATAAGGGAAACCATTCCCTCACCAGCTGTAATGACAGGAGTGACTGGCCATCTTAGGCTGGATTGTAAACTGAGCTCTTTAGAAATAGAGCATTCATGAAAGTGGATACACAGAGTGGTCAATTGTGATGGCAAACAGAATCAAACTGGTGAGATTCAAGGATCTAATATATATATATATATATACATATATATATAATATGCTTATATTAATAATATATTAATAAATATATTATATTATATCAAAATGATATAATAATATTTAGTTTATACAAACTTATCTAGATACTGTTGGCTTTGTAAATCTTAAGTTATAATAAATATATAATTTAGACCCACTAGCACCGCATTAGCAAACTAGCTTCATAGACTGTTTTTTGTATTTATTGTTTGTAGCCTACCACATTTGCTTTTTAGCTTGCATTTCATGTTCTGTGCTTACTATAACTTTTCTCCAGCACATCATCTGTGAGTGATTCAAACAACTTTGGTAAGTCGGAACGCCGAGTCGGTTAGACAAGCACTGCCTAACTCCAAAGGCGCCACCTCCATGCCCGGGCCTGCCATTCGTTCCGGACCTCCACAGTGAGCTGTCGAGGTCCTGGCACCGGCCTTATTCACTAGTTTTCAACACTTTCGGTTGAAAACTAGCTGACTTCTGGTTGAAAGGGAATGCTGGCGCGTCTGGCTGCCGCTCCTCTCTCTGGGTTTACTGATTTTAAATATCGATTGGATTACCTGAAGACTACCCGAAGTGGTATATGAGGGTTTTGGAGCAAGGGAAGTGCCATAGTGCTACCCCCACTATTGAAATGCGGAATTACGTTTTAATCTTCGGCCTGCTGTTTTTATCTTTGAACTACTTCTGCTGGAATCAACTCATCTGTTGCACGGACAACGACACACGATCCTGCAAGTTTGTTCCTTCTCCCGCCATGGCTTTGAGGTACACTGCTGGAAATCTGATGTACTTAAAAAGAAATTATTTTTTAGCTAATGACACCTTTAAACTTTGTCGAAATGTTGGAATTCTGCTTCCTATGCGCTATATGCATCACGCGTCAAGGCGCAAGTTTACACACGACATATCTGACTCCATCGCTGTGCCTGTATTTCAACGTAAAACAAACAGACTACTGTGCAATGGTGTGGATTTCAACAACTTGTCAATGCTCAAACGTGTGGAGATCGCTCCGTCATTCCTCCGAGTCTGGTGAAATCGGCTCTTTTTAATGCTCGCTCCCTGAACAATAAGGCAGTGATTTTATCTGATATTATCATTGAAAAAAAACTGGACTTGGTCTGCTTAACAGACACACGGCACAAACAGGGTGATGGACTTCTGTTTAACGAACTTACTCCATCTGGCTACAGTTTGTTTGATGCCCCGCGACCATCCGGCAGGGGTGGGGGCATTGCTCTGCTATATAATCAAAGATTTACAATAAGTCCAGTAGTCATCCCCCATTTTAATTCTTTTGAATGTCTTGTTTTGAGTGTCTATGCACCCATCACTACCGTTATAGCTACAGTCTACAGACCTCCTAAGACAACTGAACACTTTTTATCTGAATTTGCAGAACTGCTGTCTATGTTATGCTTCAAGCTTGAGAGAACTCTTATCCTGGGGGATTTTAACATCCACATTGACAAAGAAGACTCTGCAATGACTAAGGACTTTCTGTCTTTATTGGAATGTTTTGATTTGAAGCAGCTTGTGGACTGCTCTACGCATATCAAGGGTCACACCCTTGATCTCGTCATTGCAAATGAATCATTCTTGTCACAGTTCTCCTCCGCTGACTTGGGATTGTCTGATCACTTTGCTATCTTTTTTAATATGGAACTGTCACATCCTAACACTGTATCACCCCATACTGTAAATTACCGCAAATGCATCGATCTGCCTGACTTCTCTGCCTGTATTGAGTCCTCATTAAGTGTTTTCTCTCCTTCTGACCCTCTGGAGGACAAAATCTCGCTGTTAAATACTGCTCTTATGTCTGGTTTGAAATCATTTGCACCTTTGAAATCTGTGCACCCGGTCTGTGGCCTTTGTGCGTTCTGCTCCCTGGTATAGAGCTGCGCTCTATGAAGGCAGCTTGTCATAAGATGGAGCGAAGGTGGCGTCTTTCTGGCCTGAATGTGCACCACCAAGCTTGGAAAGACCATATACTTGAATATAAGGCAGAGGTGGTTTCAGTCAGGTCTCAATATTTCTCTCAGGTAATTAACAAAAAACAAAATAACCCCAGACGACTGTTTCATACCATTAACAAACTTCTCAAAGGAAACAGCTCTTGCAAATGCATTACTCGTGTTTCGTCTGATTCGGCTTTTAGGATCACACATTTTTCTGGCTCCTATTTCTTACATTTTTCCTCACATGATTCCGTTTCCCTTGGAAAGGAGGTTTCAAAATTGAAATCTACCACTTCCATAGTTGATCCCATACCTTGTGAATTGTTTAAATCATACTTTGCTTCTTTATGCCCTGTTGTCCTGAGTATAGTAAATGACTCACTGCGCATGGGTGTTGTGCCTGCTGCACTTAAAATTGCTGCTGTAACACCTATACCAAAAAAGACCAACGCAGACTGGGACAACCTCAATAATTTTCGTCCCATCTCAAATCCCCCCTTTCTTGCTAAATTGCTTGAGCGAACTGTGGCTTTTCAATTATACGCTCACCTCTCTGTCAACAATCTTTTTGAGCCCCTCCAATCTGGCTTCCGCAAACTACATAGCACAGAAACAGCATTAGTTAAGGTCACAAATGACCTGTTAATCGCTGCGGCTGTCTTTTAATTCTGATTCTTCTCGATCTTAGACACAGTGGATCATTTTCTTTTCCTCAATCGTTTGGAAACTGTTTTTGGTGTTACTGACACAGTATTAAATTGGTTCAAGTCTTTCCTCTCAGATCGAAGGCAGTTTGTGTCTCTGGGTGGATGCAGATCCAAAGTTGGGGCAGTGCAATTTGGAGTTCCCCAGGGATCTGTTCTGAGTCCCTTGCTTTTTAGTATGTATATCTTTCCCCTAGGTCAACTTCTCAGATCCTTGGGTCTTAAGTTCCATTTTTATGCAGACGACACCCAAATTTATATTCATTCAAAACCTGGCGATAATACGGCTGTTGGCTTTCTAGAACATTGTATCTCTGAGATAAAAATATGGATGTCTCATAATTTTCTGTCTCAATAGCAATAGGTTATGCTCATCGGTTCACCCCAACAAATTCGTAAAGCTGATGCTGTAACCTAAATGGTGGATGGCTCTGCTTTGGAGTTTCAAACTAAATAAAAAAATTTGGGGGTGATATTTGATGCAAATTTAACATTTGATCCTCATGTCCATAATATGGTCAAAACTTCATTTTTTCATCTTAGAAACATTGCACGATTGTGCCCCATGTTATCTTTTTCGGTAGCTGAAAAATTGATCAATTCATTTGTCTTTTCTCGCATCGACTATTGTAACGCTCTGCTTGCTGGGGTTTCTAAATCTACCCTAAACAAATTACAGTATGTCCAAAACTCAGCGGCCAGAATCCTGACAAGGCCCAGGACAAGTGAACACATCACTCCCATCTTGGAGTCATTGCACTGGCTCCCGGTTAGGTTTCGCATCGATTTTAAAATTCTCATGCTCACCTACAAGGCCTTGCATGGTTTAACGCCACAATATCTGTCCGAACTTTTAACTGCATAAACCCCAAGACACAATCTTCGTTTTTCTGATTCTGGCTTTTTAATTGTTCCTTCTACGCGTTTACGTTCTATGGGTGACCGGGCTTTTTCTTCTTGCTGACTCTTTTAGTGTTTTTAAATCTTCACTTAAAACGTATTTTTTTAGGCTTGCATACAAGTGATTATTATTATAAATGTGTCTTGTTTAGCTCTTTATATAATGCATCTTTCTCTCTTAATTTTGCTCTAATGTATGCTTATTGTATTTATATGTTTCTGTGAAGCGCTTTGAGATGTAACTTTAAAGGTGCTATATAAAATAAAGTTTATTATTATTATTATTCAGCCCATGTGACTCTCCGCATGTCAGAGTATTCCAACATTCTGGGGGCGGGAACAGACGCTAGCCAGCTATCTGTCCCCCTCGTCGGCATAGTCCCTAAAGGCCCCGGCATTGCCCACCAAGCCATGTAGACCTACATCTGCGCTGGTGGGCAAAGCTTACGCTGAAGCAGGTCAGGCTGGTGCATGCCTTCATACCATCGCCATGCTCCAGGCCTACCAAGCCGACCTTCTGCGGGTCTTGGATGAGTGTAAGGGAGTTTATCCCGATTCAGTCAAGAAACTGCGTCGGGCAACAGCTGTCTCTCTTAGGGCCATCAAAGAGTCCGCCAAGGCGGTCGGTCGCTGGATGCCCCACTTTCTCCCGAGGGCCTCTTCGGTGACGCGGTTAACAGTCGCTGAGGCTGCTGGGCGGGAGCAGCCTGAGTCGTCCAGCTCCTCATACAGAGGCCATCAGAAGGAGAGTGTTGGCTTGCGAGCCCCAGCCCAGCGTGAGTGGGTAGTTCTAGGCATAGAGAGTCTATTTAGGCATAGAGTGGGACTCGAGGGTCATGTCAGCACGTTAACTCTATTCAGTCAGCTGTGAACGGTGTCCAGCTTCATCAATATGTCACTGTCAATCAGTTTGAACAAGTTTTGGGTCTCCTGGCAGCTGCAGCCAGCATCGTGCCTCTGGGCCTGCTACACATGAGACCCCTGCAGTGGTGGCTGAAATCGAAAGGGTTTTCCCCGAAGGGGACGCTATTTTCTAAATGTTAATAAAAAACTATTATGAAATGACGCCATTTCTTTTAACCATATTATGCGACTAAAACTCGTCCTCTCGCATTACGTCAAACATTTAGTACAGTGATCAATTAATGTAAAACATGAATTCATGTCAATAATCCAGAGATGAGAGAATTTAGAAATGTTTACCTGACAATTAAAACTACACACAGCAACTGTACGGGAGATCTGTTTACAGACTCCCAGAACCTTTTGCTAGCTTCCCTTAATTACCCAAACCAAAGTATACTTCCTCCAAATGGAGATGTAATTTACATTGAAAAGACTCTGAACCTGATCAGATGGCCATTTCACTGAAAGACCCCAGGAAGGACACACCCACAGCAGTGAGCAGAATATCTCCAAACTTCTTAAACCTTTGTTATGATCTGCTCTACTGTTGTGGGGATAATGTGTGTCGCACTGAGACATTTCAAATGATATCAGACATGAATAGTTAGATTCTTTATCCACAAAGAATGTGGTATATCTTAAATACAGTTCATGGGTGAGTTTTAGGGTTCATATCATACACTGTAGCTTTAGATAAGCCCCTTCGCCCTTTAGATCAAGCAGAACAATCATCTCTACTACTAAAGATAGTTTTATCAACAATCTTCTGAATCTGTCCCAAACCCTTAATGTAATAAATAACAATAAAGATCTTGATGCCATAACAGAAACATTAAACAAAGCCTTCTCAGGTACCTTAGAAACTGTCTCACCAATTAGATTAAAGAGAATTAAAGAAAGAACGCCAGCTCCATGGTATAATAACCACACCTCAGCCTTAAAAAAGGCTAGAAAAATTGAACGTAGATGGAGGATTACAAACCTAGAAGTATGCCGTGATGCATGGAAAGATAGCACTAGCAAGTACAAACAGGCTCTAAAATCCGCCAAATCTTCATATCTTAGCAAGTTAATTGCAGAAAGTCAAAATAACCCGCAATTTCTTTTTAATACAGTCGCAAAACTGACTAAAAACAAATCCTTAACAGAAAAAGATGCTAAACTACAGCACGATAGTAATGATTTTATGAATTTCTTTGCAAATAAAATATAGAGAAAATATTGTTGCTAGCTGTGAAAATATCTACACAGCTAGCCACCACTATATCTGACAGTATCTCGTTCCGCATGCAGCCACTAGCACAACTTGAATCATTTACTGCTATTACAATAGATGAGCTCACAAAAATTATAAATTCATCAAAATCATCATCATGTATTTTAGATCCCGTTCCCACTAAACTACTAAAAGAAGTTTTCCTGCAGTATCGGAACCAGTGCTCAATATTATTAACTCGTCATTAGAATTAGGCTATGTTCCAGCAGCCTTCAAAATGGCAGTTATTAGGCCTCTCATAAAAAAAGCCTAATCTCGACCAGGGAGACCTAACTAACTCAGATCCTTGGGTCTTAAGTTCCATTTTTATGCAGACGACACCCAAATTTATATTCATTCAAAACCTGGCGATAATACGGCTGTTGGCTTTCTAGAACATTGTATCTCTGAGATAAAAATATGGATGTCTCATAATTTTTTTGTCTCAATAGCGACAAGACTGAGGTTATGCTCATCGGTTCACCCCAACAAATTCGTAAAGCTGATGCTGTAACCTAAATGGTGGATGGCTCTGCTTTGGAGTTTCAAACTAAATAAAAAAAATTGGGGGTGATATTTGATGCAAATTTAACATTTGATCCTCATGTCCATAATATGGTCAAAACTTCATTTTTTCATCTTAGAAACATTGCACGATTGTGCCCCATGTTATCTTTCTCGGTAGCTGAAAAATTGATCAATTCATTTGTCTTTTCTCGCATCGACTATTGTAACGCTCTGCTTGCTGGGGTTTCTAAATCTACTCTAAACAAATTACAGTATGTAATTATAAAATTATAAATTCATCAAAATCATCATCATGTATTTTAGATCCCGTTCCCACTAAACTACTAAAAGAAGTTTTCCTGCAGTATCGGAACCAGTGCTCAATATTATTAACTCATCATTAGAATTAGGCTATGTTCCAGCAGCCTTCAAAATGGCAGTTATTAGGCCTCTCATAAAAAAAGCCTAATCTCAACCAGGGAGACCTAACTAACTTTAGACCAATTTCAAATCTCCCATTTTTATCAAACATACTGGAAAAGGTTGTGTCTAACCAACTACAGACGTTCCTAGCCAAAAATAGCATTTATGAAAAATTTCAATCAGGATTTAGGCCCCAAAACAGCACAGAAACAGCCATGCTCAGAGTAACAAATGACCTCCTTTTAGCATCGGATCGCGGTGAAACCTCTCTTCTCATATTACTCGACCTCAGTGCAGCTTTTGATACAATAGATCATACAATTCTACTCGATAGACTAGAAAACCTTGTTGGCATTACCGGTCAAGCCATAGCCTGGTTTAAGTCTTATTTAACCGATCGCAACCACTTTGTTTGTGTTAACAAGGATAAATCTTATTACTCTCAGGTAAAATACGGCGTGCCACAGGGATCAGTTCTTGGTGCTATTGTCTTCACGTCATATATGCTTCCCCTCTGAGATATTATTAAGAAACATGACATCAACTTCCACTGTTACGCTGACGATACCCAGCTCTATATTTCCTCAGAACCTGACAAAACCCATTGTTTTTCTAGGCTAATAGACTGTATCAACGATATTAGAAAATGGATGGCAAACAACTTCCTTCAACTTAACCCCAATAAGGTTTTGGTTATTGAACCTAATAACTCCAAACACGACACGATAGTCCACAATATCTCCATAGAAGGCTGCACCATTGTCCCATCTTATGTAGTCAAGAACCTAGGTGTGATCCTAGATAAGAACCTGTCCTTCGATGGTCACATTTCTAATGTGTGTCGTACCGCTTTTTTCCACCTTAGAAACATCTCAAAGATGCGCCACATACTGTCTGTCTCGGATGTAGAGAAGCTAATCCACGCATTTATGACCTCAAGAATTGCATACTGTAATTCACTACTGGGGGGGGTGCCCCGCAAAGCAAATAAATAAGCTTCAGCTGGTTCAAAATGCAGCTGCTAGAGTGCTTACTAGCAAAAAAAATATGACCACATAAGTCCACTTCTTGCAAAACTGCACTGGCTACCTGTTAAGTATCGCATACATTTCAAAATATTGTTAATTACATATAAAGCCTTAAACGGCCTAGCACCTTTATACCTCTATGAACTACCATCAGCATACAATCCACCCCGAGCACTGCGCTCACAAAATAGCGGTTTGTTAATAGTTCCAAGAATATCAAAAAAATTTAAAGGTGGAAGATCCTTCTCCTACTTAGCACCAAAACTATGGAACGACCTTCCCAGCAATATTCGGGACTCAGACACACTCGAGCAGTTTAAAACTAAACTAAAGACTTATCTCTTTAGCCATGCATTCACCTAATTACAGATCCTAACTCCCCAAGGCTGCAATAGTTAGCTCATCCGGAACCGGGCATGTATAAATATTACATATTGCATAAGATATCTTTTGCATTCATTACATATGAACGGCCGCTACGCTAATGTTAGTCTGTTTTGCCCCCTTCTCTCTTTTTCCTCCTCTCTCCTTTTCTCTCTCTCTTTCTCCCTCTAACTTTTCCGAGGGATCGTGAAGAATGAGTTCCAGCCGGCACAACACTGCTCACAACAGTCCTGCCCCACCTGATGCCCATCCTGGCGATTCTAAATGGACGACTGCCCAAGACGACCACCTTATTTATAATTCATTCTTATTCACTCTCTTAAATAAGTTAATGTTTGTGTCTTGTAACTACATAATGAGTTATAGATGCGATCAATGGCAATGTGTGTCCTTTATTACGGATTGCACATGCTACGGATTGCAACTATAACACGTCTCTCTTAAAGACTTTTTTTGAATCCCTGACCACTGACTGTTATCTTTCAATGTATGTAAAGCTGCTTTGGTACAATGACCTTTGTGAGAAAGCGCTATACAAATAAAATTGAATTGAATTTAACTGAATCTAAGCTGAGGGGAAGTAGATGAAGAGAGGGGGAGAAGGAGACAGATGTGAAGGTGTGAGTTCGCAATCAGCATCCTTTGAGGTGTGCTATCTGGGATGGGGATGCAAACTCTGTGGGGGGAACTCAATATGTTGGAAAGAGTCCTTTCTTCCCCAGGATGTGATGTCCTTTTGGTTTGGACATCTTGGCACCAGTCTTACACTATGGGAACGCTTTTGCGTGACTGCGTCTGAAGCACATGTGTATAATCAATCCAATGGTGGGAGGTGACATCACGTACGTGATGACATCCAGACCAGGAAGCATAAATAGACATCCGTAAACACTCATTTCAGCTTAAAGGGGCCGAAGCATAGCGCTGACAGGAATGAGGGAAGTATGGCAAGGGACGCAGCGTCTCGTTCCCTCGCAGGGAACCATGGTTACATGCGTTACTTGAAGGCCATGGTGTGAAAACATGCCCCCCCGTCCTGCTGAAACATAGGCCTCACCCACCTGCGAAGGATGTCGTCCTGACTGGCTTGGTGGGGAGGACTGGTGCCTTCAGGGACAATGCTGTAGAAGGGGAAAAATAGCTGGCCAGCATCTGTTCTATCGCCGCGTATCCCTGTTCATGGAAGCCGACGATGTTGGTACATTTTCACCTGGGGCGTGTGAGTGCGTGCCGAGTAAGGGTTCTTCCAGGACCCGCATAGCTCTGCATGCAGATCCGGGAAAAGAGGCGGTGGGAGGGTCCTCCAGATCTCCGGCGTCCAGACTGAGGATATCCGGGTCCTCAGACCTAAATGTGTGCTGAGTTGGGCTCCGCCTCTGGCTGGAAGTAGCCGCATCGCAGGCTTCCATGTCCAGAAAGTCGGCCCTGGACATCGCAGGTAAGGGCTGAGTTGGGGGAGACCCGTCTCCAGCCCCGCCGCGATATCCGCCTGTGAACCCCATGACGGAATGCGAGGAAGATCCTCCTCGTAGCGGGATAACCATGAGCAGGCACTCGCAATGCATGTAGCCGGTTCCCTCGAGAGCTATGCACGCATGCTGTTCCCCCAAACATGCAGCACAAAGAGAGTGAGAATCCTCATCCACGATGTAGCGCAGGCAGGGATGCACACACACTCTTGTTTTTCTGCTCGCCATAACACACAAAGCGCTCGCTGAAGCACAAAAGCTGAAATGAGTGTTTACGGATGTCTATTTATGCTTCCTGGTCTGGACGTCATCACGTAGGTGACGTCACCTCCTACCATTGGATTGATTACACACACGTGCTTCAAACGCAGTCATGCAAAGGCGTTCCCATAGCATCACCAAGACGACGCAGAGTTGAGTTCCCTCGAAAGACAACCACTTAGATTGCCAGATGAGAAAAGAAACGAAGAGAGGAGGGAAAGAATATAAGTTTTCTATTAGCCAAGCTGTTCTGGCCATGTTCTCCTTGGATGAATGATTTCTGAGTACTGCATGCTGATTTCCAGAGAGGGAACATACTGGGAACAGCATAGGCTGAATACCATTTTTTTGTAATTGGATAATTGTAACAGGACTTACAGAGGACTTAGCAGCCAGCCAGCAGCCGTTAAATAAGCACTGTCCAAGCAGATCAAGCATTTTTCTTTTACTCTTTGTCACCGATGAAGTGGATTAAATAAAAATCTTTGCAATAAGATCAGTACATTAAACATCTAAAGGGATATTAAAAAACAAAGTTGTGTGAGTATGTGTCAGAATTAACACACATGAATCAATATGAAGGCTTTCACAGGTGATTTTGAGCAACTGCAGCGCCTGATCCAGGTGGCTTGTTTTCCCTTGCGGTACTTTGATCACACATGTGATTGTGAGGTGGCTGCAGCTCATATCAAAGTCGGACTAGAATGCATTGCGTTTGTCAGGTGGCAGTTGTTCTGTGGGGCATTGCAATAACTAATACACTGATAGGCTTGTTCAGGATGACCCATACTAGCCTGCCAACGACTGGCAAGATCTCTTGGTCCATGTCCCAAGGGAGTTAAAGTCACCATGATATAATATAAAGCCCTGGGGAGGACCGGTCACCGGGACCGCGAGGCCACAAACCTCAGGATCTCTTCTTATCAGTCAACTTCCTAGCCTGGATGACAGCCTTCGGGTCTGTTCTCCTTCTGGACGAGCTCTGGTGCCGATCTGCCCCCATCATGCCTAGGGGAATGCCATGGTGGCGGCAGCTCTCCTTCTGGCGATCCCATGTTTGGATTATGTTTTGCCTTGCCTTTGATATTGTGTTTGTGCCTGTACAATTCAGTGTTTAATAAAGCTGCTGTAAGACTGGTGCCGAAATGACTGAGCCCAAAGAGGACCACACGCTGAGAAACACTAAATTCTTACGTGAACCAACACCTGAAAACATTCTCAAAGACTTTACATCCACTTCCAAAACAGTCACCCCGCTATGTGGAGATAGATGAATCACACCACACCAGTGGTTACTCACATCTGCTCCTTTACTCCTTGTCCCTCTCTCTCCCCCCTCCTTACAGGCTGTCCTAAAGACACTCAGAAACACACCTAACATCATCTTTTTCAAATAAGATAAACGGGAGCATAACCATTCATATTTGGTATCGTTGTAAAGATCTCAGTGCGATTGGTAAGAAGGTCTCATTCCTTTAAAGCCAGGAAAACCCACAATTAAGATATAGAAAACTGGAAGTAAACGCCACATAGGTCTCTCACACAAATTCAATTCAATTCAATTCAATTCAATTTTATTTGTATAGCGCTTTTCACAAAGGACATTGTATCAAAGCAGCTTTACATGTAATAACAGATAGCAGTCAGTGGTCAGGGATTCAAAAAAACTCTTTAAGAGAGAAAAAAAACCCTGACATGACGTGTTGTAGTTGCAATCCGTAGCATGTGCAATCCGTAATAAAGGACACAATTTGCCATTGATCACATCTATAACTCGCTATGCAGTTTACAGGATACAGAGACATACATTATAGGATACAGAAATTACTTTAGAGAGTGAGTAAAATGTTATATGTGAGGTGTAATGTAGTAGATTTGATTGTAATTTAACAGGTGTAGGAGGTTGTCCTGGAGTGGTCGACATTTAGTAGCACCAGGATGGACATCAGGTGGGGCAGTGTTGTGCCAACTGGAACTCATTCCTCGGGATACCTCGAGAAAGGGAGAGGGGTGGAGAGAGGAGAGAGAGAGAGAGAGAGAGAGAGGGGCAGAACAGAGTAGCATTAGCGTAGCAGCCGTTCCTATGTAGATGTAAGCAGTTATATGTGATAACACATGCAGTATGCAGTATGTGTGTGTGCCCAGTTCCAGTTAAGTTAACTATTGCGGCCTTAGAGAGTTGGATCTGAGATTATGTGAATGCGAGGCTAAAGAGATAAGTCTTTAATTTACTTTTAAACAGTTCGAGTGTGTCTGAGTCCCGGACTTTACTGGGAAGGTCATTCCATAGTTTTGGTGCTAAGTAGGAGAAGGATCTTCCACCTTTAGATTTTTTGATATTCTTGGAACTATTAACAGCCCGCCATTTTGTGAACGCAATGTCCGTGATGGATTGTATGCTGATAGTAGTTCATGGAGGTATAACGGTGCTAAGCCATTTAGGGCTTTGTATGTAATTAACAGAATTTTGAAATGTATGCGATACTTTACAGGTAGCCAGTGAAGTGTTGCTAGGAGTGGACTTATGTGCTCATATTTTTTTGATCTAGTAAGAACTCTAGCAGCTGCATTTTGAACCCGCTGAAGCTTATTTATTTGCTTTGCATGACACCCCCCCAGTAATGAATTACAGTAGTCAATTCTGGAGGTCATAAATGCGTGGATTAGCTTCTCTATATCCGAGACAGACAGCATGTGTCGCATCTTTGAAATATTTCTAAGGTGAAAAAATGCAGTTCGGCATACATTGGAAATGTGACCATCGAAAGACAGGTTCTTATCTAGAATAACACCTAGGTTCTTGATCATGGAAGAAGGGACAATGGTGCAGCCTTCTATAGAGATGTTGTGGACTATCGTGTCGTGTTTGGAGCTATTGGGTTCAATAATCAGAACCTCTGTCTTGTTGGAATTAAGTAGAAGGAAGTTGTTGATACAGTCTATTAGCTTTGAAAAACAGTGGGTTTTGTCAGGTTCTGAGGAAATATAAAGCTGGGTATCGTCAGCGTAACAGTGGAAGTTGATGTCATGTTTCTTAATAATATCTCCGAGGGGAAGCATATATAGTGCGAAGACAATGGGACCAAGAACTGATCCCTGTGGTGCGTGTGTTTTACCTGAGAGTAATAAGATTTTCCTCGTTAGCATAGACAAAGTGGTAGCGATCAGTTAAATAAGATTTGAACCAGGCTAAGGCTTGACCATTTATGCCAACAAGGTTTTCCAGTCTATCGAGTAAGATTGTATGATCTATTGTATCAAAATGACCTCCTGTATGTAAATGAAATGTATTTTCCCACAGAAATCAAAGAAGAGTTCTCACCACAAACTTACAACCCCCAGAGTGAGGTGCCCAAATGGTAATAATAAACAAACAGACACCATTTGGTGGATCTTTAGGTATTTAAGGGAAAGTGGCATGAAAATCAGGGAATCTGCAAACAGATCTCCCGCACAATCGCTGTAATTCTAAATAAAATAAAGTGTGTAATTCTTCATTATCAGGTAGACATTTCTAAGTTTTCTCATCCTGACATTACTGAATGTTTGTTATTGATTGATCATTGTATTGTATTGTATTGTATTGAATTGAATTTAGACAATTACTTGTGTTTACCTGTTTAATAAATTGTTATGTTTATATTAATTCTAAATACTCTGAATTATTGACTTTAGTAGATTATGATGCATCCGTGTTACCGCAAGTCTACGACCAGGGTTAAGTGTATTTAAATAACTAAGTTGTTATGCAATTGCATTCACTATATGGGGCTATCATAGTGGTAGTCATAACCTCTAAATGGTGATCCTCACCATTAACAAACACCAGCTCACTCCCTTAACCACACTGACAGAGGAACTAGTCAGGACACTCCAAGGCATGTGAGTAACAACCTCTAACCCAACATCCTCTCAAGCTCAAACTGTCGTTCAGGCCGCGCCACCGACATTACCGTCTGTCAACCCACTTTTGGCTCTTCCGGAGAAATAACCCCCACCAAATGTAAGGGGTTTTTGTTACAGTGTTCTTTGTTCTTGATCAAACAGCCAGCAATGTACCCCACTGATACCAGTAAGATCTTCCTAGTTTGTTCTCTTGTCATGGGCAAGGCTCTAAATGACGGCAGTCTGAAGGATCCGTCTTTTCCACTTACGCGTTTTTCCTACTACGTTTCTCTGAGATTTTTGAACATTCCAAAGGAAGAAGAGGTGCTGACAATCAACTGCTTGTATTAAGTCAGGGAAAGAACATGACAGAAGAGTTGCCTCTTATATTTAACACACTGGCAGCTCAAAGAACTGGATGGAGAGCACATTACTCTTCTGCAAAGGGCTGAATCTGGAACTACAATTGGAACTGGCCTGTCGTGATTAGGGAAGATCGCTCAGTCAATTTATCGATCTTACTATTCAGATTGACAATCTCATTCGCTCTCGCCGTCTTATCAGAACAGCAACTTACTACACACCACTCGATTCCTCCTCAAAAGCAGCAGAACCCATGCAACTCGGCTACAACCACCTGTCTCAGGAGAAACGAGAATGACGCAAACGTCTACATCTTTGTCTTTGTCACCTGAGAGCATCATGTCCCACCTCAAGGCAACCATCCAACGGTGAGTCCCAGTTTTCAAAGACATAATTCTAATTCTTGTTTGAAAATACCTATTGCATTGTCAGTAGAAGGCAGAAGTATTACAATGACAGCTTTGATTGACTTGGGGGCAGCGGGAAACTTCATGTCATATGATTTCACCTGACAGCGTCACCTTCCTTTAATCTCTTGCAACTCGCTTTTGTTATTGGAAGCACTAAATGGACGTCCGCTCAGAGAAGGAAAAATCAAACACATCACCATAAATCTCCAACTACTCACAGGGACACAGTAAACTAAAGCATCTGAACTTCTTCCGAATCGTCTCCGGACTGTGCCATCGATCTGATCCCAGGCTCGACATCCCCCAAGGGCCAGATCTTTCCCCTATCGCAACCAAAATCTGAAGCTATGGATAAATACATTAAAGATGAACTTGTTAAGGGGTTAATTCGACAATCCACATCTCCAGCGTCTGCGAGCTTCTTCTTCGTTAAGAAGGCGGACTGCGTCCATGCATTAACTACCGCAGTCTCAACGACATTACAATCAAGTTTAGCTACCTATTACCCCTGGTCCCTCCTGCCCTAGAGCAACATTACAGTGCCAGATATTTCTCTAAACTAGATCTTCCTAATGCATATAATCTCATCCGCATCAGACAAGGAGATGAGTGGAAAACCGCATTTTCCACTACCACAGGACATTATGAATATTTAGTCTATTTAGTCTAATATTTAATATTTGGACTGAGACTGAGAAGTGTGAGTTTGACCAGATATTTACATCTTTTCTTGGATTTGTCATCTCTCAGGAGGTGGTAGCTATGGATGAGAAGAAGGTGAAGGCAGTTCTGGACTGGCCACAACCAACTACTTAAAGGAGCTAAAACAGTTTCTGGGATTTGCTAACTTCTACCGCCGTTTCATCAGAAACTTCAGCTCTGTAGCCGCACCTCTAACCTCCATGACCAAAAGAAACTCAAAACGCCTCATATGGCCAGTCACTGCATTAGAGGCATTTCAAGAACTTAAGTCACGGTTCACCTCTGCACCCATCTTACACCACCCTGATCCAGAACTCCCTTTCACCATAGAGGTAGATGCTTCTAATACGGCATTGGCGCCATTCTCTCCCAACAACACAGCTCTCCACCCAAACTCTTTTTTTGTGCCTACTACTTACGCAAAGTCAGTCCAGCCACGCACAATTATGATATCAAAAACAGAGAGCTACTGGCCATGAAGGCAGCCATGGAGGAGTGGCTAATATTATCACGGAACCTCTGTGTTCGGCGAAATATGGTAGGTCATTTGCGGGGGAATTTTTACTTTACAAATTACAGACATGGCCGATTCGCACGGGATTAAGATCACAGACAACCTCCGCAATTATTACAAATGACTAGAGGTCCCTAGATAATACTAATCCCGTGCGAATAGGGCTTAAAGGTGTGAAACAGTATTTTGCTCTCAGTTTGTTTGTCTCTTATTATTCCGAGGTTGCATCCAGTCCATACCCTGACCTGACATTGGATCTGTCAGAGGGAGGTGGCGACCCCCAGGAGAACCTGCACTCATTACAACTAATGCTAATGCTAGTATTGCTACATAATGCTACATTAATGATAATACTAAACAGTATTTATGCTAATCTCTTTAACTATTTAACTTTGACTAATTAACAGTCTGATGTTACAGCTGCACTCAATCAACTCAGTCATCCCCGGCTAAACAATCCTTTATTGTATAACTACTACCTAGTTTAACATACACACAAACTAACTGTATCACAACTAACACAAATCAGTGTGCTTGATATCGGCCACATTAGCTGTAAGCTAACATTTTTGATTGTGGTTTGATTAAATTTGATATTAAGCAATATTTCACATTCTAAATATCTCTGAATGTACTGACAATGTAAATGATAACTAAAACTCTTGCTTAAGCAGCAAACATTCCCCAGAAAAAAATTGTAGGTGATGGTTGGTTCAAACACTTAATGCAATCCACACTAAACATTCTTAATAATCAACATTAAAATTATAGAAGTTTTACCTGGTTATTTAAGACATTTATATGGAAATTTTTTTTACATATATAAAAACATTTACATTTATGGAGCCGTAGAAGTGACATTTTCAAAAATAAAAAATCTAAACACTTTCTTGTGTGCACGCGATCCTTTCTCGTGAGCATGCAAAAAGTTTCACAAACAGTAGGGGTTCAGTCTTCAACTGGCTGGCAGGAGCTGCCACTGGCAGGTCACGTGACACGCCAAGCAGCCACTTGGCAGCAGAATTTACAGTTTATTAACAGATTAAGCTGTTTAGAAGCAATACGTTTTGTGTTTCACTCACATAGTCTATTCAAAATCTGTTTTTGTAACTTATTAAGTGTACTTTAAACTGAACTTAATGCGTCTCACACCTCACTATAAAGAAATGATAGTAATTTTCTATTCTGCATTTCTTCGTATGGATGTCTTCTTATGCATCTTGCACATTTTGTTGAAAGTTTCTATGTTTAAAGGGTGCAAAATGCTCTGATCTCAACTGGCAGGTCTTTTTTCTTTAACTGACAGCTCCATTTAGTGCGCCGAATTTAATGCGCCCTCCATCTCTCCTACAAACCAATTATAAAACTTTTCTATTCTGCATTTCTTCATATTTAATGTTATATGTAATGCAAACTGCATTTTTATGAAACTGAAAATTCAGTAAAGTTGATTTATGGTTAATATAATGTTTGGGGATTTTGAAAAGATTTGGGGTTCGTTCTTTGTACGTCGCTAACTCATTTAGCTGGATTTGATTGTTGACGATTTCGCCTGATCTTGGATTGTTTGGTTCTTCGAAGCTCATCCCGAAGCTGCTGTCATAGCAACAGGTCTGTTAACTTGAACCTGTTCGCGAGCAGGCTTATTTCATGTAAACAGGATTGGATTGTGGCTTTTGTTACGGAGTCGATGCCTTCAGCATCCGGGTTCACTATATCCGTCCACCCGCTCTTCATCCCGGACTGTTAAGAACTTCAGTTCCCATATTCCATTGCACTCCGCACCTGCCATCAATCATGTCACTCAGCCCCGTAAACCCTTTTGCGTCCTGTTACCTTATGATTATGGACTTATTACCTGTGTTATTTAAGCCCTGTCTTTTGTTCAGTTTGTTGTCTGGTGTTTTTGTTAATGTAGCCGTGTTCTGTTCTGATGTGTGACTTGATTCTATATATCTGAACCTGTTCCATGGATGTTTAAAGCCTGTATTGTTCCCCTCTTAAGTGAGGACATTTTCCTGAAGAAGTTAAGTAAACTACTTGATCTGAATTTCTTGTGTCTGTCTCATCTGCACGGTAACAGCTTTATAAGTGGAAGCTGATACAGGGGGAGTCTGTTGCTTTTGCAGCCGTTTTTGTGTTTATGTGAGCAACCTGTTGCAGAAGGTGCTAGGATAATTCGCAGAGCTTTTAGAATTAATTGCATTTTGCGACACAGACAGGATCCGTTAGCACAGAGCGATAGTGTACTTTTTGAGAGATATCGTTTTTCACATGAGGGTGTCATTTACATAATTAATTTGTTGGAACCTCACATTAAAAGTTCGACATGTCGGAATAGGGCTTTAACAACAGCACAAACTGTGTGCATCGCGTTGCGATTCTTTGCGTGTGGCACTGTCCTGTACACTATTGGGGATGCTGAGAACTGTCTGTTTTTGTGGCCTTTACAAGACACTTAAGACCCCAAGTTGTAAAACAGAGCTTTTTCGCCATTGCAGGTGCATTGTACTTTTTAATGAAAATTGTGTTAATTTTACGCTACTAAATATGAATTGATTGCCCCCCAGGCGTCCCTAATGTAATTGGTGCCATAGACTGCACACACATTCAAATCAAGTCCCCACCAGGCCCCATTGAAGGGGATTTTGTGAACCGAAAGGGGGTTCACAGTATACTGTAAGTGTTCAAGTGAATTACTATCACAGTTCTTAATATTTTATATAGGTAATATAAACAATGCATTCCATAAGTCTGCAGTTGATCTGACTACAGTGTCTTAGATGGTGTGTGACTCTATGTGTTATATCACAGACGTGGAAGCCAAATGGCCAGGATCTGTGCATGACTCAAGAATTTTCAGAGAGTCACATTTATTCACATTATTTGAACGTGGAAAGGAAAATATAAATGTCAAGATCACTGTATTACACACTTATTATGGTCTTAACTGCATCTTACCATTATACAGGTGACAGGATCCTGGTTGGAGACAGGGGCTATGCCTGTAGGCAGTATTTTATGACCCCCTTCCCGAACCCCGAACCTGGACCACAAACCCATTACAATGCAGCTCTAGCCAGGACAAGGGCACGCATTGAAATGACCTTTGGTCAACTAAAGGGAAGATTTCAGTGTCTGAAAAGCCTGAGGGTTGCACCTGACAGGGCATGTGACATTATTGTCGCATGTGCTGTATTACACAACATTGCCAACCTTGTGGTGGAAGTGCAGCCTAATGATGACCTCCAGCCAGTGCACTTGAATCAACCTAGTAGCAGAGCTGCACGGGACAGGATTGTGGAACACCATTTTTGAAAAAAACATTTACAAAAAAATTAAAGAGACGAGGCAAAATGGCCTCCATGACTTCTATTAGTTGTTTTTTTGAGAAAGAGAAAAAAATATAAATAAAATGGGTCATCTTTTGCCTGCAAAGAGAGATATTGTTATGCAAGGTCAACAGTGCTGTGTGAAATGATATTTTAATAGTTACTCTGAAGTTCCTTTTGCAGCAACTCTATTTCTAGTGCATTTTTCTTCTTCATCAGCTGTTGGATCTCGATTTCCCCACAGTTTCTGTTTTTTTAATTCCAAATATTCAATCTTATGCTGCAGGCTGCGTATAGAGAGAACGGATGTCACCCTGTGCCATTTGCAGAGAAAATTAATTGAACTCAACACATGCCACAAAAAAGCAAACAAAAAAATAAATAAAATAAACAACTGATATGCAACACTGTCTACCTCTGTATCCCTTCTCTGTGCAGTCTCCCTCTGTGCAGGCCACAATATTATCCAGACTCCCCTCTCTGCAGGCGTGGACTCCTGCAACTCATATTGCAGTCAAAAATAGCAAGTACATTAGTTGATACAAATTTATAGGGTGTATTATATAGTGTGTTTTTATGTGTAGTTATGCACTTACAAGTACTTCCTCCAAAGGACACTCATCCGAGAACGTCTCTTCACTGTCCTGTGCAATTAAAATAAACGGTATGACAATGGTCTCCACTATTGATATTGATATTACTATTACTGCACAGGCTTCAGCCACCACTTGCATGGGGACAGGTAAAAGTGTGGGTGTGTTATTTAAAATAGCACAAAAAAGAAAAAACTGTTTGGGTACAGAGGAAAATAAACAGCAACATTTTTAAGAAAGTAGGTTTAACTGCCTTCTTTTCATCAACACGCAGTTCAGCACTACTCAAGATTTACTAGTTGAAATGAGTGTATCTGACATTTGGATTACACCAACTGCAAGGTGTACCAATTATTTTTCAGTAGCCTATACAATGAGAATTAAAAGACTCTACCAGTAATGAATGTGCTGTAGCTACTGCTTTCTGGCTGTGCTAAGGAAGAGCTGCCCCCAGAGATGCCCTGAACATTGGGTCTGTTCCATTTAACCCCTAGGGCCAGCTCTTGCTGGGGTGTGATGTGGGGGTGCAGGACCACTACCTGTTTTTTTTTTTGCTCAGCTTTTTCCTAGTTGTTGATATAAACAAGCACATTATTTCATTTATACAGTATATATATAATGAAATGACTATAAAATTATGTGCTTGTTTATATAAAAAAAACAGGTGGTGGTCCTGCACCTGTTTTTTTAATTCCAAATATTCAATCTTATGCTGCACCCCCACATCACACCCCAGCAAGAGCTGGCCCTGGTTAACTATTGCGGCCTTAGAGAGTTGGATCTGAGATTATGTGAATGCTGTCACGATTCTGCCCGTCTGGACTTTGTTTTCCACCCTGCACCTCCATCTGGACTCCATTCCCCACCATGCATTGCACCTCACCACCTGTTCACCATTTGTAATCTCGTTTTCACCAGTTAGTTTGTTATCACCTGCACCTGTTTCATATCATTTAGTGTTCATTGGTTGCATTATTTAAGATCTGCTTTTTGTTCAGTTCTCTGTCGGGTATTGTTGTTGTAATGTTGTTTGTTTGTGGTTGCGTGGGTTTAGTTGTGCCTTGTTAGATATTTGTGCCTTGTTAGATATTTGTGCCTGTTCCTGTTACTCTGGATACCTGTTGTACCTGTTCAATCTGATACTCTCTGTTATGGAAAAAACCAGTAAAGTGAATCATTTGACGTTACTCTCTGTCGTCCTGGTCTCTTCCACCCAGCACCGTAACAAATGCAAGGCTAAAGAGGTAAGTCTTTAATTTACTTTTAAACAGTTCGAGTGTGTCTGAGTCCCGGCCTTTACTGGGAAGGTCATTCCATAGTTTTGGTGCTAAGTAGAAGAAGGATCTTCCACCTTTAGATTTTTTTGATATTCTTCGAACTATTAACAGCCCGCCATTTTGTGAACGTAATGTCCGCGATGGATTAACGGTGCTAAGCCATTTAGGGCTTTGTATGTAATTAACAGAATTTTGAAATGTATGCGATACTTTACAGGTAGCCAGTGCAGTGTTGCTAGGAGTGGACTTATGTGGTCATACTTTTTTGATCTAGTAGAGAACTCTAGCAGCTGCATTTTGAACCAGCTGAAGCTTATTTATTTGCTTTGCATGACACCCCCCCCAGTAATGAATTACAGTGGTCAATTCTGAAGGTCATAAATGCGTGGATTAGCTTCTCTATATCCGAGACAGACAGCATGTGAAAAACAGTGGGTTTTGTCAGGTTCTGAGGAAATATAAAGCTGGGTATCGTCAGCGTAACAGTGGAAGTTGATGTCATGTTTCTTAATAATATCTCCAAGGGGAAGCATATATAGTGCGAAGACAATGGGACCAAGAACTGATCCCTGTAGTGCGCCCGTATTTTACCTGAGAGTAATCACGATTTTTCCTCGTTAGCATAGACAAAGTGGTAGCGATCAGTTAAATAAGATTTGAACCAGGCTGGGAAGGGCTTGACCATTTATGCCAACAAGGGTTTTCCAGTCTATCGAGTAAGATTGTATGATCTATTGTATCAAAGGTGCACTGAGGTCGAGTAATATAAGAATAGATGTTTCACCGCGATCTGATGCTAGGTCATTTGTCACTCTGAGCATGGCTGTTTCTGTGCTGTGATGGGGCCTGAATCCTGATTGAAATTTTTCATAGATGTTATTTTTCGCTAGGAATGTCTGTAGTTGTTTGGACACAACCTTTTCCAGTATTTTTGATGAGAAGGGGAGATTAGAGATTGGTCTAAAGTTGGATAGGTCTCCCTGGTCGAGATTAGGTTTTTTAATGAGAGGCCTAATAACTGCCATTTTAAAGGCTGCTGGAACATAGCCTAATTCTAAGGATGAATTTAATAATATTGAGCACTGGTTCGAAACTGCAGGAAAAACTTTATTTTAGTAGTTTTGTGGGAATGGGATCTAATATACAGGATGATGATTTTGATGAGTTTATTATTTTTTTGAGTTCATCCATTTTAATAGCATTGAATGATTCTAGTTGTACTATTGGCATGGTGCGGGACGGGATACTATGGGATATAGAGGTGGCTGGCTGTGTAGATGCAATATTGTCCCTAATCTGCTCGATTTTATTATCAATATATATTGGATATTGAATATAAAATGTCCCTTAAATTAAAGGGATATTTTACAATGAACATGACATTTTTCCCCCTTGCATTTTTACATAAAAAAAGAACAGACAGTAGAAAAACTTGCTATTTTCTCAAAATAAAGATGGAAAAATTAGCAGCTCAGCATTGTTCTTCTGATCGACAAAACCAGTAAAAACAAAGTTATTGATGTAATATTCATTTTTATACTAAATATTTAACATTTCAAGTTAAATGGAAGTGTAAAGAAAAATAATGTATAGTACCTTTTGTGTCCTTTAATGTGCTTAAAGTGCTCAGCACTTCACTTTGGCTTCCACATCCAGACAGATTTAGCATGTCCTTAAAATCCTTCCCAGAACAGGCATCTTTAACACAAAGAACAAACAAAATGATTCAGGCCCTGTGTACAATAATACATTTTCAGCTAAAAATGCATTGATAGATGATCACATGATGTCATTATGCAATTTTTCCACAACTTATCTACAATGATGAGTGTCATGTTGTCTCTGCTATATGCTTAAATAGCTTGATTGCATGCTTTTTGTAATCACTGTGACACTTAACACATACAACAGATTAAATGACATATGTTAAAAGTACACGATAAACCTGTTTTATTAATGCAATATTTATATCATGTTCATATTTGTCAGGTCTCACATTAGCATTAACTCTAAATCTGTTTAGTCGATCATCCATCTCTGTATATGTGCTTATACTGTAAATACAGCAGATAAGTTAAGAAAGTTATGTGACTAAAAGAAGATTTTATGACGTTAAACAAATAAATATAGATCTACTCACCCACTGACTGACCGCGGAGAAGGAACACTATGATAGAAAATAAAATGTACTTCCGTTAGGTCTATTTAATGCTGGCTGTCATGTTTCATTATGAGCACAAAGTATAATTTGTTTGTAATGAAGAAATCACTGTATTTCTGTAACTTACCAGAGAAACGCGGGACATTTCTTTGACCATTGGAATTCAAAAAAGCTGCAGCGCGCCTCATGAATGGCGTAGCCACAGAGAAATATGGTATAAAACTGTTAAATTACAGTGAAGTGAACAAGTCTTCCCACAATGCACTGTAAATAACAGAAAGGTGCTGTAATTGTTCCACCACTGATCTGAAGTGAACAAGTCTTCCCACAATGCACTGTAAATAACAGCAATTTACTGCTATTGCACAAAAACTGAATTTTGCTGTTAAATTTCCATGTAAATTTTTTACAGTGTGCATTTGAAGAACCTAATTAACCAGATAATGATTAGCCGGATCAGATAATCTCGGATGTGTCTTTTGATCTCGGATGTAATAAGCGACGTATGAAGAACGGACCTAGGTCCTTAAGTAAGAATGCCTGATACAGCAAGCCTTTCAAACAATACCGGTGTGAATGATGTATGTTAATGGGTCATTACAGTTCCTGCTCCAGCCTACAGGGGAGCTGCAGAGTATGACCTTACCGCACACTTATTTACCCACTTGGCTAAAAAATAAAAAATTCACTAGGGCATTTTTCATTTGATTTTAACATGATTTAAAGCATGTCCCCTCTTGGCTCGGTGGTCCCCAGTTGGTCAGTGTGTAACAACACCATGATCCCCTGTTGTATAGGTAGACAAGTACACGCACACACACACACACACGCACGCACACACACACACACACAGCAGCCAACGCTCTAGGCCATGACTGCCCATAATATACAATGTGCTCTATTTCAAAAGATTTATTTTAAGATTTAAAAATACATTTCTGAAATGTGCCAGTTAGGTTTTTTGCTCAACAACTAAAGCTAAAACAGAGCTAACTACAACAGAAAAGGCACACGCCAGATCTCAACCACTTTCTATCACTAATTCAGGACTATGTAGTTTTTAAAAAACTTGGTGACACTACACATGATAGTAGATCATGGTGTTTTAAAACAAATGTACAGTAACTAAATTTCAGAATTGTTTCAAATGAAAACATGAATTTATTATACGGTAAAATATATATAAAAAGCAAACTAGCAGAATGAAAGGCCATGTATATCTCTCAGCATAGGCCGATCCACTTGTGTATTGTGTATATTGATCGCTGATCTTGGCTCTGGGCTGAGTTGTGAGCTAATGCTTTCACATATTCACTGTGTTACTGAAACTAGCAAGCATGTCACTGCTACAAGGCAATGTGAACACATTGGAATTGGTAATGTTATACTCAAGCTTTTGTCTGTTGGCATTGGATGCTTTCAGTATAATCAGTATAATCAGTGTAATCAGCTGAACCACTCTGCACAGCATCCACATCCAGGAAAAAGGGGGGTCAGTATTCTTAACACCAGAGGACAATTACTCACCCTGTGATCCAATTTAGGCAGAGGTAACTGGCTCAATGAAGCATAATGGATTTAGATAAGAACTTTCTAATGTTTTCTCTGGAGCGTGTTGAAGCTCATCATGGATTATTTAACTCTTTGGGCCAGATTTACTGAACAGAACAAATTAAAAGCAAGAGAGCACAATTCAAAAAGCACCAATAGTAGTGGAAATATCTTTGGGTGATTTACTAAAAGGTACCACGTTAAATAATACACACACACACACACACACACACACACACACACACACACACACACACACACACACACACACACACACACTAAACACAAGCACACACATACTAAACACAAGCACACACACACTGAACACAAGCACACACACACTGAACACACACATCAACCACACCCAACACAGGCCAAATAAACACAAAATATGTCAAAGAAACATGGAAGAAAAAAACATTCACATACAGATTAGACAAAAAGACACAGGTAACATGTTACAGAGACTATATTTTAATATGGAGTAGTTAATCATTTCCGGAAAGTGTTACATTTGAATTAATATTAGTACTTAATAATATCAATAGAAAAAGTGATTAATCTATAGAAGACAGCAGTAGTGCGTGAAGTCAGTTAAGTTTCCGATTACCTTGTTTTTGCTCTGTTTAGAATATTGCCTGTTGTTGGGAAAGAATAATACTTTATTTTTTTAAACTGTTCCTAGAAGGGTTTCTTTATTTTCTTTGTTTTGCCCTGTGTCTGTTCTTTAGCTATAGCCCTTAAAATTGTATTGTTGAACCTGTGTTCCTGTGGAACTGCCAGTCAGCTGTGAACAAGGCTGATTTCATCCCTGCCTTTGCTACACAGTCAGCTCCTTATTTGACCTCTCCCTCCTTACCACCACCACTACTCATAAATCAAGAAACCAACTGGACCTCATCTTCACACGCAACTGCATCGCCTCTAATCATACTGTTCTACCTCTACATATCTCTGACCACTTCTTAATAACTTGCAACATACATCTCACCTCTAACAACACAGCCACATCTGTTTCGTTCAGGCGCAACCTCCGCTCTCTTTCCCCAGCACACTCTCGGCTGAGGTGTCATCCTCTCTCCCTTCCAACCTCTCATGTCTGGATACCAATACAGCCACGGACACCCTATGTTCAACACTAACATCCTGTCTAGACAACCTCTGCCCTCTATCCTCCAGACCGGCTCGTGCCTCCCCTTCCTGCCCTTGGCTTTCGGACCAAACATCGGACCAAACTAAGGGCAGCTGAAAGAAAATGGCGCAAGCCGAAACACCCACCCGATCTCTCTCACTACTTTCATCCTTCTCCGCTGCAGTCCACACGGCAAAGACATCCTACTACGTCACAAAGGTCAGTCATGCATCAGATTCAAAAAAACTGTTCAAAACCTTCAGCTCCCTCCTCTCTCCACCCCCCCACCTGCCTCTTCATTATCAGCTGATGATTTTGCTAACTTTTTCACAAACAAAACATCACTGATCAGCAGCCAGTTCACAGCTCCTGAAATCTCAGCATACACACAGGTTTCACCCAGCTCGACTTTTTCCTCTTTCTCCAGTCTAATCGACGCTGAAGTTACCAAACTTCTCCCCAGCCATCCCACCACCTGCTCACTCAACCCAATCCCCTACCATCTGCTCCAATCCATCTCTAGCACAGTCACTCCATCACTCACACACATTATTAACTCCTCACTCCTCTCTGGCACTTTCCCCACCACATTTAAGCAGGCCCGGGTCACCCCGATGCTTTATAAACCCACACTCAACCCTTCCCTCACCGACATCTCTCCTCTCGTTCATCTCAAAGACACTGGAGCGAGTTGTTTTTAATCAGATTTCATCCTACCTCACCCAGAATGATCTACTGGACAAAAGACAGTCTGGTTTCAAGAGCAACCACTCCACTGAGATTGCGCTTCTGTCAGTCACTGAGGCACGGCGACTGGCAAAAGTAGAGTCTAGATCATCTGTTCACATTCTGCTGGATCTTTCTGCTGCCTTTGACACAGTTAACCACCAGATCCTACTGACATCTCTCTCATTGCTTGGGATCACAGGTACCCCACTCCAGTGGTTCAAATCTTACCTTTCAGATAGGTCCTTCAGGTTGTCATGGAATAGGGGGCTGTCCAAAGCCCATCCCGTGGCCACTGGCATTCCTCAGGGATCTGTTCTTGCACCACTCTTCCATGGATGTTATCTACACAACATCCATGGAACCCATAATTCAATCACATGGCTTTAACTACCACTGCTATGCAGACGACACCCAGATTTTCTTCTCCTTCCAGCTAGACGATCCCACAATAGCATCACGCATTGCAGCCAGTCTGAAAGACATCTCATCTTGGATGACTGAACACTACCTCCAGCTAAACCTAGCCAAGACTGAGCTCCTGGTACTTCCGGCCTCACCTACAATGCAACACAACCTCATAATTCAAATTGGCAACACAACCATTACACCATCTAAATCCATAAGAAACCTAAGTGTAATCTTCAATGACCAGCTGTCCTTTACCGAACACATCTCAAGGATATCACGGTCTTGGAGATATGCACTTTACAACATCAGGAAGATCAGGCCATATGTCACAGAGCACCCCGCCGAACTGCTAGTTCAATCCCTGGTAATCTCTAGACTGGACTATTGCAATGCTCTCCTGGCTGGTCTTCCTGCACGAGCAATTAAACCACTCCAAATGATACAAAACGCAGCCGCAAGTCTCGTTTTTCAGGAATCCAGAAGAGCATGTCACACCTCTTTTCATCACTCTCCATTGGCTACCGGTTGCAAACCATCAAACCGGTTAAAACCATCACAAACTCCTCACCCTCATACTTTGGGGAGGGGAAGCATATACAATGTGAAGACAATAGGACCAAGAACTGATCCCTGTGGCAGGTAATATCTAGCACTGTGAAACATTGTAAACTTACTAAAGCAATTATTTGTATTATTGTTGCCTCCTTATTGTGGTAGGATGGCTGATTGCCATCCCCCAATGGTAGTTTAAAGTTCAGCCTATTGGTGGGGCCGGTTTCAAATTGGAGCGCCTCTGCCACTTAGCATGCCTTACTGCCGGCGGACTGCTACGTCATCAACGTGCTGCTGGTTGGCGTTGTTCGGCTTGTTTACACTCTCGCGGTGAGGATATATCAGTTGTAAATGCTTGATTTAGTTGTTTTGTATTGTAAACTTTTACTGATTTAAAAGAAATTATTGTAAACTGATATACTGCTGTTGTTTGAAAGTTTGCAGTAACCATTGGAGATTATATTGTGAGCATCTGCTTCCGTGCTGCATTTACGCGCTGCTATCATTCCAGTCTAATTAATGTGGACATCAAAAACAGTATAATATATTGTTAGCCTTTCGCTATATAGTAGAGCTGAAACCCATTCTGTGTAATGGCTGCACAGAGTGTTATATTACCCCCACGTTGCCCTGGGACATTGACTATAGCCCTGTGGCCAATGATGTTTCTTCCCCTCCTTCGTGTTCTCGTCAGGTTGAACCCAGCCTCATCTACGTAAATGAACTCATGCTGGATCTCCTCTCCATCCATTAAATAAAACTCCCTGAAGAACAGTGTCAGGCAAAATTGTGTAGTTCAGTGTAGATCTAGTATACATATTACAGTACAGTAAAAGATTATGAGACAGTATGCAAGATCACACTGCTAAAGTGAATACATACCTCTGCATAATCATGCCGCAGTCGTTTCACCCTTTCGGAATTGCGCTCGAAAGGCACTCGTTAAATTTGTTTCATTTGAATATGTTTTTTTTTTAGGATGCGTGCCAGTGTTGATGTTGAGACCTGATGGATATCGTTGAAACTGGCATGGTTATTGACAATGTTAGTTTGGAGCTGATTGAGTGTTATAGCATTGTTGGCCAAAACCATGTTTACGATCTCCCTCTCTTGCTGTTCTGTGAACATAGGAGGCCTTCCCCCTTGTCGTTCCTGACCCTCAATCCTATGTGGAAAAAAAACAGTATACAATAGTACAGTAATTTCACAGGAAAAGGTAACAGAAGTGCTAATAGTGCATATAATACAGTACTGTAAGCAGTTACTGAAACCGTGCAGATGTTTTTGATATGATGATATTTTTACAATACCTATTTTCCAATCGAAATGTTCTTATCACACTTGCCACTGTGTATCGGCTTAGATTTGGCTGTACTCGCAGTCCAGCCTCCCTCAGCGTCAGGCCGTGGTTGACAACGTGGTCAACCAGTGTTGCGCGGATCTCATTTTGTCAGATTCGGTCCTCTTTGAGCACCTTCTTGTCTTCCTCTTCCTCTACCTCTACCTCCAGCATGGCCTCCATCTCTTCCTCTTCCTCTGTTGATTCCTCTTCCTCCCCTTCCTCTTCCTCCTCTTCCTCCTTGTCCTCCTCCTCGTTCTCCTCCTCGTTCTCCTCCTCGTCTTACTCTTTCTCTGACTCTTTCCATTGTGCTTGAAGACCGATGAACTCACCTGCTGCTTTTTATAGTGCTTTTACACCTGATTGGTGTGTCTACAATTAAGCAAACAAGTGTTTGCACACCTGATGACTGTGTTGAACCAATTGGTTGGAATGGTCGCGGTAATTTGACAGTCAGTGCTTTGGTATTGCAAGGAAGTGACTTCATGATAGATTTTTGTGTGTAATGTATGTTAAGTGTGTTTAGTGTTTTGCAAATCACTGTGTGTAGAGTTTTGCAACAAGTGTGAGGTTGACAATTTGCTTATAGTTGTGCAAATATGGGCTGATGTTTTGCTTCTTGAGTGTAAGGTTTTGCTAATAGTGTACTACTTTTAATTTTAGTGTGTAAGCAATCCAAAAAAACTGTAAGTAAGCAAACACTTCTACTCCCCATCAAGCCGCTCTTACTGATTCCATTCTGAACATGATTGTAAAAGACAATTAGACCTCATTCCATGGAGGACAAGGCTTTCGAGAAATGGTTTTAGCTTTTGTGGTGCTAGATTAAAGTAATGAAAACTAGAGATCCCCCCATTATATTAAATTTTTTTTATAGTTTATGTGTTCCCATCTAATGGATACAGTCTGCCTTAAACTCCATAAGTGTTTCTATTAATGGTATTAGTATGAGAACCTGTATAATGTTGTGTATCTTCATGTAATCCAGTGATGTACAGTATCTAAGTCACTTTAGGTAGCTCTCGCCTAAAGTCTGCCGAGCGTTCATCATAACAGTTAATGTTGAAACGAGCAGATGATGCACAAAATGTGAGCCACTCCATGTGACTCATAATATACTGTTTCATCCTTTGCAGGTAAGACTAACTTACTGTATTATAAATTGCAAGGGTCCATGAGCGGTTATTATTAACATTTACATATGTTAGGTTGGTGATGAGTACTAAAATAGCATTTTGACTACTCGCTAATATAAAATGATTCACAATGATGGTTGGAGTCTGTAAATAAACAGATTTTGTATGCCAAAATAAAGGCATATTGTGACACTGGACTGTTATTTTATCACTATATCGGGTTAAACTGAATAAAATAAATATAACATGGGTTTGTGAAGCACATGTAGTTCGCTGGGATGCGCCATCTTGTGTAAAGCGTATGCTGTAAAAATAGCAGAGTAAACAGAAGCTTGCCACGGTAATATGTTGGTTTTATTGAACTGTAAAGAGTGACATTACATAACACTAAAGTGTCGTGGTTGATATGGGGCAGAAAGCCATGCTTAAACAGAGAATGTGTATATTTGAGAATGTTTAATGAAAAAAGAGAAATGTTCAGATTAAGTTTATTATTGTTGTTTTTCTAGTTTGAGCAAGAAATATGTGTTTACATTCTGAAAAGACATTCTTTAAGTGTGTTTGTATAAATAAGTATGTTAGCAAGGTTCTAGTGAATAACAGATTATGTTATTGAGTATAGTGAACATGTTCTACTCAGTTTATGATGATATAACAGTTAATGTTGAAACGGGCAGATGATAAACAAAATGTGAGACGCTCCTTGTGACTCATATTATACTGTTTCTTTTGCCCATCTACAAATAAATGTGTTGCACCAGAACTGATGTTTGTTCTTTGTGAAACGTGTAACATATTTTGGTGAGCCAGCCAGAAGAGGTAGTGAAGCGGAGTGAAGACTACCTCTTTCCAAGCAGAGATAGTAGAGGCTGTCATGAGGGCTGTCACCCCTGGGTTGCCTTTGAGGGATATGATGGCAATTAAGCGAGGACTTACATTACAGTCATTGCACACCATCTTAAAGGGCCACTACAAGGTGGACAGTACAACAGCTTTGTACCATCAGCTAATAAAAATATCCCAAGAACCCAAAGAGTCAGTGCAGAATTTTGCACTGGAATGGAGACCGTCCACGGTGGGTGACTATCATATTACCGCTTGTACATTCCAAATTTCTCCCGCATCGCATAGCCCTTGTATCAGCTATTGGCAGCGAAAGATGGACCTAGTGGAGCAGGAATGGTGTCTGTAAAAGGAGAACCCACTCAATGTCACTTTGGCATCAGGAGACACCTAACCATCTGATTGATCACCTCGCCACCGATAATGGGTTTCCCAGTCTTTACTCAGCCCTTCATGTTACACTGCAATATATCCCAGGAAGGGTTGGGTGCAGTATTGTATCAACGTCAGAATGGGAAGATTGTAGTCATAGCGTATGGGTCCAGGACCCTCACCCCCCGGAAAAGAAATACCGCATGCATGCCGGCAAGTTGTAATTTCTGGCATTGAAATGGGCCATTAGTGAGTGCTTTCGCTACTACTTGTACTACGCGCCATCTTTTGTTGTCTACACCGACAACAATCCTCTCACCAATGTTCACACCACTGCCAAACTGAATGCCACTGGGCATAGGTGGGTGGCACAGCTTGCAAACTTTTCCATAAAATACAGACCAGGGAAAAGTAATGCTGATGTGGACAGTCTTTCTGGACATTGACCATTTAATGAAGCAGTGTACCAAACAAATGTCTTTAGAGCTTCAGTGGATAGAGTGGTGGGGGAAGTGAAAACCCCTTGCAGGGAACAGGAGTAATTCTTGCAGAGGCCATGAGTCTTGTGAGAGAGAGTGACCATGATGACCTGGGCCCACCACTGACACCAGCCAAAGATTCGAGAAGCTCAGGAAAATAACAGCATTGTCGGGAAAGTCCTGAAATTCATGAAAAACACCAATGACCAAGTAGAGAGGCGGTAAAAGCTGAACACCCTGATGTGGCACTGCTGTTGCAACAATGGTAACAATGGTGAGTGAAGATGTAGTGCTATATAACAAAACCAGGAAAAAAGAACAGTTGATCCTGCTGAAGTCCTATCACACCCTGGCACTAACAGAACTACACCAGAAGATGGGTCATCTTGGCGTGGAAACTACCGTCTGCCTCATCCGAGAGCAGTTTTACTGGTCAAGAATGCAGAGAGACATGGAACATTTCGTGACAAGGTCTGTGAATGTCTAAAAAAGAAACAGCTAGTCAGACAAACTCGAGCACCATTAACCACTATTCACACAACACACCCTGTTGAAATGATTTCAATAAATTTTCTCCATCTGAAAACCTGCAAACAAGGGTTTGAGTACATTCTCGTAGTGATGAATCATTTTACCAGATTCACACAGGCTTACGCAACCAAAGATAAGTCTTCGAAGACCGTTGCAGAGAAGCTTTTCAATGACTTTGCTTTGAAATTCGGCTTTCCATGTAAGATCCATCATGACATGGAAAAATAATTTGATAACAAATTGAAAAGGATGAAATAACTTTTTGGATTCCACACAACGATCTACCATCCATTTTACCTCAAAATGGGTCTGTGAGTGAAAATTTGCCTTTTTATCTTGAAAATATTGATCACAGCTTAAGTCAGGGCATTGACATTGACATTGAAAATGATGTTTCAGGCAGTGAGTCTAATAGAGGCTCTTGTAAACCCCGGAGACGCTATCCAAAGAGACAGGGCAAGAAGTCTTTGGTATTCACTTATGATTCCTTAAGTCAGCCTTCTTTGGCTCAAAGGGAATTCTCAGGAGATTTAAATCAGTTACCTGTAAAGTTTAAAGAAGATCTCATCAACATCACACATTGAGCTCCATGCTTCTACTTTTGCTGGAGAATCTAGTGTTCTCACCCATACGAAAAAAAAGAAAACTAAAATCTCTGTAACAGTCTCCGGCTTCTCACACTTGTCTCCTGAGACAAACACTTTACAACTCTTACAACAGTCGGCATTAAAGTTTTAGAACAGACCTCATCAACATCACACACTGAGTTCAGATTTTTCTCCTAAATGAAAGACTCTGGTTATCTAATATTTGAGTTTAAGAATTGTAAATTACTCTAAATTGATATAAAATAGATGTAGCGAAACTAGGACGGTGTTATTTAAAACACTGTTCTGTTTCAGGGAATAATTATTTGTAGCATTACCTGGTGCAGTAAAAGTAACAACGGTGGCATCTAGAGCACTCGTCTGCTGAGTGTTCAACCAATTGTGTGTTAACTTTTAATGAAGCAGCGTTATTCTTCTGGCCTTGATGAATAGCGGTCCGTGCTAATACAGCAATACTACAGAGCGGTAACAGTATCGCACAGTTTAAGGGATGTGTTATGAGCATTAAGCAGAGACAATCATGGGTGAATACAAATGAATATTTATTGACTAAGCTACTGAAATACGATATCGATTAACTAACATAAACACATACACATTCACATGCATACAAGAGAAAGCATAGAAAAATTTTAAGGTTATCACTTAACCCAGACTTTCTGGAGCCAAAAGGGGTTCTGTTGTGGACTCCCTCCCTAGGAATTTGTTGCAGTTTGTTGTCTAACTTTATGATCCCTTAAAGAAATCCAACATTTGGCCCGGCCAAGTCTCTACATAGACCTGTACAGGTTATGTACATGCGGCACATCATTTGTCCATGGAAATAGTAATGTACCCAAGTTCACATTGATATTTCCCCTTAACTGTAGAAGACAAATGTGAGAGCTTCAGAGTCTCGAGCTAGGAGAAAAGTGTGCTCAGTGTGTGATGTTGTTGAGATCTCTTCTGAACTTAGGAGGAGACAAATGTGAGAACTTCAGAGTCTCTATACCTAAGGAGAAAAATCTGAGCTCAGTGTGTGATGTTGACAAAGTCTTTTCTAAAACTTTAATAGAGACTATTGTGAGAGTTGTAGAGTTTATGCCTCAGGAGACAAGTGGGACAAGCAGGAGAGTTAGGTAAAAGTCTTCTTTTTATGTTAAAGTAACCTCATTTCTATATAGGAGAAATAGTTGTGTCATGTCTCTGGGCTGATCAGCGCAGTTTTGTTGTCCTTGTGTCTTGTTGTCTTGGAGCATGTGGCTTTGTTTCTAAGTCTTGCCTGCCCCGCCCCCCTTATTACCCTGCTTGTTAGGACGTTTCACCTCCCACACCTGGTCCTCGTTTCCGTTATATGGCTATTTAATCCTCATGTTCTCTTTGTTCTGTGCCATATCGTTTGTGTTCGTTTTGTGTCTAGTCTTGCCCAGTTTCCTAATTTGTCTAGCCTTGTTAAGTTTATCTCTAGATATTTGGTCTGTTAGTCTTTAGCTGATTATTACTTATCTCTAGTTATCCCTTTTAGTCTTTGCCTAATTATTTTCCAGTCCTGTCTAATTCATTTTAGTCTTGCTATTGTCTCCAGACTCTAGGCCTGTCATGTCCCTGTATGTTTTCCCTCGCCCTCGAAGATTTCCCAGTAGTCGGCTGCTGTGAGCTGAACTTCTTTGCTGGGAGCTGTCTTGTTTGTTGCTGTTATGTTTTCTGAATAAAGCTGTGTTTTGTGCCTGCAACTGAATCTCGTTCTTGACTATTCCTGACAGAACGATCTGGACAACATAGATTCAGCAGGCTTGGACCAGTTCTGTAACGACTTGTCCAACAGGGGGTCCTTTTTGGATAACACACCTCCCAGCTTGCCACCACCTCTCGAGATACTGACATCCTGATTGCTCAGGTGATGGATCTCAGTACCCTGCAACAGGAAGCAACCAATGTACTAGAATGTACTTCTAGTACATAAAGAAAAGTAAGCCAGACCGAAGTTCAGGGGAAAAGACTTTATTGAAGATACTTGTGTAGCATAGCCCTCTTCTGGATCTTAACCCATGTACTGTCTGTGTGAGCAGACCTTTATATCTTGTATCTAAAGGCCTTTAAACAAAGGACAGTTTCTACTGAGACCTCCTACCAGGGACCTTACAATAGACAGGATAGGTGGGTCTTCCTGTATATTGATTATATGGGCCATTTGGCTCACACCTTTACATATGCGTATGTTAATTACAGGGAAGGGATGCATTGCAAATTAATCATGAATACAGATACTGACATCAAGGCACAGATACTGACATCAAGGCACAGATACAATGTAACTAAATTTATATACAATCTTTCAACACCCAACATGTTTAACTCACAATAACAACAAAACGTTGTGCTTTCGTAAAATTAAGAAAGTAAATGGTGTGCGTCTTCAGCTGTCTCTGCCTCCTCCAGCATATTCCTAAAACGTGTCATAAAAAACAAACCGAAACTCTGTGAATTCTTATCATAGAATGGTGAAATATATGTCTAAAGAAAGCTTAAAATGTTTTATTTTCAATAAACCGACTCAAATCGAAAACAAATGTTCCCATTTTCAACATAAGTTTTAACTCAGAACTGGGAAGCATAACAGATCACCCGTTCTGAGTTACCGGCTGTTGTGCTAGGAAGCATAACAGATCACCCGTTCTGAGTTTCCAGCCTGTGTGCTAGGAAGCATAACAGATCACCCGTTCTGAGTTTCCGGCTGTTGTGCTAGGAAGCATAACGGATCACCCGTTCTGAGTTTCCAGCCTGTGTGCTAGGAAGCATAGCAGATCACCCGTTCTGAGTTTCCGGCTGTTGTGCTAGGAAGCATAACAGATCACCCATTCTGAGTTTCCGGCTGTTGTGCTAGGAAGCATAACAGATCACCCGTTCTGAGTTTTCTGGCTGTTGTGCTAGGAAGCATAACAGAACACCCGTTCTGAGTTTCCGGCTGTCTTGCTAGGAAGCATAACAGATCACCCAGAGCCTTCCCGCAAGGACTGAAATAGAGAAACCACGTTTAGAGCCTGCTGTCCAGAAAGGCAATCACAAACGTCTGCAACAAGGTTAAGCCCAGGAGAGCAACCTTCGCTTCCAGGTACCTTCATCTGTGTGCTCCAGATCGTCAAGGACCTTCCGCACCAGCTTCAGGGCCTCATATGCGTGTTCCAGATCGCCAGGACCCTTTCGGTGCTCCAGGAGATTAGCATCCCACAGCGCTTCGTGTTCAAGGCTGTTGAACGGATTCAGACTCCTTCTCCACTGCAACAAGGCCCAGCCTCACCAGTGGGAGACGTCGCCACCATCGGACTGCTCACGTGAACGTAAATATCACTTACCAAACCTCTTTCTAGAGACCTTGGCATTAGTGTACTCTTTCAGTTCATTTCAGTTTATACCTTAGTTACCTGCATTCTTTTCATTCTTGACACACAACCTTACTATCCTTTAGCTCTTTAGTATCATTTAGTAGTGTGTTAATTAATCTTGTATGTCTTTTGTAAATTGTGTCTTCCTTGTGTTGATAATACAGTAAAAGGCTCTACAAGTTAGCACGAATATCACGAAATCCTTCAGATACCCCAGGTGATTTACTCCCTCCACTTTACATATTTTTTCTTATCACATTATTTATGATTTATGTTGGATTATTCCAACGAATGTTGAGGTGGAATTCCTCAGCTGGTGCCCCGAGTTAAAAGGAGGGAGAGGTCATCTGACACACACACACACACACACACTTGAAGTGACGTGGGATCAAGTCTCACTAACACCTCTAGTGTCCTGTGTGAGGCGTACTATTAATTGGTTCCCTGTGTAAAAATCACTATTAATTGGTGCCCCGTGTGAGGCTCACTACATTGGCATTAGTGGAATCGCATTAGAATGGTTTAAATCATACTTATCTGACCGCTTTCAATATGTAGCAATAAACAATGTGAAGTCTTACCGATCCACAAGTCCAATGCAATTACCACAGGGTTCTGTTCTAGGACCTCTACTCTTTGCCCTGTACATGTTGCCCTTAGGAGCCATAATTAAGAAACATGGAATTAATTTTCACTGCTATGCTGACGATACTCAACTCTATATCTCCTCAAAGCCTCACGAAACACAGCAATTCACCAAATTGATGGAATGTATAGTTGACATAAAAACCTGGATGAGTAGCATGCAGTTGGGCTACCAGCAGGAAACAACTGAGGTACCCTTGAGCAAGACACCGCACCCCTACCTAATCGTTCCCAGTGTGCCACTGGTAAAGTTGTAAGTTGCTTTGGATAAAAGTGTCAGCTAAATGAATAAAAATGTAAAAAAAATTTAAAATGAGTAGCAACTTTCTGTTGTTGAACTCTGACAAAACAGATGTGTTAATATCAGCTAGTAATCTTGGTGTTTTATTTGACAGTACCCTCTCATTTGAAAGCCATGTTGCCAACACCTGTAAAACCGCTCTCAAAAACATATCTAAACTGCGTCATATGCTGTCACTATCGAGTGCAAAAAAGTTAGTTCACGCATTCATGATGTCTAGACTGGATTGCTGCAATGCATTATTAGGTGGCTGTCCAGCTAGCCTATTACAAAAGCTCCAACTAGTTCAAAATGCAGCGGCTCTCTCGGTTCTCACAAGAACAAAAAAGTTCGAACATATCAGCCCGATGCTGTCAACACCCCACTGGTTACCCATTCATAACATATTAACTTTAAGATTAGTTTCTTATTATTTCGAGGTTGCATCCAGTCCATACCCTGACCTGACATTGGATCTGTCAGAAGGAGGTGGCAACCCCCAGGAGAACCTGCACTCATTATAGCTAATGCTAATGCTAGTTACTACATTAATGATAATGCTAAACAGTATTCATGCTAATCTCTTTAACTATTTAACTTTTACTAATTAACTACTTCTTTTCTGTCTATGTCAGCAGTTTGATGTTATAGCTGCACTCAGTCAACTCAGTCATCCCCAGCTAAACAATAATTTATTGTATAATATTAGCCTTTTAACCACTACCTAGTTTACCATACACACATTGTTAAAATAAATCACAACTAATAATCCAGATCAACTCAAAACTCAGACCTACATATACATATACATATACATTCATTAATGAAGTTTGGGTTCCTTGCCACCATCGCCGTGTTGGAGTGCTCACTAGGAGACTGCTAATATTAGATACTAGTTATAAAATTACCTTTTATATTTCCCTGTTTGTCATTCTGTTTATTCTGCTGTAAAGCTGCTTTGAAACAGTGCTACATTGTTAAAGCGCTATACAAATAAACTTGAACTTAAAACCATTACTACCATGCTGTAGTTTAGCATTTTTGTCTATTGATCCTATGTTTTTAGTTTGGGTTTGTGAATGCTCTCTTTCCATGCGTCACGCCATACCTCTAAGTACATATTCCTCCATCTGCGTTCCATTTTTCAATCTGCCTTTTTAGAGGCTGAGGTGTGGTTGTTATACCATGTTGCTGGTGTTCGTTCTTTAATTCTCTTTAATCTAATTGGTGCAACTTCTAGAGTACCTGAAAAGGAAGATTTCTGTTTAAGATTTCTGTCACAGCATCAAGATCTTCATTGTTGTTTATGACATTATGCATTTCTAGATCTGGACCTGGAAATAGTAATATGCTAAAGCCATAAGTCTTGTTAGTTTATATTTTAAATTTAAAGCTGATACAAGCAAAAATGACTTTTTTACAAGCACTTATCTTGGTGCATGTCAAGGTGTCTTTCCAAAATGGCCACTTTGAGACCCCAAAGGGACACTTGATTACCACCTTATACTATGAGGTCTAGCAAGCTTGTTTGATAATTTTTTGTAGTTTACAATGTGACAAAGTAAAGGTGACATAGATTTCCTGGTATATAGATTTTTTAGCATATCTAAAATGTATTTATGTGCCCCCAAAAGGACCACGAAGTGAGACTTGTTTACTTGTATGAAATACAACAAGTCTTTGTTCATTTCCATACATGTAGTGGTTTAGAATAAGACATACAACATTATTTAGCAAATAAACTGTTCCCTTCCAAAGGAACTCACGCTGCAGCAGCGTTGCGACGCTATGGGGAGCATGCTTGCGTGACCGTGTCTACAAGCACATGTATCAAAATTGTTGAATGACAGAATGCGACATCATAGGGTGTGATGGCGTCAGGACCAGGAAGTATAAGGCACCCCGGAACAATCGTATGTTGTTGTGCTGCATCAGTTTTTGAAAAACATGGTGAAACTTAAGACGTGTGTGTCTTTCTGATCTTTGTGTCTTGTGTTTGGGAGCGGGGCACTCGAGGGTGCTGGCTGTGTGCATTGCAAGGCATTACCATTACATGTTTCGTGGAACATGGCCGCCTATGTGGCTCTCGCGGTGGCAGTCCCGTGTCTGCTGATGCAGCGCGGCAGCCGCCCTTGTGGGGGTCGCAACTGGACCTTGCTATGGGGTTGGAGATGGGTGGCACCCTATCTCCGCCCCTTTCGGCATTGACCTCGCTCACACCAGGACAGAAAGCATGCAGTGCGTCTTCTTCCGCCAGGGGTGAGAGTCCACAGCTGGAGTTCATCTGAGGAGGTAGACAGCCACCTCCACGACGAGGCCTTCCCTTTGTTTCGGACCTCCACAGTGAGCTGGCGAGGTCCTGGAACCACCCATACTCGGCTTATGTCCTCTCCCCCCGTACGAATATTCAAACATTCAGGGGGCGGCCGAGCATGGGTATGGGGCGATGCCGAGGGTAGAACAGACACTGGCGAGCTATCTGTCCCCCTCTGCTGCATCATCCCTGAAGGCCCCAGCTTTATCCACCAAGTCCTGTAGGGCTACATCATCTCTGGTGGGTAAAGCGTATGCCGCAGCAGGCCAGGCCGGAGCATGCCTTCACACCATCGCCATGCTCCAGGCATACCAGGCTGACCAGGACGAGGGCACAGGAGTTAATGGGGACTCCGTGAAGGAGCTCCGCAAAGCCACGGATGTCTCTCTCAGGAATATTAAAGAGTCAGCCAAGTCAGTTGGCCTCTCTATGGCCGCCCTGGTTGCCACTGAAAGCCATCTGTGGCTCAATTTATCAGACATCAAGGCTGCTGACAAGGCCACCATGGAGCAAGTGGGGCACCGGGCGGCATTCTTAACCGCGGCCTTCAAAGCCGAAGATGGACCTGAGGGCCGTCATTCAGGCCAAGAAAGCCGCGGATAAAAAGAGGTCCTGACTCCTGCGGGCTCAGGTCCTCGCTAGCTCCCCCGGGGAGAGCTGGTGTTCACCTCACGGTGCCCAGCTCTCCTCTGTGTCCATCACAGGAAGCACTGTTTTCCCAGCTCTTACAGCGCGGGAATAGATGTCTCCTGCAGACATAAACGTGCAACCAAGCACTTCATGGTCTCTCGGGTTGGTCCCTGCCAGCACAAACCTCTTGGCCTGCTGCACATGAGACTACTACAATGGTGGCTCAAGACAAAAGGGTTTTCCTCGAGGGGCAACCCCCTCCGCACAATCATTGTCTCGCACAAATGTCTTCGAGCACTGGCTGTGTGGAAGAAGCCTGGGTTCTTGTCCCAAGGCCTAGTGTTAGGGTCAACTCGCGACGTGACGACCTTATGTTTAGAACTCATGGCGGTGTGGCTGGCTCTGAGGCAGTTTCTTCCACACCTCAAACACAGACATGTGTTGGTCGTGCCCATTATACAAGCTGGCACACCAGATCCTTCTGTCGGCCCGGGGAAAGACATCCTGTTGAGGCAGGGGCCGAGGCCAGGGGATTGGAGACTTCACCCTGAGGTGGTGAATTTGATCTGGGGGGTGTTCTACCCAGCAGAGGTGGACCTGTTTGCGTCTCATGAGACAACGCACTGTCCACTATGGTTCTCCCTTATACCACCAGCCCCTTTAGGGCTGGGTGCTCTCGTACAGCCGTGGCCAAGGCTACGGCTCCATTTGAGCCCATTGAGGCTGCTTTGGCCAAACTTCTCACCATTAAGACAGTTTTCTTATTGGCAATTTCTTCACTAAAGAGAGTTGGGGGTCACTTCCTCCTTTCTGCCTGGAATTTGCCCCAGGCATGGTTAAAGCCTTTCTGTATCCAAGACAGGGCTGCGTGCCTAAGGTACCCACCAATGTGCCGAGGCCCATTGTGTTGCAGACCTTTTGTTCTCCCCTGTTCTGAAATTCGGACCAGTAGAAGTTGAATTTGGTGTGTCCAGTGCGAGCACTGGATGCCTATGTTCATAGAGCTGCTTCCTGGAGGAAGTTAGAGCAGCTGTTTGTGTGCTTTGACCCAACCAACAAGGGCTCGCCGGTGACAAAGCAAACCATTAGCAGGTGGATAGTTGAGGCTATCTCACTAGCATATACAGCCTCTGGACAGCCATCTTCACTGTCAAAGCTTACTCTACTAGGGGTATGGCAGCCTCTAAAGCCTTATAGTCTGAGGCCTCTATGCAGGATGTTTGTAATGCGGCAGGTTGGTCCTCACTGTTCACATTCGTGAGGTTCTATGACTTGGACCTGGCTTCTATGACAGGCTCTCATGTGCTTTTGCCATAGCTGTGCTCTACGGACTTACACTGGACTCACATCAGGCATTGGCTCGTATGGCGGTGTTAGGATCTTGTTCCCATTGCGTCGCAACGCTGACGCAGCGCGAGTTCCCTTGAAAGGGAACATCTCAGGTTACATATGTAACCATAGCTCCCTGAAGAGGGAACGAGACGTCGCGTCTCACTGCCATACTCCCTGCATCCCTGAGCCGGCTTCCACCTAAGAAGCTGAAATGCAATCGTTTCGGGGTGCTTTATACTACCTGGTCCTGACGTAATCCCGCCTATGATGTCGCAGCCTGTCATTCGACAATATTGATACACGTGCTTCAGGCGTGTAAAGGCGTTCCCATAGCGTCACAACGCTGAGGCAGCACGAGTTCCCTCTTTAAGGAATTATGGTTACATACGTAACCTGAGACATTTTTATTTTATATATTTTTATGCTGTTACAATTTAGCTATAATTACATAACAATAGTGACAATAGTTATTAGCCATCAACAAACAGTGGTAAAATTAGTTTGAGAGTTGTTTCACAGAGTAGAGAAATGCTGTGCTATGCTCTTCTTTTTCTTCATCTGGCATTCCTGATGGCAGATGCAGAAGATGCAGACAGACAGGGCACTTTAGCTGTTGCCAGTTTCACAATCATCATCCGAAGAGCAATTACTATTAAAGAACACAAAAAGGATTCAAGATATACCTAGGAAAGTGTCAGAAAAACTCATGCATACTTTCCATAAGCACAAATTTACACCACCAGCCTATAACTGAAACAGTAATCCACCCCAACAGCACACACTTTTGTTGCCCCAGACACACATTCACACCACTAGCTTAGGACAAGGACAGCAATCTGCCCCACATATACATACTCTTTTGTTGTCTCAAGCACACATTTACACAACTAGCTTATGGCTCAGACGGCAATCAGCCCCAACTACTCTGTGTTCTTCTATTAAAGACATGCAAATCCACAGAGTTACATTTTACTTACCACAAAGGACTGAGTAAATCGCCAGGAGGGGAGTCTTGCTTTATCATTTCTGGATGCAGTTGCAGGTGTTGCAGGCAGGCAGGGATGCTTTGTCTTTCCTCCAGAGATCTTCATCAAAAGTTTATTACTATTAAATTGCACAAACAGAATTACAAATCCACTTTCTAACACAGCTGATTATCTCACATGAAAACCTGATAAACATTATTGCATTTTATTGCATTTATAAGTCTTGCTCTCTACATACAGCAGCACGTTTTATAACATAGTTTTAGTGTTAGTGCTTATGGCTAACAGGATAAGAAATGCACTTTCTAACGCAGTTAATTATTTCACACAAAGAAAACACTGTAATATACTGTAAGAGTAACAAAATATTAATGATTGCTAAAATATTTTGAAACTGGATGAGTACTTCTGATCCATTTAGAGACATATACCTCCTTTAGAGTCAACATGGCACACTGTAATTTCTTCGCCTAAATCATCTCTTTTCCTAATCACTTAGCCGCATAGGAGTTAGGTACAAGTGTAACCAGTCTCACTTTCACACTGTTACAGTCTGCGTTGTGTTATAAATGAAGAAATGGATCACGGGAACTGCTGCTGATGAAGTGTTTATTAACATGAAGCATGCAGATGCTGGATGGAGTAGAGAGAGAGAGAGAGTACAATGAGTAATTTCGTTCTGTGATTTTTTCCACCTCTCCTCAAGCGTGCTCAAGCTGTCTGAGTAAACATCACAATGATAACATATCAAAAATAAAATACATGAAACCATGCTTTAAATAGCAGTGCAAAATAGAATTATTTACAAACATTTATGCAAACATATAGATCTTCTGCAGCTCATTTTAGATCAATCATGAATCAGAATAGAAAGCAAATTGATACAACATGAATAGAAAATCAAATGAACAATAAACTATACCTGGATGGAGTAGAGAGAGAGAGAGTACAATGAGTAATGATTTCATTCTGTGACTTTTTCCACCTGGACTGATTAAACACCAGTTAATCAACTAGTTAAAATCACTGTGTTCTGCTGACACACATGCATATACTCAAACAACTGTACTCTGTAATAAAACTGTTAAATCTCACCCATCCACAAATAAAATGCTTTCTATTACATTTATAACACTCTTAACAAGAATATTTTCACGTGTTAGGTACTTAATAAAATTTCAAATAACTTTTATAACTTATATTAACGGAGCACCGCTAACTGCTTACCTCTCCTCAGCGTGCTCAACGCGGTCTGAAGATGCAGCGCAGGCCGATTGGAAATGACGTCACGACGTAATATGAATATCTTGTTTCCAAAAAGGACACGAATAAGATACAAAACAGAATTATAAAGTTTTTGTGAACAAACTAATATAAAATAAATGCATGAAAACTGAAAAGAAGGATCATTAGTGAAATACATTAAATCGTGAGTACACACTCTTATTAACATCCGTCACACAAGCAGCAGCAAAACAAAAACTTTTTGTCCCAGACACGGATCTATTGCAAACATGTGAACAGTGAATCTGGAGGCATGCATAAACTATCCAGGAACAAATGTTTACGCAATCAACAAAACGCTATAACATAACCGTAAATATGTAGATCCACAAATGGTGTATTGGTCATTTCTTTGGCTACAAGTTACAAGTCATTACAAACAATTTTTAAACTCTTGGTTCATTTTTTGCCGAGTATATTTCTGTAAGCATTAACTGACATCACCCAGACCTCACAGTTCCGTAAAATAGAATCACCAATAACCAGGGCGCTTGACACGGGCATTTCAGCAGGTGCATTGCTGAGTGGGGAGAACCGGTTAGAAAGTATCACAGGAGTGGAAGAGTGGCACCCGATATTCTTTATGACCATGCTGCCTGACTGTCATGCTGTTGCCCTTCCGCATTGGTTCTAACGTCAGAACCGAGACATGATCATAGCACATTATGCTAGGGGCATCCCAAATAGTGTCTGATATAATAGCGCCCTTACTAGTCTCAACAAGGGTTTGGATGCCTGATACTAGATCTGCAACCTTCTTAGTCAGCGTTACCACATTATTACATTTATCACATGTGAAGCCCTCCTCGCCAACAGAAGCAGCTAGGCTATGGATGTGGCATGTGATGTGAGTTACGATAACAAGAGAGGGAGTTGTTTTATTACCGTTTATGTGATGAGGGATGGAGGTCTCAAAGTCTGGTTGCGGTGCGGGGAAAGAGGTTCTTGGTTGTCTGCGCCGCGCCGGGCTGGGGTGATGTTCATCACGACAGACCGGGTCTGGGGTGCATGGGCACAAGCAAACTTCTCCACCACCTCCCACTCTGGATCAGCTAGGTGGAGCTCCAAACTTAGACTATGCTGCAGCTATGAACCAGGAACAGGAAGACAGTTAGGAATACCTTTTTGTTATAGGGTTTTGAACATTGCACAAGGCTATACATCACAGGAGAGACCCTACACCAGAGCTATTCAAATCTTACCCTGGAGTGCCACTGCCTTCTGGTTCCGGTTCACTGCTGCAGCGTCGTCTAAGTTTGGAGCTCCGCCGATCTGATACTAAATCTACTTTGCTATTTACTCTATTTTGATTTGCAATTTACTATTCACTCTATTTTCATATTGTCAATATTTAAATACTTGATTCACTCTCTCATATTAATACTAAACTGGTGTATACATAACTCTGATAATATACATACATAATACATAATATACGTACCTTTTCTAATGGCGGATCTATCCGATGCGTGTCTTTCTGCTTTTTGTGCTCCGCATACTGCCGAACGGGAGACGGTCGGAGACTTTGCATGGACCCAGTCATACCGGACCCGATCTGCTGTTATGAACATCACCCCAGCCCCGGCACGATGCAGACAACCGAGGACCTCTTCCCCCGCTCTGCAACCGGACTTCGAGACCTCAGGCACTCGGCACGCAAACGGTAATAAATCTACTCCTTCATTTATTGTCGTAACTTGCATATCCTGTCACATGTATAGCTTAGCTTCTTCCGTTAGCGATGAGGGTTTCATGTGTGATAAATGCAAAGACGTAGTAAGGCTAACGGAGAAGGTTACAGAATTAGAATCACGCATCCGTACTCTTGTTGAGAATAGTAAGGCTAGTAATAACTCTGACACTCTTTCGGATGCGCCTAGCATAACGTGCGATAATAACAGCTCGGTTCCGACTGTAGGCCCGAAGCAGCAGGGCAGCTGGGTGACAGTCAGGCGGCGTAGTCGTAAAGAACTGGTTATCGGTGATTCTATTTTACAGAACGTGGAAATAAAGACTCCAGCCACCATAGTTCAATGCATACCAGGAGCCAGAGCGTCTGACATTAGATCCAAACTGAAAGTGCTGGCTAAGGTTAAACGTAAATTTTCTAAAATTGGTATTCACGTCGCCACAAACGATATGATACTCCGCCAATCGGAGATCACTAAAAATAATGTTAAGGAAGTGTGTGAAGTTGCAAAAACTTTGTCAGACACCGTAATATGCTCTGGTCTCCTACCCGCTTACCGGGGGGATAAGACCTATAGTAGATTATTGTCATTGCATGGCTGGATGTCTAAGTGGTACCCGGAAAACAATATAGGCTATATAGACAACTGGAAATATTTCTAGAGGAGACCTGACCTGTTAAAGAGAGATGGCCTCCATCCCTCACAGGAAGGAATTGCTGTCCTCTCTAGAAATTTGAATAATAGTCTTAAGAGTAAAATCTGACTATCCGGGGCCCAGGTCAGGAAGCAGACCAATCGGCTTAACCATCCGTCTGCAAGCTGCCTCGACATGTCACTCAGGTAACATAAATCACAGCATATAGAGTTTTTACAACCCACATATCAACATATAGAGACTGTGTCTGTTTCCCGAACAAACAAACATATAGCATACTCTAAACCAAAATACACACACCTAATTAATATTAAACTAGAAAACAATCTACAAATAGATGCAACAAAATGGCTAAAATCCGGCCTGCTAAACATCAGGTAAACTTTCCAACAAAGAATACATTGTCAAGATTATTACAGACCACAACTTGGATGGCTGTGCCTGACAGAAACATGGCTTAAGACAGATGATTTTACCAGTCTGAACAAATCTACTCCACAAGACTTTTACTATAAGCACGAGCCTCGTCTGAAAGGTAGAGGTGGCGGTATTGCTACAATCTATAGCAACCTATTCTGCGTTAATCTTAAATCTAGAAAATTTAACTTGTTTGAAATAATGGTGCTAAATATGTCACTTCCAAGCGGTTTGCAACAAACATTTGCCCTTCATAATGGCTACTATTTACAGACCACGGGTCATCATGCAGACTTCCTTAAAGAATTTGCAGATTTTCTGTCAGAATTAGTAGTCACTGTAGATAGAGCCTTAATCGTTGGTGACTTTAACATACACATTGATAATCCGAAGATGCGCTTCACATTATAGCTTTTATGGACATCCTGGACTGCGCTTGGTGTTAGCCAAAGGTGTCAGGTCCCACACATAAATGTAAGCACACTTTAGACCTAATTCTATCATTTGGACTAAACATAAACAACATAGAAATATTACCTCAGAGTGGCTGCTATTTCAGATCACTGCCTCATAACCTACACTGTACTTTTAGATAAGCCCCCTCGTCCTGCACATCGGTTTAGATCAAGCAGATCAATCATCTCTACCACTAAAGATAGTTTTATTAGCAATCTTCCGAATCTATATCAAACCCATAATACAATCAACAAAAATGAAGATCTTGATGTTGTAACAGAAACATTAAACAAAGCTTTTTCAGGTACTTTAGAAGTTGTCGCACCTATTAGATTAAAAAGAATTGTAGTGATCTTCACACGGGGCACCAATTATGTAGTGAGCCTCACACGGGGCACCAATTATGTAGTGATCTTCACACGGGGCACCAATTATGTAGTGATCCTCACACGTGGCACCAATTAATAGTACGCCTCACACAGGACACTAGAGGTGTTAGTGAGACTTGACCCCACGTCACTTCAAGTGTGTGTGTGTGTGTGTGTGTGTGTGTGTGTGTCAGATGACCTCTCCCTCCTTTTAACTCGGGGCACCAGCTGAGGAATTCCACCTCAACATTTGTTGGAATAAATCCAACATAAATCATAAATAATATGATAAGAAAAATTAGTAAAGTGGAGGGAGTAAATCACCTGGGGTATCTGAAGGATTTCGTGAGATTCGTGCTAACTTGTAGAGCCTTTTACTGTATTATCAACACAAGGAAGACACAATTGTAATAAAAGAGGATTTATTTACAAAAGACATACAAGAATAACTAACACACTACTAAATGATACTAAAGGGCTAAAGGATATTAAGGTTGTGTGTAAAGAATGAAGAGAATGCAGGTAACTAAGGTATAAACTGAAATGAACTGAAAGAGTACACTAATGCCAAGGTCTCTAGAAAGAGGTTTGGTAAGTGATATTTACGTTCACGTGAGCAGTCTGAGGGTGGCGACGTCTTCCACTGGTGAGGCTGGGCCTTGTTGCAGTGGCGAAGGAGTCTGAATCCGTTCAACAGCCTTGAACCGGCTGTGGGATGCTAATCTCCTGGAGCACCAAAGGGTCCTGGCTATCTGGAACACGCAGATGAGGCCCTGAAGCTGGTGCGGAAGGTCCTTGACGATCTGGAACACGCAGATGAAGGTACCTGGAAGTAAGATTGCCCTCCTGGGCTTAACCTTGTTGCAGACGTTTGTGATTGCCTTTCTGGACAGCAGACTCTGAACGTGGTTTCTCTATTTCAGTCCTTGAGGGGAGACTCAGAACTGGTGTTGCTGTTATGCTTCCTAGCACACAGGCTGGAAACTCAGAACGGGTGATCTGTTATGCTTCCTAGCACACAGGCTGGAAACTCAGAACGGGTGATCTGTTATGCTTCCTAGCACACAGGCTGGAAACTCAGAACGGTTGATCTGTTATGCTTCCTTCCTGGAAACTCAGAACGGTTGATCTGTTATGCTTCCTAGCACACAGGCTGGAAACTCAGAACGGTTGATCTGTTATGCTTCCTAGCACACAGGCTGGAAACTCAGAACGGTTGATCTGTTATGCTTCCTAGCACACAGGCTGGAAACTCAGAACAAAGAATTTGTGTTGAAAGGGTACTTTATCCCCTTTCAGATAAGGAGGAGATTGCATTTTGGCTTGTCCGTTGCAGGGCTGTGATTGGCTGTTGATGTCAGAGAGGGCTCACTCATCCTTTTGCTTGTGAAGTGAATGTATTTGCATAGAGTAAAGCACAGCATTAAAACTGTGTCTTCACTGTTTTACCTATGGAATTATCACTTCCCAAACCACTTTCAAAATACCTTTGGCTTTGTCCTGAATACAAAGAGTATAAACATGACAAAAATATATTAAACTATCATGCATGAATTCATTCATATGTGAATAGCATTTGTAAAACTTCCATTATTTAACACAAATGACTATGACAAAGTATGTTCTCAGAGAGTACAGAATGAATATGTGATATGTCCAATATGTTTGTGTCCATTTTATAAATTAAGGAATGTAGAGATGTGTCCTTTGTTTTAGCCAAAGCTGCAGCATGGCGGTTAATTACCGCCACATGTGGAGGTCCTGAGAAGTTTTATGGCCAGGCTGGCCTGGATCTTTGGGTGAGGGTTTTAGTTTGATGATAAGGCTGCCCTATAGAGGGGTGTCTGGCAGTTTCTTTGGTAGCCTTATCTGATGACACTGGTCCTTAGTTTACATTAAAAGAGGGACCCTGCTTGTAAAGTTGGGACCTGAAATGCCTTCTGGAGTGCTGTTCACTACAGAATAAAAGAAAGAACGCCAGCACCATGGTATAATAACCACACCTCAGCCCTAAAAAAAGCAACTAGAAAAATGGAACGTAGATGGAGGACTACAAACCTAGAAGTATGGCGTGATGCATGGAAAGAGAGCACCAACAAGCAGGCTCTAAAAACCACCAAATCCTCCTATTTCAGCAAGTTGATGCAGAGAAAATCAAAACAACCCGTGATTTCTCTTTAATACAGTTTGCAAAACTGACTGAAAACAAATCATTTACAGAAAAAGATGCTAAACTACAGCACGATAGTAATACATTTATGAAATTTTTTGATGATAAAATCGAGCGGATTAGGGACAATATTGCATCTACACAGCCAGCCACCTCTATATCCCATAGTATCCCATCCCGCATCATGCCATTAGTACAACTAGAATCTTTTAATGCTATTAAAATGGATAAGCTCACAAAAATAATAAATTCATCAAAATCATCATCCTGTATATTAGATCCCGTCCCCACAAAATTACTAAAATAAGTTTTTCCTGCAGTTTCGGAACCATTGCACCAATTCATCCTTAGAATTAGGCTATGTTCCGGCAGCCTTCAAAATGGCAGTCATTAGGCCTCTCATAAAAAAACTAATCTGGACCAGGGAGACCTATCCAACTTTAGACCAATCTCTAATCTCCCCTTTTTATCAAAAATACTGGAAAAGGTTGTGTCCAAACAATTACAGACATTCGCGAAAAATAGTATTTATGAAAAATTTCAATCAGGATTCAGGCCCCACCACAACACAGAAACAGCCATGCTGGGAGTGACAAATGACCTCCTTCTAGCATCAGATCGCGGTGAAACCTCTCTTCTTATATTACTCGACCTCAATGCAGCTTTTGATACAATGGATCATACAATCCTACTCGATAGACTGGAAAACCTTGTTGGCATTAATGGTCAAGCCTTAGCCTGGTTCAAATCTTATCTAACCGATCGTTACCACTTTGTCAATGTTAACGAGGAAAAGTCGTATTACTCTCAGGTAAAATACGGCGTACCACAGGGATCAGTTCTTGGTCCTATTGTCTTCGCACTATATATGCTTCCCCTCTGAGATATTATTAAGAAACATGACAACAACTTCCACTGCTACGCTGACGACACCCAGCTCTATATTTCCTCAAAACCTAACAAAACCCATTGTTTTTCTAGGTTAATAGACTGTATCAGCTATATCAGAAAATGGATGGCAAACAACTTCCTTCTACTTAACTCCAACAAGACAGAGGTTTTGATTATTGAACCTAACAGCTCCAAACACGACGATAGTCCACAACATCTCTATAGAAGGTTGCACCATTGTCCCATCTTCCATGAGTCAAGAACCTAGGTGTGATTCTAGATAAGAACCTGTCTTTCGATGGTCACATTTCCAATGCATGTCGAACCGCATTTTTTCACCTTAGAAATATTTCAAAGATGCGCCACATGCTGTCTGTCTCGCATATAGAGAAGCTAGTCCACGCATTTATGACCTCTAGAATCGACTACTGTAACTCATTACTGGGGGTGTCATGCAAAGCAAATAAAAAGCTTCAGCTGGTTCAAAATGCAGCTGCTAAAGTTCTTACTAGATCAAAAAGTATGACCACATTAGTCCTCCTAGCAACACTGCACTGGCTACCTGTAAAGTATCGCATACATTTCAAATTTTTGTTAATTACATACAAAGCCCTAAACAGCCTAGCACCTTTATACCTCCATAAACTACTATCAGCATACAATCCATCGCGGGCATTGCGTTCACAAAATGGCGGGCTGTTAATAGTTCCAAGAATATCAAAAAAATCTAAAGGTGGAAGATCCTTCTCCTACTTAGCACCAAAACTATGGAATGACCTTCCCAGCAATATTCGGGACTCAGACACACTTAAGCAGTTTAAAACTAAACTAAAGACTTATCTCTTTAGCTACGCATTCACATAATCTCAGATCTTAATTCTCTAAGGCCGCAATAGTTAGCTCAACCGGAATCGGGCACACATACATATTACATACTGCATGTGATATCACATATAACTGCTTACATTTACATATGAGCGGCCTTCACGCTAATGTTAGTCTGTTTTGTCCCCTTTCCCTCTCTCCTCCTCTCTCCTTTTCCCTCTCCTTTTCCCTCTCCTTTTCTCTCTCTCTCTCTCTCTCTCTCTCTCTCTCTCTCTCTCTCTCTCTCATCCCTTTTCCAAGGTATCCCGAGGAATGAGTTCCAGCTGGCACAACACTGCTCATAACAGTCCTGCCCCACCTGATGCCCATCCTGGTGCTGCTAAATGACGACTACCCAGGACAACCTCCTTGCACCGTTAAATTAAAATCAGATCTACCACATTATACTTAACATATAACATTTTTTTTTCACTCTCTTAAAGTGAATTTCTGTATCTTATAATGTCTGTATCTGTATCCTGTAAACTGCATAGCGAGTTATAGATGCGATCAATGGCAATTTGTGTCCTCTATTTCGGATTGCACATGCTACGGATTGCAACTATAACACGTCATGTCAGGGTTTTTTTCTCTCTTACAGTTTTTTGAATCCCTGACCACTGACTGCTATCTGTCAATACATGTAAAGCTGCTTTGATACAATGATCTTTGTGAAAAAGCGCTATACAAATAAAATTGAATTGAATTGAATAATCATGAACTCCGCCAGGGGTAAGCAGTGTTTGCAGACCACAACAGCGTTGTGACACCAAGTATCATTGATGTAAACACAAAGCCTGCAGCGCAGAGACTTGCCTCCCTCGAAGAGAACTCTGTCTGCATGATAGGACGTAGCTGGTTAAGCTGAATAGCTGTTTGTCAGAGTCCTGGACGCTGTTTCTGTTTTTGAAAATTGAATTGAATTGGATCATTGGCTTGTGTGGGTTAGCCGCTGGCCTAGCATGGATACCTCCGTGCTTACCCCTCTTCTGCTTCCTCTCACACCACTTGTGGCGCATCCACTGTGGGTGAGATGGAATAGGCCACCGGACTTGGTCACGCAACTGTTTAGCGTGCGCAGAGTTTAACTCTAAAAATGTGGTTCTACTGACGTTGAGCAGAAACTCACGACTATATACATGCTTAAAGACAGATAGATGTGACGAGAACTTACAATAACACTGTGACTTACCAGATAAAAAACACAAAAACACTGTTCTGTCGGGAGAGAAAGAAGCCACAGTGTGCGCATGCAGCGCCATCTTGAGAGGTGGCTTGTCAAGGAAATAACATGGCTTGCCAGGGAAATAGTAGTGGCAGTGTAGACAACGATAATGCATACACTTGCACTGCAAATCTTTGTTTGTTGTTGTTTGGCTTCTTTGTTTGTTTAGATAAAAAAGGAATGGAGTAATGACCATATTTTAGCTTGCTATACCACGGAGGGACATAAACTAGAAAAGTGTGTGCTTTTAGAAAAATTCCTGGGGCAGTTGAATATCTACTAATCAATTTGCCGAACCAGTAAGCTCATTAGTAAGTAATTAAATCAGGCGAAATTTCCTGAAAGTCAGTAAAGGTCGCTGTCTTTAAAGCAGTGAGAAATGCAGAGGATGAAGTAACTATAATTAGTTGTATGCTAATCTGCGATGAATGCACCAGGCACAAAGATGTTGTAGGTATAATGCCTAGGAAAGGCCCATTTCAGCCCTTTTGGGATAATGCTGCAAGCATCTGTATATAATCTGGAGCTTAGAAATGTGTGACAGATTGCTCTTCTTTCCATCTCAAATAAGCCTAAATCTAAAATGCCTGAGAAATTCAGATTAGGAGAAATTATAATTAAAGGAGAGGATGAAGGAGAAATGTATGAGCGACTAAGGGCAGCATTGTTACAGTTAACCCATTTATGCAGAGTGGAGTAAAATATTGGATATAAAGCAAGGTGGCAATGACTTAATGGTTAAACCTAAGAGTAAGACCTAAATCAGGATTTAGGTGTAATAGCTGCAGGAGAAATAACTATTTTTTGTGGAGTTGCTATATGCAAAACTGTGAAAAGCCAGTGTTTCAAAATGTAAGAAAACAATTGAAATATCAAAAGAAGCATTTGATCAAACGTTTTACGAAGCAGAATGAAAGGCAGAGCGGCAGCGGATCCAAATCCGCTGTAGCAATAGGTTTATTAGAAATCAAAGAACACAAATGGCAAATATGAACAAACACAAGAAACACTAGGGCTATATATATACTGTATATATATATATACAGTTGTGGACAAAATATTGGCACCCCTAGTAAATATGAGCAAAGACAGATAAATCTGCATTGTTTCTCATCATGAAAAAAATGTTTTTCTTAAATGCACGTTGGACAAAATTATTGGCACCCCTAGAAATGAGTAAAATTTCTCTAAAGTATATTCCAGTTAATATTTAAATTTTCTTAGCACACCAAGGTGACTAGAAACATGATGTTGTCCAGTCATGACTTTCACAAATAAAAAGAATAAATATTAAGTAAAACAAAGGCCAAATATCCTTATCATTTATCACAATGGGTAAAATTAAATAATATAGTTGTGCATTAAAAGACTGTTGAGCTACACAAAATAGAAAGTGACTTTAAGTAAATAGTTAAAACAATAAAAAATTCCCATTTGCACCACCAGGGTAACAATTAAGATGTTTTAATCCACTGAAGGTGTTGCAAATCTGCCTGAAAGAGGATGTGTGTCTATTTTGTCTTAATGCAGGGCAATGAGCTCTTCAAGGACCACACTGTTACCGTGCAGACGAGGCAGACACGAGAAGTTCAGATCAAATTGCTTACTTTACTGATACAAGGAAAATCCTCACTTCAGAGGGGAACAAGACAGTCTTACACTTCCATGGAACAGGTTTACAGATTCAGGGACAGATAACACAGCAAAACTGAACACGATCAAATTAACAACAACACCAGACAAAGACTAAAACTAAACGCAGGGTTTAAATAATACAAACAATAAGACCATAACGAAGGAAAACAGGTGCGGGTGATAACAAAATAACTGGTGATCACAAGATTACAAATGGTGAACAGGTGAGCGGGTGAAATGCATTATGGGAAATTGAGTCCTTTTAGAATGCGGGTGACAGGGAACGGGTGACGTGATGGGTGGAATCTGATGCTGAAGGCATCGGCTCCGTGACACACAGATGGAAAACTGAAGTTATTTAAATCTTGGGGTCAGAAAGCTTTTTTTTATTTTTAAAGGAAAACAACACCTTAATCACAACAAGTTGTTTGGGACACAAAGAAACAATTCCACTGCTCTAATGCAAAATTATATCCGATATTAATTTGACATACTGGATTTTCAGACAGGATTGGGTTCTATGGCCATATGAAATCAAAGAAGAGTTTTTGTCAGCAATAACACAAGACAGGTTTGGTGCAAAAAAATTAAATAAACAGACGGATTGTTATTGTTGTGGACCTACTTTTTTATACCAGAGGTCCTGAGCAGATTGTTTAGATACATGGCATCACAGATTCTAATAAATACCAAAAGAAAAACCCAAGAATCAAAACAAAAAGTCTTCCTCTACTTAGAGATCTTATAACAGGCAGTGGTTAGATCTTTCATGAGGACATTGGTTAAAAACAAACATCAAAATAATCACAAAAATGGGTCACTGAGCACAAAATCAAAGTTCTGCCACTGCCACCCCAGTTCCTGACCTGAACCCTATAGGTAATTAGTGGAGTGAACTAAAGAGGAGGAAGCAGCAACATTTCAAGGATCTGGAGAAACTATGTATGGAGCAATTGCATAATATGACTTGCCATAAATTCTTCAGCCTCATTAGACATTATAAAAGAAGACTCTAAGCAGTTCTCATGTAGTAAAAAGCATTAAATGAAAGGGTCCCAATAATTATGTTCAACATGCATTTAGGAAAAACCTTTTTTGATGATGTGATTCTCCCCCCACTTTCAATAGTTTTGCTTTAATGAAACATTGTATTTTTGTGATTTAAAAAATAAATAAAGGAGAAACACTGCAGATTTATTTTAACAACTGTCTTTGCTCATATTTACCAAGGGTGCTGATATTTTTGTCCACAATTGTATATATACACAGGAAATAATCAGAGAGACCAAGGCACAGGCAAAGGCAATGAACAATGATAATAAGTATTATAGGTAATGTAGTTCTAATGGAAACAGTCCAGATCAGGGGAGCAGCAGAAGACAAAACCAGAAAGACATAGACAGTTGTAGCCTAGTGGTTAAAGAGTTAGCCTTGTGACCTGAAGTTTACCAGTAGGAAATTACTAAGGTACCCTTAAGGGTAAGAGTGAACCTAGGCGTCTTGTTAGCAAATTGTCTTATTGACACTGGTGCTGCATGCTCCTGCACAAACCTTTCTTTTTCCTCTTACCAACAAGACTATCCAAATTAAAGGCATAGGCGACACTTTAATTTTAGCAACTAAAACACAACTAGTCCTAATCGATATAAGCATAACAGTTTTGAAGGAGCCACTGTGGTATTGCCAAACAATAGAGGAGGGTAGGAAGGTACTGTGATGGGGATGGACATTATGAAAAAAACATGGATGTATAATTTACTGATTTGAAAAACAGATTGAATTACAAACAAAGCAATAAAAAGGCCAGCATAATGTCCATCTCTAGTGCAGATACAGTTAACTTGTTGACTGTGTAGTGATTCTGTGGGGATGGTGTTATTTAAACATTCCCCAGCATCTCCACTAGTTATAGTGAAACTAAGACGGTGTTATTTAAAACACGGTTCAGTTTCAGGTTATAATTACTTGTGGCTCAAATGGAAATACTTACAGATAAAGATTATTAACTATATGTATTTTGTAGCATTACCTGGTGCAATAAACGCATTATTCTTCTGGCCTTGATTAACAACGGTCCATGCCCAATACAGTAATACATACAGAGCCGGTAACAGTATCACACAGTTTAAGGGATGTGTTATGAGCATTAAGCAGAGACAATCATGAGTGAATATGTAGCCCCTCCCTTAATCTTAACAGGTAGACACGGGTTCTTACATATGTCTCTCGACTAAATATTAATATTCATCCTATTACCCTATATGGATTACTGTAACCCAAACTAACTGTGACTTAGTAATATTTCTGTACAGCACAGACCCCAATCAGCACAAAAGGTAAGTATGCAAAATGAACAATGGATTTTATTTATAACCATAGGGAAATATTGAAATGAGTGGATATTATGTACCTCTATGTACTATGAAATAAAACTCAAATAATTACTAAATGTCTGTGGTGTAAATTGATATTGCTAAATACCCTGTAAAATACCTGTTCAGTAATTCAAAGTCTTGTGAAACTCTCTTATAAACCAAAACAATTGAATTTCACACAAAGGGTACTCAATTACCAATAGAAATAACAGCATATCACAGTATAAATGAGATGAGGAAATATCAAAACCTCAGAATACACCTTATAGTTAACCACAACATGAAATACAGAGTGAAATCCCAACATATGACGTCCTATATTAGAGTAACAGTTAATATGTGGGCCCACACACACACACACACACACACACACCAGTAACCCAACCCACCCGTTGCAGGCCTGTAACGTTGCTGGGGAGCGTTGGAGGCCTAGAAACAACAAATGGCCTCTTAAGCTCAAATGAGCCAAACAAACAAAAGATCACCTGAACACTTAATTTTGTAGGCTGGTGAAGTCCGCGATGTCCTCTCTGGAATCGGCAGCTCGTCCTGTCGTGTCCCCGCCAGTGGGCAGAAATGCGTGCGCGAGTCTCTCCCGTCTTGGCGTCGTCCCCGGCGTCAACTCCCGGCAGTAGGCAGAAGTGCGGCGCGAGCCTCTCTCGAATCAGCGAGAGGATTTAGAGCAGCCTCATCCAGAGACTTAACTCAGTCTCCTCCGCGAAATACACTTAACTTAGATGAATGGTGTAAATGTTCAATAGCTAGTCCTGGCGTTTCTCACTCTCAGTCACTATGACTGACACTTTAACCGATTACGGAGAAAACCAGCTCAGTGGAAAACAAAACCCATATAAAACTCGGGTACAGAGTATAAAAACACAAACAAAAGAACTCAAATATTTTCAACCCTTATTATACCTAAAGTATATGACTAATACACTTATTTAGTGGTTATCCTAAGCTATTTCTTCTCCCTTCCCCACCAGACTCTTCGCGCACCTCTTTTCTTTTTTTTTTCTTTTTCGGCCCCTCCCCTTCTCTGCCCAATCAGAATCTCTCCTACATTCACAGGGGAGGGAGTAAATGAAAACCAACAAATCCGCTAATAAAGAACAAACATGCTGTGCAAACGCACGTTTTATCAAGTGCATCACAAACAAACTCTATATATCGCTATACTCTTAAAGGGGCAGAACATGAATGCATAAACAGGGCACACAGAGACTGCTATGACACTATCTGAATCATAAAACCTTCTAATTACCCCATTACCGGGGAAAAGGTGTTACTGTGCTTAAAAACCCGCACTGGGTTACAAATACAAATGAATATTTATTGACTAAGCTACTGAAATATGATATTGATTAACTATCACAAAACACATACACATTCACATTCATACAAGATAAAGCATAGAAAAATTAGAGTAAGAAGTAAAGAATGGCATATTAAATCAGCAGGACACAACCACCGGGTTTTTCTCTACAAAAGTTCACCTTGGTAGCCAAGGGGCAATGCTGTTGAATTGTGATACTTGCATTGAACAGTTAGTTGCATCGGCAAGAATCCTGGTGCTTGTGAGAGAGAGAGAGAGAGTGTCGGTGGATTGAGAAGTCCGTTCAGAGAAGCCAGAAGTGAGAAGTGTCGAAGTCTGCCGAAGTAAGATTGCCGGAAAAGCTGTCCTGAAAAAGGGCAGGTCCCACGAAGTTTTGGAGAGATTCCAAGTTTCTGAGCAAAGAGTTGTCCGATGCATTGTGGTCTTAAAGGCACAGCTGTCACGCCCCTGTCTGGTCTTTTGACCAATGGCAAAGGGCGGTTCTTGTAGGAGAAACTTCTTTGTCCTTCTTTGTGACAAATGATTTACACAGGTGCGGTTTATGTCCTGTTTGCACGAACACATAAACTTATTGTAAATTGAGTATGATGCACGCCATGACTATGTACTGTGCATCATTATTTAGAAATAATTTGTGGATCATTTTGATACCACACACGAGAGAGAGGCGTGAAGTAAGAACAATAGTTATTCATTCATCTGCCATGAAATAACAGTTAAACTTCAATGACACTGAGATGCATGCAATAACTATGGCAGGGTATCAAGTGATTATGGAGGAATACACACATAGATATATATATATATATAGATACAAATTGGGCAGTTTAGTCCTGCTTATCCTAGAGAGTCTCTTTGAGGTGTTTGGAATGTACTTCTCTAGTCCTCTCTGCAAATCTCCAGGGGCCTGGAGAATCTCAGGAGTGGAGCTGAGGGTCACCCTCTCTGGAGAAGGCCAGAGAGGTACCATAACTGTCCTCCTGAGTTAAGTAACAACCGGCAGTTCATCACTTAACCCAGACTTTCTGGAGCCAAAGGGGTTCTGGTGTTGACTCCCCTAGGAATTTGTTGTTTGTTGTCTAACTCTATGATCCCTTAAAGAAATCCAACATTTGGCCCGGCCAAGTCTCTACAACTGTCACCATTCCTCAGGAGGAACACCTATTTTATTTTCCTATTTACTTTAATATTTCATAGTTGAATTTTAATCTAATCATGAAAAACTATAAATTGATGGAAAGGTATAAATATTTGACATATTTTCAGAACAATAAACATAAACAAAAAAAGAGAAGGAGAAACACCTTCCCCAGAGGCGAGTTCATGAGATAAACAGCTTGAGATAAGAGAAATACTCAGATGATGGAGTACAACCTCCATGTTTAACAGTGCCCAAATTCTTCCACTATATCATTGCAAGTGTCCACTAATGCAACACTGCACTTGCAGTATTTATGGTTTACCATACTTGATATCAAAAATGGATTTTGGTCCATTAAAATCTAGCAAGAGGTCAAATGGAAATTTGCCTTTACAGTAAATCAAATGCAATATACATGGGAAAGAATGCCACAAGGCCTGCATTTTCCACAGAGCTGTTGCAGATGTGCTCAATCCATTACACTATGTAGATGACATTATCATAGCCACAGAAGGATCACTAGAAAGCCATCTGAAAGTAGTTGATAAAGTTTTGCAAACTCTAGGTGATGCAGGCTTTAAATTAAACAAAGAGAAAGCTTAAATTGCACAAAAGAATGTGCATTTCTCATGCACTGACGGAAGAGAGAAGGAAATGCATTGTCGAACTACCTCAAACTACTTCATGGATTGTTTATTTTTAAACCAATGTCCTAGTCATGTCAATGTGGACTTATGTGCCAACTCTTTTGGACCAAACAAGGATCCTGTAAACTTTAAGCAATGTAATTCATTTAAAGGTGTCATATAATGCAATTTCTTGTTTTCCATTTATTTTGGAAAACAAAAGCCCCATCTGTTTCAAGGAGTAGACATCTTGTTAAGGCGGAGGCCCAGGGAATGGAGACTCCACTCCGAGGTGGTGGTTTCTTCTCGTGCAGGTTCAGCCGCGGCTAAGGCTACGCCTGTAAACTTTCTCCCTGATCACTCTGCTCCTGGGAGTTCTGGACCTTCTGCCTTTGGTGAGGGGTGCAGTGTTTCACCCCCGTCCAGGGCTGGGGGAATCTGGATATCTCCACGATGAAGCTTTATACATTGAGGTGGGTGTGTTCATTTTGAGGAGTGAGCACCTGCACAACTCAGTTAACTGATGGATTCACTCTGAAGGTTTTTGTGGTGGCTATATTGGCTTGCAATGCCTCTTTAGGTGGACTGTTGCTTGGAAGAGGCCCGATGCTAAATTGCGTGGCACCTTGAGGCTGAGGCTTGCGTGTCTCATAGGGTCCCAGTTTGGGATCTGGCCTGAGACTGCTCCAATCAAATTACTGGCACATATGTGTCTGTTGGCTATCACTTCTCTGAGGAGAGTGGTGACTCTCAGGCCCTGTCATGCCTGGAATTTCCACCTGGGATGGTTAGATTTCTGTACCTAAGGCCCGGTCAGGTACCTATCAACATGCCGTGGCCCATTGTTTTGTAAGCTCTCTGTCCTCCACCGTTTAGGATTGGAACCAGGAAAAGTGCCCAGTGCAAGCACTGAATGCTATGTCCGCAGATCTTCGTCGTGGAGGATGTCTGTGGATTACTGGTTTGCTGTGGCTCATCCAAGGTCATTTCTTCTGATGATCAGACAGAAACTTACTAAGTGGATAGTTAAGGCTATCTCACTTGCTTTTGAGACCTCTAGACAGCCTTACCGATAGCTGTCAGAGCTCACTCTATTGGGGTTTTGGCAGCCTATAGGGCTGAATAGGGCAGAAGCACCCTGTTACAGTAAGTGCATTATTAAGGGTGAAAGACTCTATTTAAACAACGCATGGTGTTTTGCATTCACTATTTATTCATTTATATGCTCCCTTTAGTGCTAAAATCTTTATTCGTTGTATTCATGTGATTGTTTGGGTGTGTGTATAAACACACGATGTGCATAAGGACCTGCTCACACTGTCCCAATTGAAGGTGGGCTCCAGCACGGTTTGGTAATAGGGCAGTGTGATCTCGACCGTGTTGGGGCATGGGGCATGGGACATGGTACGTGACGTAATTTATGCGTCTACTGCCTATATAAAAAGGTTCTGATGCATGCAGCCCGACTGTGAGAAAATGTCTGAGCGACATAAGCAACAGATTGACAGACCAATATTGTGTGCATGTGAGAGTGCACGTGTCACCACGCAACAAATAAATTAAAAAAGCAAACCACAAACTTAACATTTGGATAGAATGTGTTGTGAGAGGTGAATATGAAACGAATTAACACACAATATGCTTAAAAGACAGTTGAATACTCTGTATGTACAATTGAACAATTGTGATCATACAGTAAAGTGTAGCTGTCAATCACAGAACTGGGCGGAGTTCTGAAAACTGTCCAAGGGAGGCACTCAAAGAGTTGATAACATTGTGAAAAAGATCATAAATTGCTTTATTTTACTGCACAAAACGTTTGTAATATTAATATTACACATCAGGGAACAAAATAAAATAAAAAATCCATGCCACCACTGTCACGGATATCAGTACACCGCCTTCAGCATTGGCACAACTTCATCTCCCATAATTCATTGCACTTCACCCGCCGCCATCTTGTGATCACCTACACCTGCACCCTTTGATTTGGACTATTATTTAAAGCCTGTGTTTTGTTCTGTTCCTTGTCTGGTATTAACGTTGTTGGATTATGTTTTGCCGGTGTTTGTGCCTTTGTACCTGTTTATTGTACCTGGACTTTTGCCTGTTGGATTAGTTTGCCTGGATTTTTTGAAGAATATTTGTTGGAAAGTTTTGGATACCTGTAACCTGTTTCTCGGTCTGTGGATGTACTTGTTTTTGCATTGTTTCTGCCTGCGGGTCCTAGGGACAGCGCATTTCGATGAAGTAAACCTGTTTTGAGAATTCTAAACTATTTTGACTATGACTCCTTACCTGAACCCATAACAGAATACCAGACCCAAAAATACTGCTAAGAGGACACAGCGACGCGCGGATCACTCACCTTGTCTGTATGTATCCCACCATGGAAGCAGCCCCGTCAACCCTGTCTGAAGCTGTCACGGAATTCCTACACACCCTGTCACAGCATCTCAATGCCCTTCATGTTAACCCTCCTCAGCCGGTAAGCACTGCATCCTCTGGAAGTCCCATGGCCATGCCAAGCCGTTTTTCTGGGGCAGCGGAGGATTGCGGTGGTTTTATTTTACAATGTCGATTATTCTTCAGAATGCAACCAAACCTCTACCCCTCAGATTCAACTAAGATCGCGTTCATGATCAACCTGATGACGGGACCTGCACTGCGGTGGGCGCAGGGATTTTGGGACGCTGGAGAACATGAGTCCCTCACCTGGGAGGAGTTTATTTCATGTATCAAGGATGTATTTGACCATTCTCCCTCTTCTCTCTCCACAGCAGACCAGTTATGTCGCATTCGTCAGGGGAGATCCTCAGTGGCGGAATACGTTTCGCGTTTTCGTACCCTCGCGGCGGGAAGTGGTTGGAACCAGTCCGCTTTGCTGGCCGCTTATCGGCAGGGACTATCAACGGAGGTGAGAATGCAGATGGTCATTTATGATGACACCGTTGGTCTCAAGAGTTTCATTCAACGGTTCATTAGGATCTCCCAGCGCATCACCGCATGTCAGCGTCACGCCGCCGATGTTTCCACCACATCTCCACTGCGCTCCGCACCTCCGCTGCGCCCAGCTCCTTCATCCTCCCCGCAATCGAGCCCTCCAGCACCCGAACCCATGCAAATTCAATTCCATATTTCTCGAGAGGAGAGACAACGATGAATTCGTCCACATCTCTGTTTGTACTGTGGAATGGCCGGTCATCGTCTGTCACAGTGCCCTGTGCGTCCTCCCCGACTCGTGGTGAGTGTGATTCAGCCTCCCATATCAAATGCATCTCTGTCACTTACTCCGCTAATAATCTCTTCTCCTCATCTCTCCATCCCAGCTAAAGCCTTAATCGACTCCGGAGCTGCCGGGAACTTTATATCCCTGCGGCTACTCAAACAATTGCAACTGCCAATTCATCAAGTCAAGAATCCTCTCGCCATTCACAACATCCTCGGTAAACCATTGGGTCGGGGATATGTAAGATCCTTCTCCCCCTCGTCACGCTGCACTGGGAAAATCACAGGAAGGAAGAGTTATTGCTATGGGTGCTGGAGGGTATCACGGTGGACATCGTCCTTCAAGCTCCACCGTCCGGAGATCTGTTGGGATTCAGGACAGATCCTTCGCTGGGGAGATGCATTGCAGACCATCAGAAAAGAAGGGATTCCCGTTTCGCCTATCCAGACTGCTGATCTCCATCCTTCCACCACGTCCTCGAGCTGCCCGGAGGGGCAGACGAATGAAAGAATTCCGCTGGACTATCGGGCGTTCCAGGACATGTTCAGCAAACAACTTGCCTCACAACTTCCCCCGCATCAGCCATGGGACTGTGCTATAGAGCTGCTGCCTGGGTCGGCACTGCCCAAGGGACGGATCTATTCACTCTCGCTCCCGGAACAACAGGCCATGGGTGAGTACATCGAGGAAGCACTAAAGCAAGGTTTCATCCGGCCCTCAACTTCCCCTGCTGCATCAAGTTTTTTCTTCGTGGGCAAGAAGGATGGTGGGTTGAGGCCTTGCATCGATTACCGAGCTCTAAATCAAGTCACTGTTAAGTTTAAGTATCCATTGCCGTTAATTCCATCAGCAACAGAGCAACCCCCGAGGAGCCACCATCTTTACGAAACTGGACCTCCGGAACGCCTATAACCTCGTCCACATCAGAGAGGGGGACGAGTGGAAAACGGCGTTTAATACCCCGGCGGGGCACTTTGAATACCGGGTTATGCCCTTCTGGCTGGTCAATGCCCCAGCAGACTTTCAGAATCTGATGAATGAAATATTCAGAGACATGTTAGATCGATTTGTAATTGTATATATTGATGACATACTGATATACTCATCAGCTGTTCCTGAAGGTAGAGAAATGTGAATTCCACCTGACCGAGGTCCAGTTTCTAGACTACATCATTAACTCCTCAAGGGTGCGTATGGAAAAGGACAAAGTTGACGCAGTCCGACCCTGGCCCCAGCCCCGTTTCATCAGTCAATACAGCTCCAAATGTTCACCACTGACATCACTTCTCCGCAATCATCCTACCTGTCTGAAATGGACACCTGAAGCCTTCAGCACGGCACCGATTCTCCGTCATCTGTCCCCTGATCTCCCATTCGTCGTGGAAGTTGACGCCTCCACCTCCGGGGTAGGTGCTGTGCTATCCCAGCAGCAGGGGAATCCATCCCGACTCCACCCATGTGCCTACTTTTCGAGGAAGTTATCCCCAGCAGAGCAGAATTATGACATTGGCAACTGAGAACTCTTAGCCATCAAGCTCGTGCTCGAAGAATGGAGACACTGGCTGGAGGGTACCAAATATCCGTTCATCGTACACACTGACCACAAGAATCTTCTCTACCTGAAAGAAGCCAAAAGGCTTAATCCTCACCAAGCTCGTTGGGCTCTGTTTTTCACCCGTTTCAATTTCACCGTGACATACCGCCCTGGAAGTAAGAATAACAAAGCCGATGCTCTATCAAGATTACACACTCCTGATTTAGACAGTTCTCCACCAGAGCCTATTCTCCCTCCAGCCATGGTAGTCTCCACCATTTGCTGGGAGATCGACGAGCACATCCGCAAGAGCCTGGAAAATCAGCCTGCTCCGCCGGGAGGTCCGGAAGGGAGAAATTTTGTGCCAGAAGATCTGAGACTCTCCCTGATGGACTACCCCAGGGTAAACTCCTGCCTCTGCCTGTCCCACATCGTCCATGGTCACATATAGCGGTCGATTTCATGTCAGATCTCCCTGTCTCCGACAACCATACCTGTATCCTGGTGGTAGTCAACCGATTCTCCAAAGCCTGTAAATTAATTCCTCTGCCATCCTTACCACAGCCCTTGTCACTGCCGAATCCCTGTTCAGTCGTATTTTCCGTCATTTTGGTATTCCAGAAGACATCGTCTCAGACCGTGGCCCCCAGTTCATCTCACACGTCTGGAAGGAATTCGTCTCTGTTGGAGGAGTTTCACCGCGACCGGGACCCAGGCCACGAGGTCGTCCGCGTCGACGCCCGGTTCAGTCCGCAGGAGCGGACCGTGGGGGGGTACTGTCACGGATATCAGTACACCGCCTTCAGCATTGGGTTCTTATGTTCCTGCCACTCGTTCCCATTCACCGGACTTTTGAACTTCTTTTGCACTTTTGAACATCTCCCAGAATTCATTGCACTTCACCCGCTGCCATCTTGTGATCACCTGCACCCTTTGATTTGGCTATTATTTAAAGCCTGTGTTTTGTTCTGTTCCTTGTCTGGTATTAACGTTGTTGGATTATGTCTTCCCGGTGTTTGTGCCTTTGTACCTGTTTATTGTACCTGGACTTTTGTCTGTTGGATTACTTTGCCTGGATTTTTTGAAGAATATTTGTTGGAAAGTTTTGGATACCTGTAACCTGTTTCTCGGTCTGTGGATGTACCTGTTTTTGCCTTGTTTCTGCCTGCACTGTCCTAGGGACAGCGCATTTCGATGAAGTAAACCTGTTTTGAGAATTCTAAACTATTTTGACTCTGACTCTTACCTGAACCCATAACAACCCCCCTTTAAACTGTTTTAGAACTAAGTCATCTTGATAATGTCAGACAACTCGTGTGCATGCTGTCAACCAGGTTAATTCAAACCTTATCCTCAATACTTTCGTCACTGCAGCAGGTTCTTCAGTTTCTGTTGGTCCCAATTTTTTTCCAATGTTACTAGTAGTCCACTATATGAAGAATTGTTGGGTATAATCAGGGCCGTCGCTGATGGGGTGAAAGGTGGTGACAATTATCGGGGCCCCCACTGCCCAGGGGTCCCCACAAAATCCAGCAGTTATATTATATAGGCCCCTGTTCTGTGAATAATTCTAATATTTATATTAGTTGTATGCCAGAGATTTTAATGAAAACCACAGAAACATGCAATTTGATGAAATTAGTTTTCCAAATATTTGCTCTTTACCCCTCCATAAAATTTTTTAGTCCAAAACGGAGTATTTATTAATTATTCAGTCAGTGACAAACATATGAGGGACCCAATAAAATTGTAAGTCCCACCCTAGCTCGTGAATAGAGCCAATCAGTGTTGACGCGGCAGCTAAAGTTAGAGATGAAGTTAGTGGAAGAATAGGAAACTGACTGACCGATTGAAAATGAAACGAAAACATAAATCAGGGTACCAGAAACGCCATGAAAAGAAGGAGAGGGGGGCCAGAAGAGCTGCTGTATCCCAGTCAATCAAGACATTCTTTACGACAGGTTAGTGTAGCCTATTGTCATTTCACTGCCCGATTTACTTCCGTGGAAAAAGTACAGTCTGCCGCTGCCGGGTGGGTGCTGTCATTTGTTTTTTACTGAAAGCTCAAGAAAATCTGGACACAAGTCACGGCATATCAAAAGCACAATCATATTGTATAAAGCGGCTTATACATATAAAAGTGACATTATGCTACGCACCTGTCTGCTGATGACGTATTAATCACATTAGAGAAAGCACGATACAACACTGACGCATTTATTTGCTTTCAAATATATTATGCACCAAATTATCTGTAGTATTGTATAACTGAGTAATTTTAATGGTTTTATTTATTTTATTTTTACAAAGTGTCAATTTCTGAATGTTTAGTTTTGATTTCTGAATTATAGCAGACTATTAAATGGTCTTTTATGACATTTGTTAGTTTTTTATTAGTTTGTCGTTGCACGAGGGATTTTTAAACAGTGTTTAACAAGTTATTGCTTAATTGCATTTTTTATATAATATTTATATAAATATTTCTTTTAAATGAGGGTTTATTAATACCACATAAATACTGTCAATGTGATATGATATTAAGACTAAACTTACTGTAATGTCCTGCATACAACTGACTGCAACCCCTCTAAAGATGACTTGGAGGGTGGCTACATTTCATTGGGCATATTGACTTTCATAAATATTATTTGTATTTGTATTTACATCTATTTTACAGAACCAGATTAGATAGTGATTTGTTTTATAAAAGTCTATTTTATTTGTTATTGACTGTTAGTTTATATATATAATTGTATATTTGAATATTGAGCTTTTGATGTTCAGTAAAAACCTTTATTTACATTTATTTGTTATCTGATTGTTAAGAATGCAAAATATTGTTTTAATTCATCAATATTTTTCAGGGGCCCCGAATCCTCTAGTCCAGTATAATATATGAGAAAGTTTGCTTTATTTTGTTATCCAACTTAAATAAATGAACTATAGTGTACCAATGTAAAAATATCAACTTGTCCCACCATTTTGAAAATGTATTGTTTATAGATAAATAGATCCTACTCTAAATATTAATTGTTAATTGAATGAGCAGCGTTCGAAAACGTGCTAAAATCCCGAAAAATGCAGTTTTAATTCTATTTTAAAGAGTCCAGTTGTTACGTTGCTTGGCAACTGTAAACAACGTACATCTGATACTTTTTTAAATTTGGAAAATGATTGTTTTTTAATACCACACTTAACTGTTTCAGGACCATTAGCACAATGCTATTAATTGTCCTCTTTTAGTGCTATACAACAAATATTTAATATGCAGATATTCTTACTACATTCTATACACACGTAACAATCATAACAGTAATTCATTTATTTAACAATCCCCGACGCATCTATCTCAAAGACTACCACGCAAGAAAAAGTATTTTCTAAAGCATCCACTTAAGGATGTCTGAATATCGTGAAAGGTTTTATTAATAGAAGCTTGTGAGCTTTGTTCGATCTCTACCACGCATGTGTTGCTGTGTGCTGCAGCGGCGCACATTAGCTCCTCTGACCCCACATACTCCATCTGCATTCACACATTTACCAGATACACTGGACCTAAAATCACCCAGAGAGATCGTGTTTATCTAACCTATTTATTTTCTTAGACTTAACTGAATATTCGCCTCCTTTCACTGGCGTTATTTTGTGGCTTTATTGAGTCGCAGTAACGGTTCGTAGACGCAAAAGCAAACGCGATCTGCTATGTTTCCTTGCGAAGAAAGGCAGTAAATAAAGCGAGCCATCTGCGCGAAGAGAGATGAAGATGGTGAACATGGCTTCTCTTCATTTATTCCAGAATGGGATGAGCGTACCTACGATCACAGTCAAGCTATTTCTATGGGCTTTTCTAATCGCGCATCTTCCCTCGAGGTAAGAAAATAACACTGATAGCCGAATAACACATGCATTAGATTTATATAGGCTTGTATGTTTGGCGCTGTCTATAGTGCTTTTTCACGTGGATTTCTCTAATCCGTTCGCCATAACGGATAGTGTTTATAGTGTACGAATGGATACAGTATACTGTATATGTTTTGATATAGCCGACCGTCAAATATACCGTTATGTAACGGTATGCAGTCTTTTGTGGATAAAATATGTAAATCTACATCAGAAGGTGAATACACTATACGTGTCTACATCCAGGTTTGCGGTTATTTTTACGGTGCTGGAAAACCATTTAAATTACCTCAGACAACACATTAGGCTGTGATGTCGACGTATAAAGCTATATAATGATTTGCTTATAATTATTATAATAGTTAGTATATTATAATAATGATGATGTGCCACGTTTCAAAATCAGACATAAAAGTGAAAATCATGATGGATTAGCCTTCACAAAACATGGCAGAATAAACATGCGCTGTTTGTTTTTCATCATAAATAGCAGAGCTGAGTTGATATCTTTATTATGTACATTACAGTTAAGATGTTTATTTGGAAAGATATAAATCATGGGCTTGAACCGCCTCCTCTCCACCTGGTGATGAAAAATTAAGATCCAGTTTGGCCTAACTAGACCATCTGAAGCTTGTAGATGGTGTGTTAGGCTATTGGCACAAACCACCAAAAGCACAGGACTAAGGTTTACCTATTTGAAGAAAATAAATTAGAATAAACACGAGACTTTAAAAAATGTTTTATTTAACTATTATTACTATGTCTATTTGATGATATTCTGTATGTCCAGCCATATTGTGTGAGCATGTATTTTGTTATTTTTTAATCTTTAAACCTTCGGATTTTAGTATCAATAGGTATCAATAGACCATGAGTCAATTATTTGTATTGTGTTACACTCTGCTAATTCTATAAAAGTAAGATACTATTTTAAAACAGTAACCTACCCAGTCTTTTAAAAAAATGTCTTAAAATATAAATATTATAACATAGTGATTTACCTAATAATAATAATAATAGTAATAACATTAATACTAATATTAATATTAATTTTAACATATTTAGTCATACCTTTTCAGGGCTTATTACATAGAAGTTTTAAGGCCATCAGAATGCAGTAAATGCTCAAAATTAAATTAAAATTGACACTCATTCCCGGACCAAAATATGGACCAAAAATTGACCAAATATTTGCTGACTCATGTAATACACTGTTCTCTAGAATGTAATTGTCCATCCCCATGTCCATTATTTTTTTTGACTAGTATTAACAGGTTTAATGGCTATTTACTAAAAACAGACTGTTCTTTTTGAACTTCATGTCTTACTAGATAATGTGTCAGCACAGGAAATAAAACTGTTACTCTACTTCATGGGGTCTTCAAAGGCTGGAGTATGTTTACTTAGGCCTTCTGTGTTTGAGTAGATTACTGACAAAACAATGCATTGTAATTATATTAATAGCCTAAGCTGGTAATCATATACTGTACCATTATGTACCAACAGCAGTGCAAAGGAAGGTTAATTTCCATCCATATCAGTTAGATATTGCGAACAAGATATTGTAAATATTATTTATTAATGCCACTTGTTGCTTTGTGGAAGTATTGATTATCTGCAAACATCAACATGAATTATTTTGGTAGGTGTTATTTATGTTTTTTTGTTTGTAGTGTCATAAAATTTCATGGTTAATTTGTAAATTCTAAGTTTGAGTATCACACAATTTAACCTTGAATGTGTTGAAATGATAAATTGGTTTCTGGTCTGTTTTCTTACCTTAGTTATTTGTACTGTATCTGCAAAACTGTTGTTCCACCTTTAAAATAAAAATCCTTTCTGGTTTAAAAAAATCCAAATAACAAAAAAGCACTGACTGACAGTTAATCACTGATTAATATTTACAATATCTGTGTCTAAATCTGTCAGTCATGGTCTCTGCAATCTGTTTTACTACGGAGTAGTCCAAGAAGAAACTTAACCACAACTAAAGTAACAATTTGGTTTGCATTGAATGTCTGAGAAGTTTTTGGCAACTAACAGCATATTTGTGTGTATTTAAATATCACTAAAAAATGTGTTACTACTATCAATCATTACTACTACTTAAAACATTAGCCAACAAATTCTATGTACATTTACATTTAGGCATTTAGCTGACGCTTTTATCCAAAGCGACTTACAAACATTAGGAGACAAGTATGTATATGTATACACAATAGGTGTAATAAAAATTCTCATGCAAAGAGGTGTAGCTTACATTTACATTTACATTTACATTTACATTTATTCATTTAGCAGACGCTTTTATCCAAAGCGACTTACAAGTTTTTTTACCAGTGGCACACGAAGAGCAATTAGGGGTGAGGTGTCTTGCTCAAGGGCACCTCAATTGTTTCCTGCTGGTACTGGGAATCGAACCAGCAACTTTCTGGTTGCAAGTCCAACTCTCTAACCACTAGGCTAACAACTGCCAATGTCTGGCAGGGGAGCTGTTTTAACCCATTCTGTCTGATCTGTGGATGTGTTTGGTTTATGGAAGAACAGGCTTTATCTCATGGAAGCTCTGCTTGCTCCCACGTGACTTTTTACTTGTATTTTGAGACCCCCTACATTTACCCACCCTCCAAGACCTTGATTAGAACACAGTGAGCTCAACAGAGGCAAAAGAGATGCTGCCTCTATCTGAATATTTATCCCCATGTGTTGCTGGAGTGGCACTTTGGACTTTAGGCAGGGGGGCTTTACACTTTTTGATTTCATATTTCATCATGTTTGTTTTATTTTTTTGCTGTTGATTATTTTTGCATTTTCTCAGAATAAGCTTTCTTAACAATAAGCAAAAATTAAACTATAGATATATACAATTTGAAGGATATAAAAATTATGCCAAAACACTAGGAGAAAAATATTATGCATAGATGCATAGATATTGATATGGGTGCATATGCATCTCATATAATCGCAGCAGATACCAACAGTTCTGTCAAAAACCTTTCTCTATATATCAGACTGTCATAGTGGAATGCATATGGTCTGTATGTAAGTTTTCTTCTGGGATATATTTTAGAAAATCTTTGTTCCTGATTCAATAGTCAGACTCTAAGGGATCAAAATCTCCTTAGATGACTGAAGATGTGGCATTAGTGTCATGTGTCAACTGAACCCCAACACAGAGTGACATTTTCATCTGGAGTTGCACTGCAGGGATGAATAAGATGGCTTGTGGCTTGATGAAAAGATTGTGTGTGCATTTGATAGCACACTTGTTCCAAAGCAAGGCCTGTACTAGTACTCTAACCTTCTCATGAAAGACAATGTAAGAGAGCATTTGTTCATTTTTATGTGCTACATCATGTTTGGAGACAGAAACTAATCAAATTTTTAAATAAAGATCACATGACTTTTAAGATTCAAGAGAGATTTAGAAAGCAGTGCAAGCAGAACAACACAACAGTATCTATGCAATAGATATTGGTCTTTGCAATTCATGGTGATATATACACTGTGATTTTTTATTAATTAAAGGTTTTATTTTTATGGACAATTTCATAGTTTTTAAAATTGTGTGGTGCCACTTAATCAAAGTCAATCAAATCAAAGTTCTGAGGTAGAGAACCACACCATAAAATATGTTGCAAATGTAACATTGCACTAGGCACTAATAAGACTGATCTTATTTAGTTAATCTTAGCAGAGTCTGTGAATAGCCAGAGTGTTAAGAGGTCTTTAGATCTTTTTAGAGAATTACAGGTCAGCTGATAGTATTGCTAATAGCTGTTTATCTTATGGCCTGTGCTACAAATGTGACAACACGAATCTTGGCTTCTTTTGCTGGTCTACAGCCTCATTTTGGTCTAGTGGTGAAATCCTACTAACCCTTTACTAACCCTTACAAGTCTTAAAAGTTATAGGCGTAAACATGAGTGAAAGTTTGAACTGGTCCTCATATAAATCCCGGGACGTGTTTGTGTTCACTCAGAAGGCACTCTAGTTTCACGGAATCAGGGCTTGTGATTACACATACCACGTTTTGTGTAAATACTCAAAAGTTTTCCAAAGATTTATCATCATGTTCTTTTTGGCATGCTGAGATTTTAATTCGTTAACGTGGTATAGGAGAAATGTTTAATGGTTATATCATATCATAGTTGGTTCAGAATTAGATCAAATTCAGAATGGGTCATTTCCATAAAAGGACTACCAATGAAATCTTTTGCACCATATCTGGCTTAATGATCATTTTTACTCTAGAAATGCGCATGACGGGATTCATACTGGCGACAAGGCACGTTACAAGCTAGGGTCTAAGACCACTGCACCACCAAGTCTGTCCACATGCCTAATGCTCCTGAGAAGAGCCCTTATGCAAAAATGAGCACACAACAGTATTAGTTACCATGGTAAACAATTAATTCAATTGTTAAACAAGTTTAATTAATTGCTGTCGTAGCTTATAAAATTAATCAGTTGGTTAATTTGTAGTGATAAGCATTCTAGTGTAAGGCTGGATGGGAAAAGCCACCCAAAAACCACCCACTGGCCCAACATAGGAGTCCAGTGGTAATGTATGAAGGTTTCAGCTACTCGGTCTTTTCCTAAGCTTTATTCTTTACTTTTTATTCCTCAATTTTATCTGACTCCAAAAGATAAAACCTTGTAAAGGTTAAGTTAAGATTCTTAAATCTAGATAAATGTTTTATCATTCTATTGAACTCACTATTATTATTGGACTTGTACACCAAGGTTCTCAATGTTGCACAGGGTCCTCGCACCGGCCGTGTGCGGGCCCACGATCACAAACTCGACCGTATAACCAGAGATTGTGGCTAAAGCAATTTAACAATGTAGCTCCCGCTTACTATTGTTAAAAGGTACCCATGTAGCCCCATACAATCGCCTATATAATGCAATTGCATAACAACTTGGTTAAAGTTAAGTAATTTAGATAATCAGAGGTTATGGCTAAAGCAATTTAACAATGTAGCTCCCGCTTACTATTATTAAAAGGTACCCATGTAGCCCCATACAATCGAACTCTTCTCTGACTAAACAGAGGATACACAAAACTCTTCTCTGACTAAACAGAGGATACACAAAACTCTTCTCTGCCTAAACAGAGGATACACAAAATCCGACTGCATAACAACTTAATTATTTCAATATACTTAACCCTGGTCGTAGTATTGCGGTAACACGGATGCATCATAGTCTACTAAGCCAATAATTCAGAGTATTTAGAATGGATACAAACATAACAATTTATTAAACGGGTAAACGACAGCAATGATTCAATATCTAATTCAAACAATTTAGTAAAGTGATCAATTCATGTGAAACAGTCAATAATGCAGAGATGAGAGAATTTAGAAATGTTTACCTGACAATCAAAACTACACACAGCAACTAAAGGGAAATCCGTTTACAGACTTGACTATAAGAACTACGCTGACAGCTTAATGTGCGGGAGATCCGTTTACAGACTCCGACTATAAGAACTACGCACAGCGAATGTGCGGGAGATCCGTTTACAGACTCCGACTATAAGAACTACACACAGCAAATGTGCGGGAGATCCGTTTACAGACTCCCAGAACCTTTTGCTTGCTTCCCTTAAATACCCAAATCAAAGTGTACTTCCTCCAAATGGAGATGTAATTTACATAGAAAAGACTCTGAACCTGATCAGGCCCAAATGGCCATTTCCATGAAAGAGCCCAGGAAGGACACACCCACAACAGTGAGCAGAATATCTCCAAACTCCTTAAACCTTTGTTATGATCTGCTCTACTGTTGTGGGGATAAGACCATTGTGTGAGTCGCACTGAGACAATTCAAATGATATGAGACATGAATATTTAGATACTTTGATCACACAGAATGTGGTATATCTTAAATATAGTTCTTTGATAAGTTTTGGGGATCTCTGAGCTGAGGGGAAGTAGATGAAGAGAGGGGGAGAAAGAGACAGATGTGAAGGTGTGAGTTCGCAATCAGCATCCTTTGAGGTGTGCTATTTGAGATGGGGACGCAAACTCTGTGGGGGAACTCAATATGTTGGAAAGAGTCCTTTGTTCCCCAGGATGTGATGTCCTGTGGGTTGGACATCTTGGCACCAGTCTTACACTAGCAAAGTTTGATGTCATTAGACAAATGGTTTGCAAAGATATACCTTCATCTGTTTTGGCACGCTTGCTGAAAAATTAATTGACCTGGTATATGACAACCATTAGACGAAACAAAAAGCTTTTGATAACTTTTTGTCATAAGTGTCTCTAGATGCTACAAACCAAATTTCGAATAATTTGGTATCGCAAATTTTAGCATGAGCCAGTGAATCCAATGATGTCATTCTCGTGACAAATTTTTTAAATGCAAAAGTATTTTGACCACTAGTGGGTACTGGCCTAAAACTTAATAGGTCCTCTAAGAACATGATCTTTATTAATGATACAAATTTGGAGCAATACGTATTTGCATTCGTAAAATATGCCAAATTATCACAAATTTTAAAATGGCCGACGCCCAAAATGGCAGACTAAGGAAAATTTGGTTATCGTTCGATTTGGCATGCCTCAAGGAACCTAACGAGACCACTTTAATGATTTTATACAAGGGTGTTCAACAGTTATGAGCAAAAATAGTCATTTTCTGTATCTCTGAACCAGTAGGTGGCGCTGTGCCAAAACTGTACATGTTACCTCAGGTCATGACTGTGATGGCATATTCCAAGTTTTGTGTCAATACACCAAAGCATTGGGAAAATACAGCCTTTGATGCATTTTGGCTTTTCGTCAAAGTCTTTGACATGCTGTATGAGAACTGATTGGTATATCAAAAAACATTTGATAACTTTTTGTCTTGAGTGTCTCTAGATGCTGCTTACAGTTTCATAAAAATCAGACAAAAACTGTAGGACAAGTTCAAAAAAGTTTTTTGATAAATTCAAAATGGCAGGAAAATTCCATGATGTCATGTAACATCTCATGGTGCATTCGAATCAGCATGAGACAAGGAATTTATACGTATAAGTAATTTTGTGGCTAGCCCTTACGGTTCAAAAGTTATGACCAAAAATAACTGACATTTTGAACTAGTAATGGTGCTGTAGAGATTTTCCAAATAGAGATGTTCCAAATTTGCCATGCTAACAGATAAGAATGTCCTCTAACTGTGTGCTAAATTCCATAACTTTTTACAATACGGTCCTATGGGCTGCCATAGACTCCCATGTCGGAAGAGGAAGAAAACTAACGATTTCAATAGCTAACTAATGGAAACAATAGGGACCTTTGGGCTTTGCGCTTGAACTCCTGTTAATAAGGCTTTGTGCTTGGACCCCTAGATGTATTTTGTGCAAAGAAAACGAAGCCTAATTTAGGTTCATTAGGAGTTTGAATTGCTTATACAATTATATTAAACAATCTAAGCTTCATTACTGTAATACAGTAATAAAATATTACCAACAATATGAATACTATCATCATGTATAAATATATTACTTTAAGCTTGGATCATTTACTCTTCATCATTTATGCCTTATGTCATTTCAAATGTGCATAATTTTTTTTACGCAGAAGAAAAAAGATGTTTTGAAAAACAATGATAACCAAACAGCACTGGCCCCCTTGACTTCCATTGTAGGAACACACAACCACTTAGGCATTTGGTCTCTTTCAGTAATTATCGAACAAGAGAAAAAATGGACAGCTTAATTTGTCTGTCAGAAAGGTTAGATTGTCTCTGCTCAACCTTTAATATCAGTTCAAGGCATTTAGAGCATAACCTTTGACAATGAGTTTACATCTGCTCTATATGCATTCACTGACATTTTGATGTCAGTGTATGTTATTATATGTAATTTCCAATAAAGGTAACACAAATTTACTGATTCTCATGAGGGTGGAGAATCACACAGTATTTCACCATTTCAAAGATTTTATTGCAATGTATTCTGTGTACTTTTCAAAAATCCATGTGAGTAACGGATTTATTACACCATCTGAAGTAGGGCAAGCCCAATCTCATATGCTTTAGCTGTATTTGTTGTATAGAATAGAATAGAATAGAATAGAATAGAATAGAATAGAATAGAATAGAATAGAATAGAATAGAATAGAATAGAATAGAATAGAACAGAATACTCATTATTGTCATTGTACAGCTGTACAACAAAATGTTGGCTCTCCCATTAAAAGTGCAAAAATACATATATAAAAGTGAATGTACAGCAAATACAGGAATGTACGTAAATGCAAAAGTGTAACAATAAATAGTTGTAAATGAATTTAAACAATAGCAAATATGAAATGCAAATGCGATGCTACACAAATGTAAATAAGTGTAAACAATAGGATATCTGTACACACGTTTAAACAAGTTTAAACAAATATAAATAAATCTAAACAATAGAGTATCTGTACACACAGTTACTTGGTGCAATGAAAAACAGTGCAGTAAATAGTAAACACTGTAGTATGTTGAATGTGTGAGTTTACAAAATGTATCAATACAAGCAATGTAAGGCAGATTTGTACTGCACATAATGTGTGAGTTTACTAAACATATGAATACAAGCAATGTAAGGCAGAATTGTATTGCATTTGTATTAATACCGATACTGACAGCCCAGCTCTGGTTCTGCCTAATGCCCATTTTTGTGCTACCAGATGATGATAACAGCATAGCCAGACAGTGATGGGAATCTGTGATGATCACAGTCTGCAAATTTGCATCCCACAATTTATAAGATAATGGCAGACCCAGAGGTCAGCACTACTGTCAGACATCAAAAAACAATTGCAGTATTATGTGCCACTTGACAGAGTAAAGAATGCTTTTATCCAATAAAATTAATGTATTGCTTTATTTAAATCAGTGTAATTAATGACTGCTGTATACCCTGAAAGATGCATACTAATATGAGTACAGCACTTAGATTACAATTATATTATTTTATAATCAGCAAAATCAACATCCTGTAATATTAATTTCATAACCTTTGCAGTTTCTTAGAGTAAACACAAAATGGTAAAATTTTTACTCCAGCAGGAATAAGGAAGCAGGAATACAGGGATGTGGACTCAAATACAGTTATATAGTTTCATTAAGAAATCCACAGGCAAACCAGGACCAGAGAACAATAAACACAGAACGGGGCAAAGAACATCCAACATCAAACAACGACTGATAAAACACATGCAACTGAAAGCAAGGGCTACTTAGACAGAGACAGAAACAAAATACAAACAGGGGTAACAAGACACAAGTAAAAGTAATTGGCAATAGAAAGTCCAGCTAAAGCTATTGGAATATAGTTAGAATAACAGCCCTATTAATGATCAAGGGAGTGCCCTCTGGTGGAGAACTATATCAATGTTTCATGCCAAATCGCTATATTTCCTTGTTTAAAATGTACTGCAAGATGCAGTTCCTTTCCAAACCGTTATAAGCGCCGAACCTGTTTTTAGCCTAAATGCGATATGTCCTCTCGACCAATCAGAATTCGGTGAGCGTTCGATGCAATCCAACAAGGTGGCGCTCTGAAGCGAGAGATGTTTGTTTGTGCTCAGTCTTCAAAATGAGTAATAACACTTTATTTTACTATTTAGTTTGTTACTATTTATTTTATTTAGCTGTTATTTATTTAATGCATTTGCATTTATTTGATTTATATTAATTTATAGTATTCCTATAGTATCAGAGTTCCTGATGTCATATGTTCTCTTGTTTTGTTTTTTTAAAAGACATAAACCATTTTTTTTTTTTGAAAGGGATGGATTTGTAGCATTTTGAAAAAAATAAAAAATAAACTTTGAATTTATAATCGACAATATTGTTTTTTTATTTAACAATCATTGTTTAACATGTTCAGACTGAGCCAACAGACCATTTTAACATGAATATTAACAAAATGTATGGGTCTAGGTAAAAAAAAATTTTTTCATGAAAACTATTAAATTGGATTTATAGCGTTTTGGAAAAGAGCTCCTCATATATGTATATACAGTATATATATATAGTAACACAAGCATAAACAGTTCTTAACAGAAGCAAGTTATGTATGAAACACTGTTGTTTGTGAATTAATTAATTATTAATTTATAAATGCAAAGAACCGGGACTGCAATGAGGTAATGCAGCAAGTGCAAAAAAGGGTTGCGATGTCTGCTCCCGTGCTGCTAGAGAGGAACACAGAAAAAGAGGGTTGGAGAATGTTTCGATCGCTAATGCAACATTATTATTGTATTTCTGTCTGTCTCCAACCTCCAGCATAACCCCTGTACTCTTAAAAAAAAAATGCTCACCACAATGTCATTTAGACAAATTGTCCCAGCTTAGGGGTACTGAGAAAAGCTTTCTGGTACTGAGGAGCTTTCTGAAAGACATTTCATCAGGCCTGTTTGTTTTCTGTGATTGTATCTGTCCACACATAAACGCATGCAATTTGAGTTTGTATTTGATTTGCTTTTAGCTGGATAACCAGAAAATTAGAGATGTTTTAATAAATTCACAGTACTCTCACATACATCCTCTCTGCAATAGAACATCAACTGCATATAAACTTTTTTTTTGAATTATTAATTATTTTATGAATAATATTGTTTTTGTTGTTGTAATTATCGATACAGTGGGACATAATTCAACACCTCCTTGGACTACATTCTGTTTTGTCTCCTTACAAACAGTCAAGGAGGTGATCGAAGTTATTGTCTTTATTCCCTCCAAACATAGGGCAAGTACTTAACTCAATCTTGGAACTAAATTCTTTTGCCTCTTCCTATGTTCGTAATTTGGGGGTGGTATTTGATAACACCTTAAAATTCGATAAACAAATTAGTGCTGTAGTAGGCTCGAGCTTCTTTCATCTTCGTTCCCTTGCCAAAATGAAGTAATTTCTCTCATAAAGATCATTAGAGGTTGCATTAGAGGCATGTCTTTATTACATCTCGGCTGGATTATTGCAACTCTCTCTATTTTGGCATATCAAAGTCTCAAACCTCTCGGTTACAAGTAGTTTTTAGTATATTTATTCACTTTGGTCGGCCTTGTTCCGTGTTTAAACGTGCTCTAGAAAACAAATGTACTTGAACTTGACATGCAATCGAAAAATGTAATAATTGTCATAGGACATTTACCTGTTTTTTTCTTTTCCCAACAGCTCTGTCCAGTTAGAAAGTGATGATGATGAAGTGACAAACAAAACATGGGTTCTGACTCCCAAAGTGTATGAGAGTGATGTCACACATATTCTGAACAGCTTACTTGATGGATATGATAACAAGCTGCGTCCAGATATAGGAGGTAAGAGTTCAGACGCATTCTTTTACTACTGAGTTCATCTGTATTGTCAGGATTAACTGTATTATCCATGTATCCAACAATTTGTTACATGGTATGTCTGTTATATACAAATATTTATATAATTAATTTATATAATTTAAGCACTGCATATACAGGCCAGTCTGTAAGTATTAATGCAAATGTAATTTTATAACATGCTACATGTACTGAAAATCAGGATTAGCTCAGAGGTATCCCAACACCATATGTTTCTCACACATGATTTACTGTAGTTGAAGTTGATGTACCATTTGCCAGTTTACATACCGGATAGTCTACAAATGATAACCATGCAGTCACCCTAAGTGGTGTAGACTGTACGAGCATGAAGGGTAATGGACCCTGAACTGGCCATTATACATCATTATGATTGTTCATTCTCAGCAGACAGTCATGTACTGTATGTAAAATAAAAGGCAGAGGTCATATGAATTATGGTATTTCGGGAGCTATAGTTTTCTATGGTAATCTGATGACTGGCCAAAAGAGTTTTTCATAAAAAATGTGATGGTTGATTACATTCAAAATATTGTATTTTAAATGTTCTCTTTAGGCTTCATTTATGGTGCATAGGAGATGCATGTGTTTATATAAACATTGGTCCCAAAACATATTGTTTTGTATAGTATAGTACTGCATACTATACCAAGTGGCTATTGTGTTATAGAAATACAACACTAAAACACATTTGAAGAAAAGCATCATAAAAAGTTTTAAAATATATTATAAAATAAAATAAAACTGTTCCAAATTCAGACAAAATTAACACTTCAATTACAATCAATTACACCTGTTGTTACAGTCTTACGTCAACACCTCTCATTCAGCTAAATCTGGGGACTGAAACACTAACATCATTAACATTAACAATTTAGGGTCATAAGGCAGCGCAGATGTTAAATTAACACTGCATCTTAAACACAGGTCATGGTGTAAGACTGAAAACAACAAGACATGACAAAATGGCCAAGTATGATGAAGTGTGAGGAAGTATGGCCAAGTATGATGAAGTCTACATGTGTACGTAGGCACAGACAAAATACAAGAACACACTGTGTGTTAGGGCGTACAGTAAAGCAACTCTTAATTTAGAGCATTGGTGGGATTGAAAATTCTAATTATATTAGGGATGGTATTAAGCTCCATGTTGTTTTCAGGGTGTACAAGTTTTTATGCTTAATTTTTAAAAAACATTACTGTGAAAAAAAATCACATAATTTCAATTTTTTTTCTGTGCTGGCGTTATTTTTCATACTATGGTGGTATCGAAATGTGCATATTAAGTGGCATTAATATTATAATAAAATCCACTTCCTGCTTCATCAGGGGAGCGAAATCTTAGCGGCTGTTTTTACACATGCTTTCAGAGAAAAAACAAAATGGGGTTGTCCTTTTCCATGTTTTCTGTGTTGGTAGATGCAGCAGGGACCTGATTTTAGCATTTAAACACGGAAAAAGTCATATATTCATGATATGTCCCCTTAAAGAATACATGCAAATGCTAATTTTGCATTCTTATTTTTACTGCTCTTTACAGTTAAACCAACTGTAATTCACACAGACATGTTTGTCAACAGTATTGGACCAGTTAATGCCATCAACATGGTAGGTAATATTTAATTCCCCTCCCTTCCATTCCTTCTTTCACTTGCTTGTGGTGTCATGTTCTATAATGCAACATTAAGTTGGTATGATACCGTTTTACCATGTCTTCTGCATATTCTTTTTTCTGAATTTGCTCTAGATTGCTTGCCACTTGATTTAAATAATCTGCTGAAAATACTAATTATTGTATATATTTATGTTATTGTAGTGACAGAACAGAAATGTTAAGACAACCTGAAATAAATAGGCCTGGATCCAAAGAGCAATATAATTAAGTTTATTGACCACAGAATTTAGTCTCTTTTGGTAACTTCAACATCTTTTATTTTCTTTATGATTATTTTTATGCTTTTTCACATATAGAAGAATATTCCAAATGTATGTACTTTTTTGGAACTTGCTTGGAAAATTATGAAAAATAATAATGAATAACGATATAAAATGGTGTACAGTAAAGGGAGTCAATGAACATCACAGCTATTTATATCAAAGTTAATGAAAGAAATGGCTATTATCTCTAAAGCTTGGCATTTAATGCTTCCCCTTCACAGTAATTCTATTCCAGGTCTTGCCAGGTTTCTCCACTTAGGTTCCATCTATTTCATTGCAGTGGTCCATTATGGTATCATACTGAATAACTCATCTCTACTAAATCCCAAAATGAGATGAAATAAATGCAAGCTGAATTTTAATGTGCTATATCCACTAAGATGTCCATTATATTCTTAGTAGTGTTGCACAAGCACTAACACCAGGCCTGAAACATTGAATCAAGATAAAGAAGCAAGCAGGAGGCCTCTCTAATCTTCCGCCTCTTTTTATGGTTCTGATGGCTTATGTGCTTATTAGTTTATTACATTTACATTTATGCATTTGGCAGACACTTTTATCTACTTTTATGAAGCGATTCATCTGCAGTAGACAGCAGTTGTGCGTGAGTTCGGTTTTTGTTTACCTTGTTTTTGCACTGTTTAGAATATTGCACGTTGTTGGTTAAGAATAATCTTTCATTTATTTATACTGTTTCTAGAAGGGTACCTTTATTTTATTCGATTTTGCCCTGTGTCTATTCATTAGCTATAGCATTTAAAATTATATTATTGCTCCTTAGTGGCTATCACTTTGTATTTAGCACTCGATTACGGGAGGTATCTCAGTTCTCTGTTAGAGAGTATCTCTATTAGATCGTAGTTTCGATCCGAGTAACATTCACGTAATTAAGCCTTTATTGTGCAAATTGTAAAGGTGTGCTCAGCTGTTTTCAAGCAAGCTGTAATCATCCATTGCATTTAAACGGTGTACCTGTAGCGTCAGCCCTCGTGTGAAGACCTACGAGTGTAAAGACCTAGGAGTGTAAAGACCTGCGACTCTATCTGCGCGACTCCAACGAGCAAGGACACCAACAAGGCACTTAAGTATCATCATACGTTTCATCAACTGCTTTCTATTTAATGCATCCTTCTACGTAAACTCTATGCGCTCTCAGTTTATCCTGTTATCCACCACAGACACACCTACAGACACAAGACATACCGCACACACTCTGACCTACACCCCATTCACACCACCCCTCTACTGTCTCTCTCTGTGGGCCTTTGCTACACAGTCAGACATTAACATCCTTGGTCTCACTGAGACATGGATTCGTCCAGAGGACTCCGCCACTCCCGCTGCACTCTCTTCCAACTACGCTTTCTCCCACTCCCCTCGTGCATCTGGCAGGGGCGGCGGCACAGGTTTACTCTTTCCCAACACATGGAAATACACATGCTTACCAGGATTATGTACAAACACTTATCATGCGGTTACTGTTTTATTTCCTTCACGGATTCACATTGTTGTAGTGTACCACCCACCAGGTCCACTTCACTGACGAACTTGATGTGCTTCTTTCCTCATTTCCTGAGGATGGCAGCCCACTCATTGTCTTTGGTGACTTTAATATTCACCTGGAAAAATCCTCTGCCACCGACTTTTTAAACCTTCTCTCCTGATTTGACCTCTCCCTCCTTACCACCACCGCTACTCATAAATCAGGAAACCAACTGGACCTCATCTTCACAAGCAACTGCATCACCTCTAATCCTACTGTTCTACCCCTACATATCTCTGATCAATTTACACATGTTCACACACACGTTTCACCCAGCTCGACTTTTTCTTCTTTCTCCACTCTAAACAACGCTGAAGTTACCAAACTTCTCTCCTGCCACCCCACCACCTGCCCACTCGACCCAATCCCCTCCCATCTGCTCCAATCCATCTCCAGCACAGTCACTCCATCACTCACACACATTATTAACTCCTCACTCCTCTCTGGCACTTTCCCCACCACATTTAAGCAGGCCCGGGTCACCCCGCTGCTTAAAAAAACCCACACTCAACCCTTCCCTCACCGACAGCTACAGATCTGTCTCTCTTCTCCCATTGTCCGCATCCTCTCTAAGACCGCTAAGACCTTGGATTTGATTGGGACTCCAGCAGTTTCTTCTTTGGATGTGTGGTTTCTTCAGTCATCAGTCATTTTTCCCTGATGCACGATGTGGTCACAAAAGCGTGGGTTGCACCTCAATCGGCTCTGGGAATCAAAAAACAGCAAAGTCCAACTCTCTAACCATCTAGACCAGGGGTCTTCAACTAAAATGGCTTGAGGTCCAGTAAATGAACTCTCCTCACCAGCCGAGGTCCGGACAATTACGTTCTGCACGTAAAAACATAAATTGACGGCTTTCGCCAGACTAAAGAAATTAGTGTAAATATTTGTTTTTATTGAACATTTTATTGATTTGTTTTATTGTGTGTTGTAAGTGCTGTGACACCCAAGATGTCCTCAATGAAATCTTTCTTCTCTGCATGGTAAAATCTGATGTACACCACAAGCTGAGCATTGTCATTAATATCAGTCGATTCATCAACTGCCAAAGCTTCGCAAGGTGCAGTATGAATAGCAGTATCAAGTTGTGACTGCACATCCTGTGCTAACATTTCAGCTCTTCTTGTGGCTGTTGCAGCAGAAAAGGGGGTTTGTTTAATCTTTTCTCTCAGTTCATGTCTTTCTTTTCCATCTAAAAATGTTTCACATGCAGCATCCATGCACTCCTTTATTATTCCTCCATCTGTAAAGGGCTTGTTATGCTTTCCTAAAATCCACTGTATTTTCAATGAACACTCATATGCTCGTTGGGCGGTGAGTGAGTGAGTGAGTGAGAGAGGACCCGTGTGGATCGCTCATAGTGGGCTTTTAGTTCATTCATTTATCGCACCCTTACCTCGGACTGCTGAGGGTAAGTTTCTTCAAAGTGTCTATGTTTAGTTTCGTAATGGCGTTTAATATTCCCACTTTTGACAACCGCCACAGACTCCGAGCAAATGAGGCACACAGGCCTCGTACATTTCGATGAAGGAAGAATAAGTGCGTATTTTCCCACCCATTCATCTCGAAAAACTCGGTTTTCAGCCTCAACTTTCCTAATTTTTGAGAATGCCATTGTTTTTCAGTCATCGAAAGTTGTATCAGTGTGCGCCGCTCTCTTCACTGCACGTCTGTCTGTGACTGTTCGCGCCGGCGCCGCACTCGAAACCTGTGTCGATGTAGGACCCAAATAGCGCTACTGAGCTGACTTTATATGCCTGATATAAATTGGATTTTATAATAACGTTAAATAGCGTTTGCCATTTATTTATTTAATTGTGTCAAAAGGCTTTGCGGTCCAGATGGACGCATCTCGCGGTCCAGATTCGGACCGGGGTCCGCCAGTTGGTGACCCCTGATCTAGACCATAACTGCCCTGCAGTTTCATTATTGCCCCATAGCAGTCCTCCAGGTCTTCTAGGCCCAGCTCAAGCCCTTGAGCAAGGTGAATTTAACACAATGAAGTGCACAGCCTAAGCCATCGGCCGCAGCATGGGCTGTATGGTGGTCCTCCAAAAAATTATTGGAGTTTGGGGCGTGCACGGCTTACAGTCTCATTACTTGTATTGTTAGATCTTAGCGCTGCCTTTGATGCCATTGATCACAGCATACTTTTAAATAGACTTAAAACTTATGTTGGCATTAGTGGAATCGCATTAGAGTGGTTTAAATCATACTTATCTGACCGCTTTCAATATTGTGACACGTCCCCAGTGCAAGGAGAGGTTCAAGCTGCCACAAAACACAACCACACAATAGCCAGGAGCAGGGTTAACATAAATTGTCTTTTATTTAATCAAGAACTGAGGAGGGCCAAAAGGAATCAAAACTGGAACTTAGGTTCTTCCAGGTCTGGGGTATCCGTAACAGCAGTGTTCTCCTCGTCTGCTTCCACACTAGGCCACCTTGAAGGGGGAAGACAGAACAAAATTAAAGGCAACGTTGATAAAGCAGGGGGTATAAGGTTCACCGTGTCCTTTTTCTCCTCAGTCTGCCTCACTCAAGGCCTCTCTTTGTTTCCTCGCCTCGTCCTAGGGGTGTCTGCACCCAGGACCATTCTCTCCTTGAGTGGAGCAAAGTTCCCAGATTTATACTGCCCAATATTGGGCCATTATTGGCTACAGCTGTGAGTGATTCCATGCTTGGAGTGTGAACAGGTGGAAGTACTGTTGATGACTTTTCCCAATTTGGACCTACTCCTTTGTTCCTGGGCTCCTTTCTCCACCATGCGATTGCCACAATATGTAGCAATAAACAATGAAAAGTCTTACCGATCACAAGTCCAGTATGGAGTACCACAGGGATCTGTTCTAGGACCACTACTCTTCGCCCTGTACATGTTGCCCTTAGGAGCCATAATTAAGAAAAATGGAGTTAATTTTCACTGTTATGCCGACGATACATTTACATTTACATTAAGCATTTAGCTGACGCTTTTATCCAAAGCGACTTACAAATATTAGGAGACAATGAAGTGATACATCAAAAGCGGCAACAATAGTACTAAGAAGTGCTTTACTAAGTTTACAATGTTTTGCAGTGCTAGATAAGTACCTGTAGAGGAAAGGAGAGAGGTTTTTTTTGTATTATGATGTCAAGTGTTCGTGGAAGAGGTGTGTTTTTAGTTGTTTCTTAAAGGAGGTGAGGGATGTGGCAGAACGGATTGCGTTAGGGAGATTGTTCCACAAGCCATGGACAGAGAAGGAGAAAGAACGAGAGAGAGATTTAAGAACGAGAGAGAGATTTCTCTATACTCAACTCTCGATACTCTCGATTCTCGATACTCAACTCGATACTCAACTCTATATCTCCTCGAAGCCTCACGAAACACAGCAATTCACTTAAATGATGGAATGTATAGTTGACATAAAAACCTGGATGATTAGCAACTTTCTGTTGTTGAACTCTGACAAAACAGAGGTGTTAACCATTAGACCTAAAGCTCCCACACTTAACCAACAGGAATATTATCTTACTATTGATGGGTTCTCTACTAAGCCTTCATCATCAGCTAGGAATCTGGGTGTTTTATTTGACAGTACCCTCTCATTTGAAAGCCATTTTGCCAACACCTGTAAAACCGCTTTTTATCATCTCAAAAACTATCTAAACTGCGTCATATGCTGTCACTATCGAGTGCAGAAAAGTTAGTTCACGCTTTTATGACGTCTAGACTGTATTACTGCAATGCATTACTAGGTGGCTGCCCAGCTAGCCTGTTACAAAAGCTCCAACTAGTTCAAAATGCAGCGGCTAGAGTTCTCACAAGAACAAAAAAGTTTGAACATATCAGCCTGGTACTGTCAATACTCCACTGGTTACCCATTACGCAACGTATTAACTTTAAGATCTTACTGACTACTTATAAGGCTCTTCATGGTTTAGCTCCTCAGTACCTGAGTGAGCTCCTAATACATTACAGTCCCTCACGTCCATTACGTTCTCAGGACTCTGGCCTTTTGGTAATACCTAGAATTTCTAAATCAAGTAGTGGTGGTAGATCATTCTCCTATTTAGCACCTAAACTTTGGAATAGTCTTCCAAGTGAGGCAGACACACTCTCTCAGTTTAAATCTAGATTAAAGACCTATCTCTTTAACATAGCATACACATAGTCTAACAGTTTATAACACAAATCCCCTAAGGGATTGTTAGGCTGCATTAATTAGGCCAACTGGAACCGGGAACACTTCCCTAACAATCTGATGTACTTGTTGCATCTAAGGGTGTGAAACAGTATTTTGCTCCCAGTTTTGTTTGTTTCTTATTATTCCGAGGTTGCATCCAGTCCATACCCTGACCTGACGTTTCATCCATCAGGAGGAGGCAACCTCCCCCAGGAGAACCTGCACTAATTTTTGCTAATGCTAATGCTAGTTACTACGTTAAATGATAATGCTAAACAGTATTTATGCTAATCTCTTTAACTATTTAACTTTTTTGACTAATTAACTACTTTTCTGTCTATGTCAGCAGTTTGATGTTATAGCTGCACTCAGTCAACTCAGTCATCCTTGTCTAAACAATCCTTTATTGTATAATATTAGCCTTTTAACTACTACCTAGTCTACCATACACACAAACACATTGTTAAATTCAATCACAACTAATAATCCAGATCAACTCAAAACTCAGACCTACACGGCTTCAAACTCTAGCAAATTTAGTACACAACTTTAAATCAAATTTTTATCAAATTACTGACTGCAGCTGTGAGAAGGAGAAAATGACCCTCCAAGTGAGCCTGGGTTCTCCCAAGGTTTTTTTCTCCATATATATATATATATATATATATATATATATATATATATATATATATATATATATATATATATATATAATTGGAGTGCTCACTAGGAGACTGCTAATATTAGATATTACTGATATTAGTTATTAAATTAGCATTTATATATTCCTGCTTGTCATTATGTTTATTCTGCTGTAAAGCTGCTTTGAAACAGTGCTACATTGTTAAAGCGCTATACAAATAAACTTGAACTTGAACAGTCACAGACACATCCACGCCGGCATTGGGCAACTGGTCAGAATTAGCACTGCCAAATCAACCACTTACAGCGGTTTTCCAAGCCCTCAAGTGCTTTCTCGGATCGAGTCGTGGCATGTATTGATACGCATGGACTGTGGTCTCATATATAAACCGCGGTGCGGACATGCTGTCAAGGGGCGGACTCCCTCACAAAGAATGGAGGTTAAACCGTCAGTCAGTAGATCTGATCTGGGAGTGGTTTTGGAAAAGCGGAGGTGGACCTTTTCGCGATGGAGGAGAACACACATTGTATTCTGTTGTATTCTGTTCTTCTTCCTGTCACGCTGGGGGGTATTGCTGCTTTTCACCCCCTAGTCTACGTAAGCTCGGGGGGCAAGCATGCCTTGGTAGTAAGATTTTTGAGAGGTGCAAGATGGCTTAACCGTGCCGCCCTGGGATCTAGCCTTGGTGCAGAGAGTGTTGTCCCTCCCTCCGTTTGAGCCGCTATTATCAGCCAGGCTGAGGGAGCTTTTTTTTAAAGACTACACTACTGCTTGCACTCACTTTGGGCAAGTGCATAGGGGACTGGAAAGCGCTATCTATAGACACTGCTTTATGCAGTTTGGACCAGATGGCTGCAATGTCATTCTTAGACCCAAGGCAGGCTATGTGCCTATATTGCTCTCAACGCCTTTTAGAGCACAGGTTATAATGCTGCCCGCTATTTCGTCTGGGCCGTCAACCTCAAGAGATGGTGATGCGCACGCTGCCCTTAGGTCTCAACGGTATTGGCATTGGCAATTGTTGCCCACTGTTTATTTTTTTGTTAGTTAGTGCCCTGCTATGCTTTATGAGGACTGAGTGTATCCGTCCATTTCTACGAAGTAGAATATTAATTCCGGATATTCTAATTTCTAATTTCCGGAGAACAACTCAATAAATGCTTTTGTTATTGATAAGGAGTATGTTTCAAGCTTGCAATGATACCACAACCTCCAAAAAGCTGTCAAAAGCTCAAAGGATATTTGAATCTCCATGCCAATCCCCCCTTTTAAAGGCAAATAATGGAAGGGACATTTTAAAACTCTTACGACAATGATACTAACAGACCAAATTTAGTACACATCCTATTAAAATGCATATGTGTAATGCGTGTATAAAGAGAACTCAAAGCACATAATGGTGCAGAATGCCCAATCTGCCCCAAACTTCAGAAGTGTGATAAAAATCCTGGCCTGAAGACATCTACATCATAATGTTCAGTAACGGTCTTAGCGGCACCTGTTGGAAACAGGAAGTAGCATGCATTACACTGTAATGTGCTCCCATAAACATATTAAATTATGCCATAAAGTGCCAAATATGCTAGAAAAATGTTAAATCGTGCAACACTAGGTTAAGTGCTAAAACATGCTATTAACACCACAAAACACAAAGTTGATGTACCTCTGCCATACAATATCCATTCTGCAACCTTCTTATCTTAGATAAAAATTTTGGCCTGAACATATCTAAAGGTCAACATTGAGATATTTGCTAGCAATATTTGCTACACTTGCTAGCAACAGGAATTGTTGAACATATAAATGACTTTGACATATTCCTCATGTATTTACCCGCCGAAATGCATATTGATCAACGTGCACTTGTTTCATAAAGGAACTGGGTGGCGGTTCCCCAGGTGCGAGGGCCCTATTGTTTTTGCTGTGTTTATTATTATTAGTGGTGCTTGCAGAATGCAAATTTTCCATAGATTTATAATGGCCCAAAGACTGCCATTATAAAATGGCCCAGATGGATTATCTTTGCATCAGAGTGTCATAGAGACATGGAGGTTAGCTTATTTTACTCAGGCAACTAATCAGTCTCCCAGAAACTTCATGATGCTGTGAAGCCACGCCCTAGCAACCATTTAGAGCACCCTAGCAACCAATCCTATTGACTGCCATTATAAAAGGACCAGTCAGACATCTTTGCAGCACAGTGTTCCAGAGACAAGGGGGTGGGCTTATTTAAACTGTGGCTTGGAGTATAATCATTGGCGGATGCTAAGCCACCCCCTAGCAACCAAACAGAGTACCCTAGCAACCATTTTAAAACACATAAATCTCTTTATCAGAACATCGTAGAGACATGGGGTAGGCTCAATTTACTCGTGGCTTGGAGTATAATTACTGGTGGATGCCAAGTCACTCCCTAGAAATCAACCAGAGTACCCTAGCAACCGTTTAAAACACCTATATCTCTGCATCAGACCATCATAGAGACATGGCAGTGGGTTCGTTTCACTCGTGGCTTGGAGTATAATCACTGGTGGATGCCAAGTCGCTCCATAGCAACCAACCAGAGTACCCTAGCAACCATTTTAAACACCTATATCTGTGCATCAGAACATTGTAGAGACATGGGGAAACATCGTAGAAACATAAGGGTGGTAATACATGTTAGCATCATTGTAATATTGCGGTCTAAGGTTTGCCATGGCAAGCACCACTTCACATTTTCTTCAGAAAGTGAAGAAACACCTTTTTTCTTTTCTATTTCTAAAGCCTAATGTTTTTAATTTTTTGTTCTGAAATGTACTTTAATAAAGCTGTCTTGAAAACCCCCAAAAAGCGCTATAAAAATAAATGTTAATTGAATTGAATATTTCCAGGACAAAATGATTTGTTGCAGTCTCTTTACTGATACACACACAATATTTATGTGTGGCGGTCATTCAAGGCAGCGGTTTTCAGTTTTAATGTAAGTTTGTGCCAATGACATTTTGTTTGTCAATCATCATAAATGCAACACAATCACAATGTGAATGTCCTTCACTTCCCTTAGAAAAAATAACCTTGGTTTATGAAATAAAAATTAGTAACCATGTTTTCTATCAGATTGATTACCATTTGGGCATTATATGCCCACAACCCTTATAGGCAGTTGAAAAATAATTGTAAATTATAGCAAACGGAAAGACTGTGGACACAATGAAAAAATGTTCTGGTCACATTCTTTAATGATTGTTCAATAAGCTTTTCTTAAAATAGTACAAAGTCCTATTCAGCTACAGCAATATGTTTTAAATTCAAGAATGACATCTCTTATTACCATTGCTTTATATGAATTACTTCTAAAACAATGCTATGTGATTTCGTTAGCATATTAAATATTTGTGTCTTATTCTATTTTATTTATACTTTATTGTGGATCTTTTCTCACAATCACAACATTGCATGCAGTGAATAATTTATCAAACCCTAATTATTTTGTTATTTTTAAAATGTACGATACTGTAATAATCTATAAGCATGTTTAACAGGTGGCTGAAGATGAGTCTGGCCTGTAAATACAGTATGCTGTTTCATACGCCATCTGGTGGATATTCTGTGAAGCACAACACACTAATATAAATACTAAGAAACTTGCTTAGAGGATTTATCAACATTCAGCAGGACAAACTGCAGCATACTATGGGAAAAAAACATGCTTTCTTAATGCCCACATCTGTAACAGCGCACAAAACATATGACAATTGTAGCCGATGCATCTGTTTACAGGCATCAGTGTTGTCCTATACCCTGTGCCACAGGGGGCCCACAGAGGTCTTTTATTGTACTTCTGTTTATTAGGGTTGTACTAGAGGGGCCCCAGGAATTTTAGTAATGACCCTTATGTAATAATATAATTAGGGTTAGGGTTAAACTTCAATTTTATGCATGTTATTAAATTAGCCTGTCACCTTTAGCAAATGAATGAATTATTGAGGTTAAAACAAGGAAAACTATTAGCCCACTTGTTACCCCTTTATTTGCACAACTGGGCAGATAGGTATGCATACTGTAAAGTTTTATTCCTGCCTTAGAAATGTTCACAGACAGTTTCACAGTTTTAAATATTTTCCATTCACGTTTTAGGAGTACACCATTGACATCTTCTTCGCCCAGACTTGGTATGACAGGCGTTTGAAGTTTAACAGCACCATGAAAGTTTTGCGGCTTAATAGCAACATGGTGGGCAAAATCTGGATCCCCGACACATTTTTCCGCAACTCCAAGAAAGCAGATGCCCACTGGATTACCACACCCAATCGGATGCTTCGAATATGGAACGATGGACGTATACTGTACACTTTAAGGTGAATGTGCAATACTAAGTCCTTGGTTGTATAATTAAACGCTTATTGGGAAAAAGAGGTCAAATAATCTCTATCTAATATTCATGCTGATTTACCTAACTGATTCATTAGGTAGCATCATAACTGCAGCATAAAACCAGAAAACATTCATCCAATGATGATAAACGTCTGCCAAGAATGACATGTTTTCCCTTTTATTTTGTTGTTGGATTTTCACATCAGCACAGTTTATTTTTATTTTGATAGTAATGAAATGTATTTTGGCCTATATTGAAAACATAATTAGGACTGTTATTTTTGTCTTTAGGTTGACCATCGATGCAGAGTGCCAGCTTAAACTGAATAACTTTCCAATGGATGAACATTCCTGTCCCCTGGAGTTTTCCAGTTGTAAGTTATGCCATTAACTCACATTTTAGCCATCAGCCATATTTGCTGCATTCTTGCTTTGTCTCTAATTTCCCCATGCCTACTTCAACTCTCAACCACATTTTGGATTACAGAAACCATTTCAGGATGCTAATAAAGACATTTTTCTTCCTTATTTTGCTTTCAAATGATGAGGAGAAAAATGACATTCTCAAAAAAAAAAACCAGTATCATACAAAAAACAGTATCATACAGTTCTTTCTCTCTTTTTACTTTGGTTAGAGGGGAAAAGCTTTATTATGCTAACAATGAAACAGCAGATTTCTCGCAGATTACAGTCTCCTGAGAGTGTCCACAGTAGCTTTAGAAGAAATCTACAAAAACAAAGAGTAGTTTTCCTTAAAACAAAAGTGAAGAGAAATTCATTTATTTATGGTTTCTCCAACAATAGGTACTTTGGTCATGTGACTTGCTTTATAAGAATGATGTTCTCACTCAAACAATGTGCAATAGTGGGTATATACATGCATCACAAGAGAGTTCTGTCTTTCCAATTTTTTCTTTTTCTGAACCATCATTACAATCAGTAAAATAAAAAATACCAGCAGAAATCATTCTGTGGTAGATATATTGGTAATATATAATGATGTATATGAAAATCTGACATGAAAAATCCCACTATTTCGGTGTTTAATTGCTAATGGTGTCCCAGGTGCATCTACCAACCCAGAAAACATAAAAAAGGAACCCTAACCCTGTTACATTGTTTTGGTAATCCTTTCTCTGCAAGCATGTGAAGAAACGAGACGTTCAGATCCATGAGACGAAAAGTCATGGGAGACACATGCTCATTATAGTAAAAAATATGGAGAAAGAAAGAGCGTAGTCTAAGAAAGAGTGTTTACACATATACAGTATATCTTTTACACACAATCTGATCTCTGTTGCGAAACTGACACCATTGTTACTGTTTATGCCTGTTTAGTTAAACTGTTTAGTTAAAGCTTGTGGTTATAAGGAGTGAGACTTTTGTGGAAGACGTTCTAAGCATGTGACTAATCAGAACAGAGTAAGAATTGGAAGCTTGCAGATATGGTAAGCACCAGAAGAAATCAAGCGTAATAGCGTCAGTTCTGGCAGGTCACGTTAGTCAGCTTGCATCAGCAGATCACCCACACTTCTTCCTTAAGTCACAATGAGTGGCAGTGATGGATTTTAGGTAGTGAAAATGTATACATCAATAAAGACCTAAAGAATGTGTACCAGGAACATTGAAGTGGTTATCTGCCACTCAAAACTCTCAAAACAAGCACTGCAGAGACTTCATTTACTGGCTTACAAGTCTACAAAATTCTTTTGTCAATTTCTTTCCATCATGTCTATCCAAATCTGTATGCTGTTTATCCTTTGAAACACAATTTGAGAAATTTCTATGTCCATTATAATAAAATGTCACACAATCCAGATCAAACCAAGAGCCTAAATAGTGTGCTTAATTTTTAATGAAACAGTTGGTATAATGCATTAAATTCATAAATCCATTTTTTTTAATCCCTTTTGAGGGAACTTGATACTGTGTCTGGTATGACATTATGGGCAACACCTTTGGAGTGACCTTTGTATAAATCTCATGTCTGATCATGCAATCCTATTTTCTCATGACAGTGCCATTTTGGAACGGACGTACTGACACACAGTTGGCCGCGAGGCCTTCGCAAGTATGCGTTTCCCCTAGTGAGCCTACTCGCTCACTCGGTGTCAGGGAGGATGAGGAGTGGAACTTGTTTGTTGTAGTGAGCCTCACATGGGGCACCAATTATGTAGTGATCCTCACACGGGGCACCAATTATGTAGTGATCTTCACACGGGGCACCAATTAATAGTACGCCTCACACAGGACACTAGAGGTGTTAGTGAGACTTGATCCCACGTCACTTCAAGTGTGTGTGTGTGTGTGTGTGTGTGTGTGTCAGATGACCTCTCCCTCTTTTAACTCGGGGCACCAGCTGAGGAATTTCACCTCAACATTCGTTGGAATAATCCAACATAAATCATAAGTAATATGATAAGAAAAATTATGTAAAGTGGAGAGAGTAAGTCACCTGGGGTATCTGAAGGATTTCGTGATATTCGTGCTAACTTGTAGAGCCTTTTACTGTATCAACACAAGGAAGACACAATTGTAATAAAAGAGGATTTATTTACAAGAGACATACAAGAATAACTAACACACTACTAAATGATACTAAAGAGCTAAAGGATAGTAAGGTTGAGTGTAAAGAATGGAAAGAATGCAGGTAACTAAGGTATAAACTGAAATGAACTGAAAGAGTACACTAATGCCAAGGTCTCTAGAAAGAGGTTTGGTAAGGATATTTACGTTCACGTGAGCAGTCGATGGTGGCGACGTCTTCCACTGGTGAGGCTGGGCCTTGTTGCAGTGGTGAAGGAGTCTGAATCCATTCAACAGCCTTGAACACGAAGCGCTGTGGGATGCTAATCTCCTGGAGCACCAAAAGGGTCCTGGCGATCTGGAACACGCAGATGAGGCCCTGAAGCTGGTGCGGAAGGTCCTTGGCGATCTGGAACATGCAGATGAAGGTACCTGGAAGTAAGGTTGCCCTCCTGGGCTTAACCTTGTTGTAGACGTTTGTGATTGCCTTTCTGGACAGCAGACTCTGAGCGTGGTTTCTCTATTTCAGTCCTTGCGGGGAGACTCAGAACTGGGTGATCTGTTATGCTTCCTAGCACAACAGCCAGAAAACTCAGAACGGGTGATCTGTTATGCTTCCTTCCCGGAAACTCAGAACAAAGAATTTGTGTTGAAAGGGTACTTTTATCCCCTTTCAGATAAGGAGGAGATTGCATTTTGGCGCTTGTCCATTGCAGGGCTGTGATTGGCTGTTGATGTCAGAGAGGGCTCACTCATCCTTTCGCTTGTGAAGTGAATGTATTTGCATAGAGTAAAGCACAGCATTAAAACTGTGTCTTCACTGTTTTACCTATGGAATTCTCACTTCCCCAACCACTTTCAAAATACCTTTGGCTTTGTCCTGAATACAAAGAGTATAAACATGACAAAAAGTTAAACTATCATGCATGAATTCATTCATATGTGAATAGCATTTGTAAAACTTCCGCATTTAACACAAATGACTATTACAAAGTATGTTCTCAAAGAGTACAGAATGAATATGTGATATGTCCAATATGTTTGTGTCCATTTTTATAAATTAAGGCATGTAGAGATGTGTCCTTTGTCTTAGCCAAAGCTGCCGCATGGCCGGTTAATTACCCGCCACATGTGGAGGTCCTGAGGAGTTTTATGGCCAGGCTGGCCTGGATCTTTGGGTGAGGGGTTTAGTTTGATGATAAGGCTGCCCTATAGAGGGTGTCTGGCAGTTTCTCTGGTAGCCTTATCTGATGACACTGGTCCTTAGTTTACATTAAAGAGGGACCCTGCTTGTAAAGTTGGGACCTGAAATGCCTTCTGGAGTGCTGTTCACTACATTGTCGACTGGTGCTTTTCTTGTTAAGAAGACCCCAGGAAGTTCTCCATCAGCACCGTGATCTCCTTCCTCCAGGAGGGTTGGAGTGAAGGCTTTCACACTCCACCTTGTCTATGGGGAAGCACAAACTGGATATCAGGTTCCTGAGGGGTGCAAAGAGACTACGTCCTCCTCAACCTAGCCCCTTGCCCTCTTGGGACCTCTCCATGGTGCTAGACACTGTATGAAAGGCCCTCTTTAAACTGCTGGAGTCAGTAAAGAAAATCCTGTGCATTAAGACAGCGCTCCTCACGGCTCTAGCATCCATCAAGAGCATCTAGCATGCCTTCTCTATCAATGATTCGTGCCTAGTATTCGGACCGGCTAACTCTCATGTCATCTTGAGACCCCGGCCTGGATATGTTCCCACCACGCCTTTCCGGGACCAGGTGGGGAACATGCACTGCCCTCGAAGGAGGCAGACCCAGCCCTAGCTCTGCTCTGTCCCGTTCACGCGTTTTGCTTGTACACAAATACACAAAAGACCATACACAGACCATACACAAAGCTTAAGGACCTCAGAGCAGCTTTTGTTTGTTACAGAGGCCAGCAGAAGGTAAAGGCTGCCTCCAAGCAGAGGTTGGCCCACTGGATAGTCGATGCCATTGCATTGGCTTACCAGGTCCAAGGCATTCCTCTTTGAAAGATATATATAGAGCTGCGGGCTGGGCGACACCATGTTTACTTGGTTATGTAAAGCCAGTGTCGTCTCGTGTACTTGCCTCGAGTAGTCTGCAGACACTGAAAACACAGCACTGTGTCTCGCTTTCAATGCCAGTCCCCTCCACGGAGCCTTTTCACTCTTCAGCTCATTTCCCCATGGCATACCCTGTTGAGTTTCTCCATCACCCTCAGCAGTCGTTTGTGGTGGATCATTCAACACCAGGGCAAATACGAGGGTAACATACATGATAGAGACATTTTTAATTTAGTCTGTTTCTCACACATTGATTACTGTAGCATCAGTATACTTAAGTGTAGAACACAAATTGTATAAATCTTACATTAAAGTGTAAGCCCAGCCATTTTTAAACATGTGTGCAAGGCTTATGGCAATCCACTTCCAGCTATGTTAGTTTTACAAAAACTTTTTATTGTGTTGCTTGATGTTGTATACTACTAATTAACGTCCCTTAGCACTTTCTGTTTAGAAAATCTTTACCACTATATTGGAAGTCTGTTTCCCTTTGTTAAGTTGGCAAGTTCTGCTAAAGACCCTCAGCTCATCAAACTGTGAGGGATTAAACCAAGACTTATATACACTTTAGACAGCTCCGTCTTTCAAATTGTAACTCAATTGTGACATCACAGCAGATCATGCTTAATTAATTGAACACCGCTGTAATACATGATGAAATAGGAAGCTGTTTACAGATGTAAATGAAGTAGATTTAAAGGAGGTAATTAATTCAAATATAAATGTGCTGTAATTTATCTTTTTTTACCCTCATGCCATCTCAAACTTCCATTCTTAAGTTGAACACAATTTTTTCTTAATGTTTATTTATTTTGATATATACTTTGAAGCCAGTGTCTGAATGTTTGATATATACTTTGAAGTTTAGCTGAATGTTTGAGTTTAGCCAATATATTGTTCTTAGTTTCTTTATCTAACAACAGTTTTTTGTTTCTTCAGATGGATATCCCAAAGAGGAGATTGTTTATAAGTGGAAGCGAAGCTCTGTGGAGGTTGGGGATATCCGCTCCTGGCGTCTTTACCAATTCTCTTTTGTTGGTCTGAGAAACACCTCAGAGGTTGTCAGGACCGTGTCAGGTAGAGTTGCATCTTAACTTTCCATTTTGAAACTGTAGCTTTTTTCATAAATTGGCAAAAATGGGCTAATCGTTTTTTTTGGTGAATAGATACTTTACTTGCCACACTTTGTTGTTTACAGAAATATTTAACGTTAATGATGGCTCCATGCAGTACTGTTTTATTCATTAACCCTCTGGGGTCTGAGGGTATGTTGGGACCCTGGAGAAGTTTTGAAACATTTGTGACATTTGTGTTTTTTTCAGTAGCTTATAAACATATGGCTGAAGTCACACTACACTGTATTTAGCACAAACTGTGCTACAATAATATACAAGCAACATGTATGTGCACACATGTATGTGCGTGTTCTTGAGAAAACCATGTTTATGCATGGTTAGTAAAAAGTATATATTCGTTGAAATAAAAGTAGTTAAAATAAGGACAAAAACACACATTAAACATATGATTACAAGACCTTTAACTACTTGATCTTGTAGACTAGAGGGTTTGCTACAATTAGATGTAAAATTCTGCCCACTTATTCACCATGAACAATACATAGATTTTTACTTTTCAATATATTGAGGACACTTTTTTTGTGTAAAGGCAATGTGCTAGGGAATGCCAATGGTCATAAAAAGTGATACGTTGCACACCTGGGAGACAAAGATCCAGCCCCTAATGGGCCTATCAAAGTGGAATGTTGTAAGGGAGACAGAAGAAATAATATGGGGAGATTTAAAGATTAAATGTTTTAGTTTTAGGTTGCTTACGAAACAGTGCACATTATTGAAAAAACAAATAATGAGTGTCACAGATACATTTTTTGAGCACACAGTTACATGTTTGTGCCAGTTTTGGAAACAGTTGCAGAGGAACTGTTTCCAAAACTGGCACAAACATGTATAAAACTTGGGAGAACCCAGGCTTACTTGGAGGGTCATTTCTCCTCTGACGTGTCACAGCTGCAATCAGTAATTTAATAAAACTTATTTGATTTGAAGCAATGTACTAAATTTACTAAAATTTAAAGCTATGTAGGTCTGATTTGGAGTGGGTCTGGATTATTAGTTGTGATTGAATTTATTTATAATTGTGTTAGTGTTAAACTGGCTTACAGTTTATGTGGCCGATATGCACTGAATTTAATTATGGTTAATAATTTTGACTTAATTTGGGTCTGATTTGTGTTAGTTGTGATACAATTCTCGCAGCATCAAGACTTGTTTTCCAGGAACCTAAAAGAGCACTTCACACCTCTTTTCATCTCTCTCCATTGGCTACTGGTTGCTGCCCGCATTAAATTCTAATCCTTAATGCTAACGTTCAAAACCATCACAAACACTGCACCCTCTTGACTCTCTTATTCACACCTACATCCCATCCAGAACCCTACGCTCAGCGAACCAACGTCAACTGGTGGTACCCTCACAGAAGGGCACTAAATCTCTCTCTCGTTCTTTTTCCTTCTCTGTTCCCTGCTTCTGGAATAATCTTCCTAAAGCAATAAGATTTTCCACATCCCTCACCTCTTTTATGAAACAGCTAAAAACACACCTCTTCCACGAACACCTGACATCCTAAAAAATAAAAAAAAATTTTTCTTTCCTTTTTCTCTTCCTCTCCTCTCTTTGAATGAAATGCTAATGATTAATGATTACAAATGTAATCAGTTTGGATTTTTGTACTAAGAATTATGAAAAGGTTCATGGCTTCTACATTCCATTCGCACGTGGGCAGCGCTGAAATGCCCCTTTTATCTCATTGGTCAAATCGCTCTGTATCCTGTAAAGCCTTAATTCTGCCCGGCAAAATAAAATGTAATGCACTGTCAATAATCCTCTTTAATATAAGCTAATATCGCAACATTAACCAATGCTTGCTGTCACTGCGCATGACATTTAATCAGTAATATGTTCCTGGCACCTAATTATTGCTCCTGCTGAGCTTCGACACTAATACAACACCAAGCCGTGCATTATGCTGTATACAGTATTATTTCCAAATCTAAGTTGTATTATTTTTGTAGTAGGTCTAAACTGTGTTTCGTGTCCCACAGATAAAGGCGAGTATGAATGTACAGTATAATGTTTTAGTGTATTAGCTTATATTATTACTGCATTTTTATTGGATTGAAAGAGTGTATTTTTCCCCAAACCAGTTATACACAAACCCCGTCCCTGAACGTTAAAACCCCACCCCGCAGCCGTGACTCACATCTCTCCCTTAATTTTATTGGTCAACTCTGTTACATGGTCACCTGAGCGGTTCAGACATCAAGGCATGGTTGTATATTATGGATCCGACAAACTGTAAGATAAGCCAGCTGATATATAGTATTTTATTATCAAAAAACAATTAGTAGGTTTCAGTGTAAGTCATTTTTAAAAACTATTTTAACTTTTAATGTTTATCATATCGTATTTGAATATCATGCTATTACTGTTTCATTTCCTTCTCGGCTTCACATTGTTGTAGTGTACCACCCTCCAGGACCATTGCACAACTTCATTGACAAACTTGATGTGCTTCTTTCCTCATTTCCTGAGGATGGCAGCCCACTCATTGTCTTTTGTGACTTAATATTCTGGAGAAATCCTCTGCCACCAACTTTTTAAACCTTCTCTCCTCATTTGACATTTCCATCCTCACCACCACCGCTACTCACAAACCAAGAAACCAACTGGACCTTATCTTCACATGCAACTGCATCACTACTAACCCTGTTCTACCTCTACATATCTCTGATCACTTCTTAATAACTTGCAACATACATCTCACCTAGTGTTGTAGTACTCGAGATCGGTCTCAGGAGACAGGAGAGCAAGCTGTGCCGTCACCGTGACCGTGGCTGTCGGAGAGATGTCAGCCAAATCTTCTGTTATACAATTTTTGTAATTTTATGGCTGAAACACCTGCATTGTGTTAGGTGGATGGAAAACCATGGAAAAGGAGTTCTGAATAAATGGTTAAGTTAATTTCAGCTCTTAAGTGTTTGTTCGCATTTATTTGCTTATAGAAGAAAACGTCTCAGGTTACGACTGTAACCTTTGTTCCCTAAGAGGGAACGAGATGCTGCGTCAGCGTTTGACGCTATGGGAACGCCTTTGCGTGACTGCGTCTGAAGCACATGTGTAAAATTGCCGAATGGCTAGACTGAACGTCACAGGCGGGTGACGTTAGGACCAGGAAGCTATAAAAGGACCTTGGGACGCACACACATTCAGCGTATAGTGCCGAAGCTGCGCCCAGGGATGCAGGGAGTATGGCAGGGAGACGCAGCGTCTTGTTCCCTCTTATGCTGCGTTCACACCAAACGCGAATGAAGCGAATAAATCGCGCTATTCGCGCGTAGTTGGACGCGTGAACATTTTGAGTGTACTCGCTTCATTCGCCCGTGAAATTCGCTTCATTTGCCCGTGAAATTCGCTTCATTCGCGCGTGAAACTCGCGTCTCCAGTTACGTTGCAAAATGGCTGACTTGGATTTCGTTGAGAGAGTAGCTGCGCTTTATGTGCTATGGAAGGCTGAAAAACGGCGTAGATTCATTCGGCGCCGTGTCTGGGTCCATCAGATACTTCAGAGACGCACCCAGCTTGATGAGTTTCACCAACTCCTCCAGGAGCTGCGCCTGGATGACGGCCGCTTTCAGCGGTACTTCCGACTGAGCCTGTCCCAGTTTGATGACCTGTTGTCCCGTGTCGGTGAGAGGATTTCCCTCCAGGACACCAACTACAGGCGCTCTATTCCACCTGCAGAGCGCCTGTCCATCTGTCTCCGGTCAGTAAATCATTTAATATTATGTGTGATTACAAGTAATTAATGACTCCACAGACATACAGTCTTCTCATTCTTCTAAACACACAATTATCATACAACACTTTAATGAAATGGCAATTTACTAGTCTACAACAGTCAAAGTGGGTTTTGAATTGTGCAGGGAACTGCTATATTATAACATTGATTAATAGACTGTTTTGCAATGTAGCAAACAAATCAGAGCAAATGCTAAATATAGGTAAAGTATTAAGGGCACTTTATCAAGTTTGTTGTTGTTTAACTGTAAAAATTAAAAGAAATGAAAATGTCACAAACACCAGTATTATAAATTTATATTTGCTAATATGGAATTGCAATCTGCATTTGTAACAATGTTTATTTTATTTTTATTTTCTCTCTCTTTCAGATATCTTGCCACTGGAGACTCCTTCAGGACGATCGCCAGCAGCTCCGCGTGTTGGTGTCTCCACCGTCTGCAAGATTGTCCCAGACGTGGTGACTGCAATCTGGGACTGCTTAGTGGAAGAGTTCATGGCTGTGCCCTCCACAGACGAATGGAGGTCCATTGCAGAGGGTTTTGAGGAGAGGTGGAACTTCCCACTCTGCTGTGGAGCACTGGACCGGCAAGCACGCCCTGATAAAGCACCCCCAACACGGATCCCAGTTCCACAACTACAAGGGAACGTTTTCCTTAGTTCTCCTTGCTGTTGTGGATGCAAGGTATTGCTTCCGGGTGATTGATGTCGGGCATATGGACGGACGAAGTGATGGTGGGACTCTGGCTAACTCAGCCTTTGGCCAGGCACTCGAGGTGGCACCCTCCAACTGCCACCTGACCGTCCTCTCCCAGGAGCTGACCACAGAGGACCCCAGCCCCATGTCTTTGTGGCAGATGAGGCCTTTCCCTCAGGAAAAACCTCATGAGGCCATTCCTGGGCACCCTTCCCCGAGAGAAGGGTTTTTAACTACCTGTCTCTCCAGAGCCCGGCTGGTGGTGGAGAACGCCTTTGGGATCCTGTCCTCACAGTGGAGGATGTATCGCCTCATAGAGGTTCAGCCTGATGTTGTGGAGAGGTGTGTGAAGGCTACGTGTGTCCTCCACAACTTTATGAGGAGATCTGCAGAGGCACCTGCTGTGAGGGGGGCGGTGCGGGGTGCAGAGGACTCGCTGCAAAGTCACGGTCGGGTTGCAAGCGAATAATTCTGCCAGAGAAGCCATCCGGGTCAGGGACAGCTTCATGGCTCACTTTACCGCAGAGGGAGCAGTCCCATGGCAACCGACCGAGTAATTTGTTTATTAAATCCTGTGCTCTTTATGTTCATGTTTAGGTAGTGTAAATATTCCCACCCTTTTGTCTTTTCTTTTGATTTACACCCTTTATATATTGTAAATAACATATTTTCAACCTCTCTTGTAAATATTGCTCTTTTTCCATCCTTAACTCATGTAAATCTTTCATCATTTTTCAATCATTGTTTGATCAAGTTCAGATTGTTACAGTTTTCTTGTTTAAAATGATAAATGGAGCCATCCTCCAAAATGAATCCCTGTCTCATTGCTGCATTGTCATTACACTATAATGCATTGCTGGTCCAATCACAAATAACTATATTACTATACTATACTATAACTTTTACTATATTATTGTAAGTGCATTTGCAATAGAATATAAATTAGAATGAATGCACAAATATTTGCCATAAGTATTGTAGTCTTAACATAGAAATAATATTTTTAAGTAACAAATATAAATTATGATTTATGTTGTGCACAAAGTAACACACAAAAATCTTTGGTCATTGTATAGAACATTTATTTATACAAAATAAATAAAATCAAATGAAAAAAATATAAAAACTATTTACAATATATAATATAACTATAAACTACATTTACAACTATTTACATGCAGGAATAAAAAGGATCTTGCTTGGAAGAGGGAAGAGTGAGGGACAAAGTGAAGGAGAGGAGAAAGGAGAGAAAGGTTCATTCCTGCAGAGATTGCTGCCTCTTTTTTAAAACTATTCTGTTGGCTCCAATTGTTCCAAATTAAGCAGAACTGTGCTGTTTTCATAAATTAATTTGTGAATTTGAAATTTAACAAAATCTTTAGTCTGAGGCGGCAACCTCTGCAGGGAAGGGACCAGACTCAAGAGGAAGAGCTCATCCTCTGAAGCGTGGAGGTGGCGCTGGAGCTACAGGACGGCTCCAGATAAATCGAGGAGCTCCCTGCTCCACCTCCGATGGCTGCTCCCCTAGGCCTTCTCTGAGCTCTTCTTCTTGGTGGACCTGTATCAGAAGATAGCACATTATGTACAACGAGAAGGCAGAAAAAATTTAACTCATTCACAAACCGTCAGTGTATGAGGCTATGAGTGTTTACTGTAAATTTAATATGCATGTAAACATGGTCATTTGTGCCTGTACACACCTGTGGGTACAGCAGCAGATGTTGAAGGGCCGGCAGGGGAAACAGAAGCAGCAGCAGATTCTGGAAGAGGGGACCCAGGCTCACTGACATCAAAAGAACCAGTGGGCTCTGCAATGACAATATTAAATATTAATACAACATTACACACATTGCACATTACACCAGCCAGACTGAAATTAATTGAGCCTTTTCATCATAAAACAAATAAAATTACAATTATTTTAAATTAAATTAAAAAACAAAAAAATAAATATGCCCTGCTGTGTTGCTTCACTTGTCAACACACCTCCTGTCTCTGAGTGCCCTGCTGCTTCTGTCTCGCCCTGGTCCTCGGTGTGGTCGTACCCTGCGGCCCCATCCCCCTTCTCCATATTCCCGCTTGTCTCCCATGGGGAGACGAAGGGGTCGAGGAAAGACAGGACCGCAGAGTACTTCCACCTTTTCCCTGACCCTGCTGCTGACCCACTCCTCTTCTCCACCTCCTTTCTCCTCTCCTTTAAATATGTGTCCCTCAGACTCTTCCACTTCTTTCTGCACACTTCCTCTGAATAAATTCAGCTTGTCAAATTTCAGCGGTAAAGTAGCTAAGCTAAAATACCGGCTTTAGAGAGTTAGTAGTCTCAATATGTATATATAGCTCAAATTGAGTAAAGAGCGTTGATTACAACTTACCAGATTGCCCGACCTCCTCACTCACTTTCCTCCAAGCAAGATCCTTTTTATTCCTGTCTCTGTAGAAATACGACGAAGTGTCGTACAGCTCCGGGTGTCCACACACAGCCACGATCAGTTTGTCCTCCATTGTTGTTTCTGATTTCTGCCTCCGCTCGTAATCACGTCACTACTAGAGCAAGTTCCTGATTGGTTAACGCGGGCGCGGAATTTGCCAAAGTACAGATTTTTCAACTCGCGCGTCAAACGCCCAAAACGCTCAATTCGCGCGAAACGCGCCGCAGGATGTCTATTCGCGTCTTTGCATTGACTTAACATGTAAATCACTCGCTCTTAACGCTTCATTCGCGTTTGGTGTGAACGCAGCATAAGGGAACAAAGGTTACAGTCGTAACCTGAGACGTTCCCTGTCAAGGGAAGGGAAGGGAGGAGGACAGAAGGCTTGTAGCGTAATGTGCCTCAGCACATTGGTGGGAACTTTTAGGCACATATCCTACCCTCGGGTAGAGAAAGGCCTTAACCATGCCTGGTGCGAATGCCAGGCATGAAGGAGAAACTGAGAGAGCTTGGAGATCGCCAACTCTCTTCAGAGAAGATACTGCCAACAAGAAAATTGTCTTGAGGGTCAGGAATTTGGCCAACACGGCCTCAATGGGTTTGAACGGGGCAACCGCTAACCCTTGAAGTACCACCGCCAGGTCCCAAGTGGGGATTCTGGCACGCAACACAGGCCTTAGTCTCCTAGTACCACGGAGGAAGCGTATGACCAGTGGGTCTCAACCCACGGAATGACCGTTAACAAGGCTATGAAAGGCAGAGATAGCTGCCGCATAGACATTGATAGTCGAGGGCATCAGCCCTGAAGAAAAGTGGTCTTGCAAGAACTCCAGCACCACGCTGATCGGGCAGTTAACTGGGTCTTGACACCGACCTGAACACCAGGAAGAGAAGACTTCCCACTTTAAGGCGTATAGCTTCCTCGTGGAGGGAGCCCTGGATTGTAAAATGGTGTCTACGACCTCTGTCGAAAGACCCGTGCTGGTGAACCTGGCCCCCTCAGAGGCCAGACCCACAGTTTCCATATCTCTGGGCGAGGGTGACGAATGGTGCCCTGCGACTGAGACAAGAGATCTTCCCTGACAGGCAGCCTCACCGGGGTGCCGTCTAGGAGCGAAATCAGGTCCGAGAACCATACTCGGGCTGGCCATAACGGTGCAACCAGTAACAGGCGAACGCCGTCCTGACGCACCCTTTCCAGGACTCCCGGGAGCAGAGCGATCGGGGGAAAAGCGTACAGGTTTCTCCTCCAAAAGACAGGCTGGGGTTTACAGCCGTCTCTGACAGATCATGACTCGAATCAGATCCACGGACTGGTTGGTCACAGTAGACATGGAGGACGCATACTTCCATGTCTCCATCCACAGGAAGTTCCTGAGGTCCGCTTTCAGGGGCGTAGCGTACCAATGGCGGGTTCTTCCCTTCGGTCTGGCCCTGTCACCCCGCACCTTTACGAAGTGTGTAGATGCGGCCCTGGCACCTCTGCGTCTCCAGGGTGTTCGTTTTTTTTAACTATATAGACGACTGGCTCATTCTGGCCGAGTCCGAAAGTTTAGCGGTTCAACATCGAGATGTTGTTCTCGCACACATGAGTGTTTTGGGGTTGCGGCTGAACGCCAAGTAGAGTTCACTTTCTCTGGTTCAGAGAATAACCTATCTAGGCGTAGAATGGGACTTGAGGGTCATGATCTAGAATAAGGCGCAAGCCTCCATCCTTCTTGGGAACTCAGCAGTGACGGCTGTAAACCCCAGCCTGTCTTTTGGAGGAGGAATTAACTCTATAGCCCCCTTTTGCCAGAAGTGTAAGCACTTCGCGTTCCCAGACCAGAGCTTGACCTAGGCCCACCTCGGTGGGTGACATCACCGTGAACACGGGTGGGCTCCGCCCGAACTGTCCCATGCAACGGTGAAATATGCGTGGCAGACGTTAAAGTACTGCCAAGTAATTCACTAGAGGAACCGGCCGCTCGAGGCTGGTGTCTGGTATTTATGCATTGCAGTAACTCAAGGTCCTGGGCTATACAGGCAGGAGAAACCTCAAGAGGGTGCAATACTTTGCGTACCGTGTCGTACCCAGATGCCGCTGCGCCCCGGAGCAGAGCGCGGGGACAGATCAGAGCAACTACTAAGGGGTACAGGGAAGAGCTGGGCGCCGTATGTTGAGACGCTTACCAACCCATCCCATGGGGCTTAGCGAGGGCATCCTGACTCCACAGCAGACAGGTACCTCGCTTCTTTGTCCCGGCCTTTTTCGCCTGAATGACGGCCCTCAGGTCCGCCTTCGGCTGTGAAGGTGAAGGCCGAGGCTGAGAGTGCCTGCCGGAGCCCCGCTGGCATTGCGGTGGGGCTCGCGACCTCATACTCTCTTTCTGCCGACTACGTTATGAGGAGCTAGGCGCCTGGGGCTGCTCTGCCCAGCAGCCCCAGTGACCTGGCGCCGCAGCGCCGGGGCTTTAAGGGATGATGCCAAGGCAGGTGACAGATAGCCCGCAAGCGTCTGTTCTACCCTCGGCATCGTAGTGTACCCGCGTTCCTTAGCCCCCGAGATGTTCTGGCATGCGGGATTGACAACCACGGGGCTGAATATGGCGCGACTTTGTTTTGTGCGACAACGGAGCACTTCATCCCGCCTCGGGCCGCAGGCCGCAGGGAAGTGGCGTTTCGATTTAGAAAGCTCCCGGCCCCACGCTCTACATGTCTTCCTCCTCAGAGTAAGACCGCAGAAAAACGCGGGCGCCCGCCCCGGGCAGAAAGAACCGCAGCGCAGGCTTCCTGACCGGGAGCGAGAGCGGACGATGGAGAGAGAGCAGAGCCCGTCTCCAGACCATCTACAAAGCCCATCTGCGATCCCCACAACGGTAACCGCTGTGAGAAACGCTCGGCTGGTTATGCTTATCTACGCATGCCAGCCGGGAGAGAAGTGTGTGCGTGAGAAAACTTTCACAGTGCACACAGTCAGCGTTTTCGAGCACCGGCCGGGCACAGGACTCGTTATATTATTTGTTTGTGAGAAACTCTCGGCTGGTTATGTTTATCTGCACAAGCCAGCCGAGAGCGGAGAGTACGGAGGGGAAGGGCTTCACAATGCTCGCAGTCGGCGTTTTCGAGCGCCGACCAGGCATGTTCAACCTAAACATACAACACAGAACTCATGTGAGTCCCCGCTCGTTATGAAGCGAGCACAAGGAGGAACACATTTTCTGAAAGCCACACTCACGCACACACTCATTAAAGGCGTTTTCGAGCGCCACTAACCATTCAAGCGAAACACACACACGCGCAGCTGAAGGCAGAAAAGCTGAATGTGTGTGCATCCCAAGGTCACCCGCCTGTGACGTTCAGTCTAGCCATTCGGCAATTTTACACACGTGCTTCAGACGCAGTCACGCAAAGGCGTTCCCATAGCGTCAAACGCTGACGCAGCGTTGAGTTCCCTTGACAGGGAAAGATAAATTCCCACATATCTGCAATGCCTTTTGATTATTTTATCAAAACTTCTCTCTTACACACCCACACACACGAGAGAAGTGCCAATCGTATGCATATTCCACACTTTATCATAAGTGTGTCATGCAGTGTGGGGACTTGCACTGGTCTTGGTCTTGACTCGGTCTCGGCCTGTCTTGGTCTTGACTTGGTCTTGTCTTGGTCTCGGTTTAGGTGGTCTTGACTACAACACTAATCTCACCTCTAACAACATGGCCACATCCACATCTTTTGTTCTTCTGTTTTGTTCAGACACAACCTCCGCTTTCTTTCCCCAGCACACTATCTGCTGAGGTTTCATCCTCTCTCCCTTCCAACTTCTCATCTCTGGATACCAACACAGCCACTGACACCCTATGTTTAACACTTACATCCAGACAACCTCTGCCCTCTATCCTCCAGACCGGCTCGCACCTCACAAACTCTGTACCCCCATACTTTGACTCTCTTCTACACATCTACAACCCATCCAGAACCCTGCACTCAGTGAACAAACTGATGGTACCCTCACAGAAGGGCACTAAATCTCTCTCTCTGACTTTCTCCTTTTCTGTTCCCTGCTTGTGGAATAATCTCCCTACACAATCCGATCTGCCACATCCCTCACCTCTTTTAAGAAAAGTTAAAAACACACCTCTTCCATGAACACTTGACATCCTAAAAAAACAACAACTAGCAACTGTAGCATACATTAATAGGGTCGCTTGCAATTAACAGCAGCATTAATTATTAGAACATTTTACTGCCTTATATATGTTATGTTATATATATATATGTATGGGTCAATGGTTCCGCAGTGGAAACCACTCTCATTTTTTTTAGACAGCAGCAATAAGAACTTAAAATGCTCTGTTATTTTTGATTGTACACATAAATGTAATACATCTTTTTAATCTGTAAAGAGTCTATTTTTATTTGTGAATACTCACAATAACAACAAAACGTTGTGGTTTCGTAAAATAAGAAAGTAAACAGTGTGCGTCTTCAGCCGTCTCTGCCTCCTCCAGCATCTTCCTAAAACTCCTGGAGAACTCCTAAAACTCGCAAATTCTTATTCACAAGTTCGTCTTTATCGAGCTCGGCAGTTCTTCCTGAAACTGGAGCGCTTCCCCCCCTGTCCGGGGAGGGCTCCGAGCTCGGTGCTTGCCCGAACCCAGAGCCCTTCCCCCCCTTAAAGGAGGGTAACGTTGAGGCGTAGGGGTGGAGCAGGGATGCCGAAACGCTAGAGAGAACGAATGTAAGGCTGCTTGATTATTTTATAGGGGTTCGGTGCTTGCCCGAACCCAGAGCGCTGCCCCCCAAAGAGCAATAAGTGCAGGACAGCAGCCAGAGCGGTGCATAGTAGCCCCCCCAAACCTGCAGGGCATGATGTGCTATAAGAGCTTGTGGATGCTGGCGACGTTTAGGGAGTTGATGCTGCGGCGGAGAGAGAACGTGTGCCGCTGCGGCAGTAAAATAGAGGAAGAGGCTCCTGCGGGAGCGGGCACTGCTGCGGCAGTAAAATTGCAGAAGAGGCTCCTGCGGGAGCGGGCACTGCTGCGGCAGTAAAATTGCAGAAGAGGCTCCTGTGGGAGCGGGCACTGCTGCGGCAGTAAAATAGCGGAAGAGGCTCCTGCGGGAGCGTGCACGGGCACTGCTGCGACAGTAAAATAGCGGAAGAGGCTCCTGCGGGAGCAATCACTGCTGATACTAGGGGGGTTCGCCGATTAGGGGGGAGACGGCGCGTAGGATCGATTTAAGGGAGGCTTCGAGAAGAGGTTTTAGGGGATGATTTATGGAAAAATCAGCTCTGAATAGGGAGGTACTGGGGTCGGGAGCAGCTCCGCCTCTGGTGCCAACAGCCTGAATTTCTGAGAGGATCAGCGTCCTGATGCTGTCGGCCACTGGGGGCGGCTCAAGGGCTGGAGCGTTCGGAGGAATGGGCAGGGGTGTGGCTGAAGCCAGCGTAAAGGCAGAGCGAGCGTGTGAGACGGGAGGGCGGAGGAAAGCTGCCGGGGCCGCTTGTGGATGCAACATCACGCTCGGGGCTCAGGGAGAAAAAACTGGGGAAAAGGGGAGACAGAGGGGAGGGATGGCGGACGTCAGGGCCTGCGCCGGTAGCGGAGGCAGCCTCGCGCTAGAGCTAGAAGGTGGGGCTGCAGGCCAGTGGAGGGTGTTAGGGAAGGAAGAGAGCTGGGGATGCCAGTGCGCCGTTAGCGGAGGCAAGCTCGCGCTGAGATGGCGACTTGTGGCGGGGACTGGAGTGCCAAGGAGAGCTGAGGGTTGGGCCGAGGGATGATGCCAAGGCAGGTGACAGATAGCCCACAGGCGTCTGTTCTACCCTCGGCATCGTAGTGTACCCGCGTTCCTTAGCCCCCCGAGATGTTCTGACATGCGGGGATTGACAACACGGGGCTGAATATGGCCGTGACTTTGTTTTTGTGCGACAACCGGAAATACTCAAAAAATAAACTCTACATTCATACAAAACAAAACAAAACAAAACATCAAAACTGGACACTAGCCACAGCCTCTCACAGTAATTCCCCCAACTCACAACTGGTCCCTGGAATAGCTAATCTTCCCTCCAAACACTAGTGAACATACCATGTAATGGGGATAGTTTAACACGTATGGCTAAATAAAACAATTATCTGCTCTTTCTATAAATAGATATTTAAACATATCACAAAAATCAAAGTCTCAAAAAAAGTCTCAAAAATCATCATTGATCAAATATTAACAATACTTATTCCCAACTATATTATTACCATTTCAAAGCATATTTATCTCTGTCCCCCTAAATGGTAAAAACCACTAATTAAAGGAGAAATTCAACTTTGACATCAAGTGTAGCAAAGACTTTCTGTAGTTCCCGTAATGACATTTTAGGGTTTTTGTGTCCATGTTGGAAGTTGTTTTAAATGTTCTCCACTTGTAAATTATTTTTCTGACAGTGGAATGGCTGATTACAAATTCTTTTGAGATCTTTTTACGTCCCTTAACCAGACTCATACGCATCAACAATCTTCTTTCTTTAGGCCTCAGAGAGCTCTTTAATCTCACCATGGTGATACCTGTCACTTCAACAATTAAGAGCAAACCAAACTAAATGTCTAATGTTTAAATAAGACAATCCTCCTTTACAATGATTTATAACAATGTTCTAATAATTTGCACCTGATGTGATATACCTGTAGGTAATTTTAGCCATTTTAAGTACAAATAAATGTGGGGGTGTCCTTACTTTACTCTCACAAGAAATTGGATTTTTTTTTACATTTAATACATCATTTTATAAAGATTTTTCTTTGGGTTTTTTGTTTAGTTATATTACTTGAATCTCCTAATACTGTTAAAATGAAGATCAAATGTCCGTATGTTAAAAAAAACACACGCTTTCACGGAGTGTCCTATTTTTTTCACATGACTTTATATACTGTATATGTATGATGGTGAGCTGCTGTCCTTGTACTGTGCGTCAGGTGCAGAAGCTGGCTTCAAAAACAGATGCATGAGTGCTGCCAGCATTGTTTTAGAGTTTGCAGAAGCAGATGGTCAGCTTGTCAGTGCTTTGTGTGGAGAGACTATTCTAATTCTTACTTTCAAATGTTTTTTGGAGGGGAGTTATGTTAATGCACACAGCATGCTGAACTAAAAGGTTTTTCCATCCATCACAACTCTCCCATTTGCCCACTGTTCTGTTCAGCCAGCATCGACAGGTTTTAATGTAGTCATAATGTGTTTAAAGGATGTGCATTGTGGGATGTGTTTCCTCTAGATGAATGTTCAATCTAATGGTTCTAGCAAAAGCTGTCAAAAAATGGGTGTTTTCTAATAGTAAGTCATGGGAGCACCTAAGGTGAGGCCTTATTAGTAAATGAAGACAGTGACAATGCTATGCTTGCACATTTGATGTGTTTTCACAGCAATTTGCTGGAAGAACTAGGTCAAATGCAGCGTGGGGCTTTATCTTATGCAGCTTTCAATAAAAACAAACTGAAAAGTGCAGACCCCTCATGAGTATTAACAGAGTGCCCCATCAGCAGAAAAACAATGTGCAGTGTGTAATGTATTAAAGACACACAGGTGCGGGTGGTCTTAATTATACTGTACCATTAGGAGGAGAAGGTATTGTGTTAAAACTGTAAAGTAGATTACCCACCTCTCATATGTGACTATGAGATATTTAAAGAAAATCTGTTTCTTGTGAGGCCAAAATGGCTTATGTTTCTTTGCTGTTGCCCCTGATGATGTTATCTCTCAGCTTTGTGGATTGTGGATGGTTTACACAGAAAGTGGTAATGGTGCTTTTTTTCCCCTGTATCAGGGATGCCTTCTGCATAGCTTGTGCAATGTTGGGCAATTATAAGACCAAAAAGAACATGTGAGCAAATCACATAACCCAGGTCCGTCACGTCTGCAACTGAAACAGAAAAGTGAATAATTCTTGTGGTATTAGCCCTGTTCTCCAAAGGACATGACATATCTTTAGAACAACAGAAAACAGATTCCAATTTTTTCTGATTTTACAGTTTTAATGAGCAAAGGGTAGGTTCTTGTTTTTTTAAAGAGACTGATTGTACCCATTGCCTGAGACCCTAAAATGTCTTTTTGTTTTGTTTCTAGGAGATTATGTGGTGCTGACCGTCTTCTTTGACTTGAGCAGGAGAATGGGTTATTTCACCATCCAGACATATATCCCCTGTACTCTGATTGTTGTCCTGTCCTGGGTCTCCTTCTGGATCAATAAGGATGCAGTGCCAGCCAGAACCTCCTTGGGTAAAAAGTTTTTATATTTTATATATAGTTTTACATTTTACATGTTACAATATATATTGATAGTATCCAGAAGTATCAAGGTTGTATTGTTCTTTGCTGTTTTCAGAAAATAGGTATTTTGATTGAACCCCAGTATATTTTGATTCTCATTTTAAGTATCTTCTTTTAAAGGGGGTGACATGGATATGTTTAGGGGTTTAAGCGCAAAGCACTGAAACCCTATTATATTTGTTAGGATTTTTATTAGGGTTCAAGCGCGAAGCGATGAAACCTTATATTTGTTAGGATTTTTATTAGGGTTCAAGCGCAAAGCGATGAAACCTTATTGTATTTGTTAGGATTTTTGTTAGGTCTTACCAAACCGTAAGACCTAGAAACTTTAAATAGGTTTAGATGATAGTACTCAATGAGATTACCGAGACCCAGGGAATCTGATAAACGATGACAAACTGTTTATTGTTACCGTGCAGGGTCAGATCAGACAGAACACGAGAGTATCTTAAACAAGTCTTTTACTGAACTTCATCAGCGGGAATAACATATAATACAGACCTCACTTCAGAGGGAGTAATCACAGGCAGATCAAAACAGGCACAGAAGCATGTCAGAGAATCCAGGTATAACAAGATGAACAAGCAAACCCCAAACGAACAACAACACCAGACAAAGGAGAACAGAAAACCAACACATTAAATAAGGTCCATAACGATGTGAGGCAGGTGCAGGTGATTTGGGATGACTGGTGATTGCAAGATTACAGATGGTGAACAGGTGAGCGGGGTGAAATGTATTGTGGGAAACTGAGTCCAGAGGGAGGTGCTGAGTGACATTGTGACACTTATAACTCCAAAATGGTCTATTGAATACTCAGTATCATTGGAAGCCTTGGATCAAGACAAACAAAATGTTTATCTCCGTTTCAGTTGCGTCTTAAAATGTCCCGCCATTTTTGTTTCAAAAATCTCCTTTTCGAACTAGTCCTAGGTTTTTCGACCGATTGGAACCAAACCAATACAGAACAAATTTATGCCGTGTAAGGTACTCTGAAAGGAGATTAGCATTTCTAAAACATGGGACATATTACACAAGGTTAACCCTCTGTGTTCTAAGGGTGTTTTGGGACCCTGGAGAAGTTTTGACATGCCTTGACATTTGTGTTTTTTCAATAATTTATAAACATATTAATGGTTGAAGTCACACAGCACTGTATTCAGCACAAACTGTGCTACAATAATATATAAGCAACATGTATGTGCACATTTGTGTTCTTGAGAAAAACATGTTTATGCGTGGTTAGTAAAAAGTATATATTTTTTAAATCATTAAAAAAGGACAGAAACACACATTAAACATGTATTTACAAGACTTCTGACTACTGGATCTTACTGGAGGGTTTGCTACAAAAAGATGTGAAGCCCATTCTGACCTCTCATTCCCCTAAAACAATGTATGGATTTTACTTTTGTAAGAGACTTTTTGTTGTGTAAAGGCCATATGTGAGGGAGTGCCAATATTCATGAATATTAATACGTTTCACACCTGTGAAACAAAGACCCAACCCCTTATGGGCCTATCAAAGTGGAATGTTGTGAGGAAGAGAGAAGGAAAAATGTAAGTAGAATTAACGATTAAATGTTTTATATTTTTATAAAATAGTGAACATTAATCAAAATATAAATAATGAGTGTCAGAAGTACATGTTTTGTACACAGTTACACAGTTACGTGCTATTTTTGGAAACAGTTCCTCTGCAATGTGAATATCATATGCTTTGTAAAGAACCCTGATCCAGTAATGCAGATCAACACTCCTAAAAGATAAATGTAAATAATTGTTAGTATATATTGTGCCACCATTGGGATGATATTGTTTTTGGGCGTCACCATTTTGCATGTGCCATTTCCACCCCCGTTATGTAAAGATAAAATCGCTGTTCTAAAGTAATATAATCTTAAGCACCATTACGTGACTAAACATGGAGAACAGTATAAAACATTCCAGGGAGACGAAATAAAAAAATGGGCTGCACAGTTACAAAACGAGCTGACGTCATAAATCCAAAAAGTCGCTGTCGTTAAAGCTACGAAGTTATGTAGTGAGCGAGTTCATCGCCAAAGCAGGAAAGCTGTTGAGTTTGTGTCCAATGCACGGCTGCACCACAGCCAAGGATATACAGTAGTGTTGTAGTCAAGACCACCTAAACCGAGACCAAGACAAGACCAAGACTTTGAAGGGTCGAGACCAAGTCAAGACCAAGACTTTGAAGGGTTGAGACCAAGTCAAGACCAAGACAGGACTTTTCCATGGTTTGCCATCCACCTAACACAATGCAGGTGTTTCAGCTATAAAATTAAAAAAATTGTATAACAGAAGATTTGGCTGACATCTCTCCGACAGCCACGGTCACGGTGACGGCACAGCTTGCTCTCCTGTCTCCCGCATTCACGTGTGTGTGATGCGATGTGGGGGTTAGGGGTTGGCGGCACGGCACGGGGAGTAAAAACTAAAAACATTTAAAATTAGACACGAGTCAAGCTCTTGGTCGGAAATCTTGAAATGAAATCCCGAGTCCTCTTTGTCCTAGACCGAGTAAAAATGTGGTCGATTCCGAGACGAGACCAAGACCTTTAAAAAGTGGTCTCGAGACCAAGACCGATCTCGAGTACTACAACACTAATATACAGTATTTCACCAGCTGTGCAATGCGATTGAGCACACTGGTTTGCCATGGAACAACTCGTAGACATTACCACTGATGGTGCCCCGTCTATGACAGGCAAAAAAACGGACTGACTGTTGTTCAGGACTGAATGTTCCTGAATTTGATGATTCTAAATGGGTATTGGACCTTGTATTTTTAGTGGACATAACAGGAGGAGCTGAACATCCTTAACCTGAAACTCCAGGGCCCTGGTCAATTTATCACAGCAGCATATGAAAGTGTAAAAGCCTTCTCCACAAAAAAAACTAAGATTATGAAAAACTCAGCTTTTTGCCACAAACCACAAAATGTCATTTTCCGACATGCAGATCTGTTGTAGAGAATAGCACAACATTTAGTAGTGATGAATATGCCATCGTTTTGCTGACTTTAAGACACTGATGACACTTTCCAGCTGTTTGCAGACCCCTTTTCAGCTGTTGTGGAGAGTTCAAGTTGAAGTTCAAGTTTATTTGTATAGCGCTTTAACAATGTAGCACTGTTTCAAAGCAGCTTTACAGCAGAATAAACAGAATAACAAGCAGGAAAATATAAGAGTTAATTTAATAACTAATATCTAATATCACTAATATCAGCAGTCCCCTAGTGAGCACTCCAACACCGCGACGGTGGCAAGGAACCCAAACTGAGGGTCCCAAGTTTGTTGCAAATGGAACTTATCGAATTGCAGTGCAACAGTGAACTAATAGCTAAATTCAGAGAAGCTCAGAAAAAAACAGGCATGATCGGACAGAATCGGACACATTGAGGCTGTACTTAGAGTTTCAACTGTGACCTCCATTACGGCAAACGTGGCTCAGATGTGTGGGCACAAGCACTGCCAAGTGTTTGGCAAGAAATGAAATTGTGCAGTATTTGTTAGTTCAGTTTAATTTCATTTATTTTTAAGTTATTGTTCATAAATTACAATTTGAAATTAAATTAAGTGAGAAAATCTGCACATATATTGCTAATGCAATTGCAAATGTCATTTGCAGAAGCAATGTTAAAAGCTGCTTTTTAATTTTCAAATGTTTAGTGCTGTTTAATTATTTTGTTAAGCATGGCCAAAATATGTTAATGTCAATGTTAAGTTAATGTTAAGTAATGTAAAGTAAAATGCACATTTAAAAAATATTGTGCTTTTTGTGTGTAAATGTTAAAATGGTCCTCCTACAAGATGTCAATCTTAGCAGTGGCCCCAAGACAATTTGAGTTTGACACCCCTGCTTTAAGCTTTCTTTAAATATATGTTTCACGTTTCTATGATAATAATTTGCAGAGTTTCAGTTTGTTTTCTATGATGCGTTTTAGAAAGATGCTGACAGCTTAAAGCGGACCCTGTTTACTTTCCTAATTTTTGCAAAAGCACAACATTTTGTTATTATTATAAGTGTACACAAATAAAAATAGACCCTTTACATATTCAAATTATGTATTACTCTTATGTGTACAATTATTTTTTTAATTCAGCCACTGGGGGGCACATTCACATTTTTTCACATGACTTTTGACACACGCACAAAATACTGTTATCATGTGTTAGATCTGTTCTTTCTGAACATGTACATTCTGGACAAGGTCTTAAATCACTTAAACCCCGATAATTGCTGTTAGGATTTTTATTATTGTTATTCTGAATGGCCAGACCAAACCATAAGACCTAGAGACTTGAAACTTGGTCACATGGTAGTAGTCTTGACCACTACTCAGACATAAAGACTTGTCCAAATAAGCCCATAGTTGGCGATACAGCGAAAATAAACATGAAATGCCTCACAACTCTTAGACTGTTTGTCGTAGACTCAAGTTTTATATAACTTGCATCCTTGGCTCAAGATGAACAAAACGTATATCTGCGTAACATAAAATTTTACGAGGTGGTAGCTTCGTTCCTGCCGAGGCAGGGCGGCACAACCCGTTGTGGGGATCGCGAATGGACCTTGCCCACAGGCTGTGGATGGACGGTGCCCTATCACCGCCTCTCTCGGCAATGTGAGAGCGGACATTGCCGAAAGAGGCGGTGATAGGGCACCTGACCTGTCAACTCAAGGCTCTTTATCTTTTGTCTTTGTTTAGGCTTCAAAAGTCTGAATTCATTTTTACGCCATTTGCAGCACTAGACCACTCACTTGTAACACTTAGACTTTAAACTTCACTAAAGAATGCCGGGAGGTCATGAGACAAATGTGTAGTCATTGTGGATCACTTTTTACAGTTAAGTTAATAAAGTTTTTTTATTACTTTTTTGATAAAACATTTTCATTTATTTATTTATAACAACATCTAATTTTGTTTGCTTCGCTCAGCACACCCAGCACCCCTTCTTTCCGTGGCTATGGTTATTTTTTTATCATAAACCTATTATGTTTATTATCATATTGTCAAGTCCTTCAGTTAAGTCAGAAGCACAAGTTTATTGCTCTCGTATTATTACATCATCTACAGCAATGGCATTTGTTGAGGCTTTTAAAGCATCAGAGGATATTTTTAAGTATCTGCCTTCTTCTCTTGATACAAATGAATTGTCTTTTTGTTTTGATTCTGTTTGCTAAAATATATTAAATGATTTTAATTCAAGACCTTTAATTCACCTTTCAAAGCCCAACATCAAAAATCTAAATGACTCCCACGGTTAAATGAACACGTAAACACGTAAAGTGACACGATCCCTAAGAAAGGAATGTAGACGTGCAGAAAGAAAATGGAGGAAGGACAAGTTGCAAATTTCTTATAATATGTTAAAGGATTCTTTGACTTAATTTCAGAAAGCAACAAAAACAGCCAGAGCAAATTTCTTTTCAGAAACTACTAAAAAGTACTCTCATCAGCCCAGAATGCTTTTTAATTCTATTACTTTTATTTTAGAGCCTCCAGTTGTGGTCTGTCTTGACCCTTCGGTTAAAAATTGTGAGAGGTTTTTTAAGGTTTTTTTATTGACAAAATAAATGATATTCGCTCTGAAATTCCATTAGTGAAATTAGGATCTGTACTAGTTAGTGCACCTGTTAGCTTGTTTAGTGCTCTTAAAATGTTGTCGATTACTGAGAAATTATGGGTACAGGGGGCGGGGGGTTGGGGCGGCAGTGCCCCCGTGTCACCAAACTTGGCCCCCCCTCTGGCCCCCAGTTTCTTCTGTAAAGTATGGGGTCCCTCAGGGCTCTATTTTAGGCACACTATTTTTTTTACTTTATACATGATCCCTCTGGGTTCTATATTGAATAAACACAGTATTTCATACAATAGTTATGCTGACATTACACAATTGTACCTTTCTTTTAAAGCAGGAGATAATGTTGCTGCAAATAATTTAGTGGGATTCCTCAAGGAGATTAAATGTTGGATGTACTTTTGTATTTTTTTAAATGTTAAATGACAAAAAGACAGAAATTTTAATTTTTGGCAAAAGTATCCCATGTATGCCAACAAAGAGCCTGGGGCAGCTCACAACCTGTATAAAAAGTCAGGCCAAAAATGTAGATGTTATTTTTGATGTTAGTGTTATAATAAATACAGTGGTAAAAATAGTTTCTTTCAATTAAGAAGGAATGCAAAATTAAAATCAATCTTGTCAAAGACTGATCTTGAAAAAGTAATACATGCTTTCATATCCTCGCGTCTGGATTATTGCAATGCGTTATATATAGGAATTTGTCAGTCATCCTTTGTCAAGTTTACAACTTGATCAAAATGCTGCAGATAGACTGCTGACAAATAGTAAGAGGAGTGAACATATAACTCCAATATTAGCCTAATTTCAGTGGTTATCGAATAAACAACAAATTGAGTTTTGTTATTTGTTTTTAAAGCAATCCATGGTATGGCCCCGGAGTATATTAGGCATTTGTTGCATATCTCGTATAGATTTTTTAGATCAAACTCACAGATCGTCCTTAAAATTTCACGCACACATCTGAAGTGTAGAGGTGGTTGTGCATTTTCAGCTGTGGCCCCCAGACTATGGAATGATATTTCTCTTTCGGTGCGTCTTTCTACATCTGTACAGATGTTTAAGTCATAAGACTTATTTAAGTCTTTAGACATATTTATTCTGAAAGGTGTATAATATGTAGTCTTTATTTTTATTATTTATTTACTTTTTTATTATAATTATCATTTATTTTTAATTATAATTTATTTTAATTAAATTATTTTAATGTGTTATTTTATGTGTTATCATGTTCATATTATTCTCGCTTGTACAGCTCTTTGGTATGGTTTGTTGCTTTAAAAGTGCCTTATTAATACATGATTGATTGATTAATTATAATTACTGTCTGAGTTTTTGGGGGGATGCATCCATCTTGCTGAAAAATGACAAAAGTATCCTTTCTGTAAAACTACCATCCTCCTCACCATCCTAATTAGTTTTCTGTGTAATGTAACATTTATCATTCTGGGATCATCTGTTTACCTGTAGATATTATGTTTTACTAAAGAGGTATGTACTGAATTTTGTCTTTTAGTATCACTGTATTAATGCATTATGCCTCTGCCATGTTAAATGTTTCTTTATAATGTTTTTTTAGGGAAAACATTTGGAGTGTGTTTATATTCTCATCTTATATGCGCATCTGCTACCATGATTAAAAAGATGTGTACTGAATTTGATCTTTTAATATCACTGTCTTAATGCAATAAACCATGTTTACCTGTGTGTATTGTTTTAATGTGCTTGGCACATCAGATGTGTTTGCTCTAATGACGGACACAACATACAGTGGGCACCAGGGGTCACTGCACTGCAATGGATAAAAACATATGCAAACAGAAAAACCCAAGAAAACATTTTTCCATCAGTTTGAGAACACATATGCTTACATTTACATTTACATTTAGGCATTTAGCTGATGCTTTTATCCAAAGCGACTTACAAATATTAGGAGACAATGAAGTGACACATCAGAAGCGGCAACAATAGTACTAAGAAGTGCTTTCCTAAGTTTACAAGGTTTCGCAGTGCTAGATAAGTACCTGTAGATTTTTTTTGTATTATGATGTCAGGTGTTCGTGGAAGAGGTGTGTTTTAGCTGTTTCTTAAAGGAGGTGAGGGATGTGGCAGAACAGATTGCGTTAGGGAGGTTATTCCACAAGCAGGGAACAGAGAAGGAGAAAGAACGAAAGAATGATTTAGTGCCCTTCTGTGAGGGTACCACCAGACGTCATTCATTCACTGAGCGCAGGGTTCTGGATGGGTTGTAGGTGTGTAGAAGAGAGTTAAAGTATGAGGGAGCAGAGTTTGTGATGGTTTTAAATGTCAGCATTAATGATTTGAATTTAATGCGGGCAGCAACCGGTAGCCAATGGAGAGACTTAAAGAGAGGTGTGACATGTGCTCTTTTGGGTTCCTGGAAAACAAGTCTTGCTGCTGCGTTCTGTATCATCTAGAGTGGTTTGATTGCTCGTGCAGGAAGACCAGCCAGGAGAGCATTGCAATAGTCCAGTCTAGAGATTACCAGGGATTGAACTAGCAGTTGGGCGGCGTGCTCTGTGAGATATGGCCTGATCTTCCTGATGTTGTAAAGTGCATATCTACAAGACCGTGATATCCTTGAGATGTGTTCGGTAAAGGACAGCTGGTCATTGAAGATTACACCTAGGTTTCTTACGGATTTAGACGGTGTAATGGTTGTGTTGCCAATTTGTATTGTGAGGTTGTGTTGTAGGAGAGGCCGGAAGTACCAGGAGCTCAGTCTTGGCTAGGTTTAGCTGGAGGTGGTGTTCAGTATTCCAAGATGCTGCAAATTGTGGCAACACAAACAAATACAAACAAGCTGCAAAACTCACAACACAAACAATTACAAAAAAATGCTGCAAATCCTTGTAACAACAAAACATAGAAATGCGCTGTAAGAAGAATAGACAACGAAAGTGTTTCAAGTGGACCCATAAAGTGATGTATTTGCATGTTTATTTGAGTATCCTAAACCATATAATTCTTTAGACTTTTTTATATTACTAGATTTTTTTATTATTTTATATGTATTTGTTGCGAGTATTTTCAGTGCATGTGCTGTCAAACTGATAAAGATGTTTTACTGATTTGTTTTTGCTATTTCAATTTTTTTATTTGGTGGTTTGTACATATTTCTTTTCTTCCGTTGCAGCACAGTGCCTGTCGGCCACAATGAAAACATGTAGTCCATGACCCCCCCACACCCAATTTAAGTCAATGCAGCACAAAAGACTAGACTAATGCTGAAAACTTGCTTTCACAAGAATAAATTCCGTTAGACTTTTATTATACATTTTTTCCAATTGTAAAATTTCACAATATTACGGTTTTTATTAAATTATTTTTTTATTTAATAAATACAGCTTTGGTGAGCAGGAGAGACTTTATTCAAAAACATAAACAACTGACCACATCCCCATCCCCACCACTGATTACTGTAAAGTTGTTTTGTTTTCTTAAATAAGTGGTCTATTCTACAAGTTAATGTATGTTGTTCAGTGGACATTTAAAATCAAACTACAATCTTACAATAGTTTTGTAAATTACAAATGTCTATAAATTTGAATTTCTTCTTTTTTTTAATGATCAGCCATAAGTGAAAAGCCCAATGCTTTTATTTCAACTGTATTTACTCTGTTCCTCAGGAATCACGACTGTGCTTACCATGACAACACTGAGTACCATTGCTAGGAAGTCCTTACCCAAAGTGTCCTATGTCACAGCTATGGACCTCTTTGTATCTGTGTGCTTCATCTTTGTTTTTGCCGCTCTGATTGAATATGGAACACTTCACTACTTTGTGAGCAACCGTAAACCCAGCAAAAACAAAGACAAGAAGAAGAAAAATCCTGTGAGTACAATTCTAAAGCTATTTACACAACATATACATTACACCTATATTATTATATGTATGTATAAGCTTTACTGTAGCTCAGTTGGTAAAAGCATGGTGGTAGCAATGCCAAGGTCAAGGGTTTTATACCAGTGATTGCACATATTAAAAAAAAATATTATAATGCACTGTAAGTTGTTTTGGATAAAATCCTAAATGTTCAAGTTTAAGTTTATTTGTATAGCGCTTTAACAATGTAGCACTGTTTCAAAGCAGCTTTACAGCAAAATAAAACAAAATGATATAAGCATGGAAATAAAAAGCTAGCTTAATAGCTAATATCTAATATGTACCTATGTATTTACCTCCTGTGTTTGCACACAACCTTGCGCGCAATTTTAAGTAGCCTTAATTAACCTTTGAAATTAGAATTGTTCATTTATTTTAGGATCCACGGCAGACCACATCAATCATATTAAGTTTAGCTGTAAACTAAATGCATAACCATTTAATAATAATAAGGTCATGTGACCAAGTGATTAACACGGTTTATTTGTAACAGATAATGTACTTCTACAGTACAGTATGTACCTGTAGGTATAAGGGAATAAGTTAGTAACAATGTGCCATGTCTGTGGAATAAAGAGGTAAGAATCAGAAAAAGTAAAATAAAATCATATAATATGTAAACACATTTCTCACACCATTTATAAAGTGTGGAGTACAGTAGTATATAGTTTAAGTATGTGAAATTAGAGGCACCTTAAAGGAATCAATTGTGAGCATGCAATTCTGTGTGGGAAAGCATTGTTTTTGTAAATCTTTGAAAATTGGTCCCAGTATAAATCAGTCACTTACATGGTTTCGTGATGCATTAAGAACAGACATGATAAAGCATGCTTTTCTGATAGAATAGATTATTCCACATGTTGTGAGCTTTGCCTGTGTGGACTACATCTGTTCCCTTAACAGTATGTTCTTAACATACTAACCATCAGGTGTGTGGGGTCGCTCCACTTTTAGATTAGGGTTAGTAAATTAAAGGGGTGACAGAATTGTTTTTTTGGCACTCTGTCAAAGTCAGGCTCAGAAGAAAGACTCCTCATATGACATGCCAAGAAGCTTCTGCTTTAGAAACACCTTGATCTCGACAGAGTTGAAGGATATTGGTTTCCTCCTTAGTTGTGTTGTGTTCTTTATTATTGTTTTATTATGACTGCTTGCTTTACTGGTAACCTCGCATAAATTAGGACCTTTGTTCTTTGTCTGTAATACATTCCAAAGTAGAAGGTCACCTAAAGCGCTTAATTCTAAGTAAATGTGCCATATTCAAAGACTTTGTAAAATAGCCAATACACTCCAAATAAAACAAATACAGCACGATGTGTATCACACGTGATGCATGTGATACTTGTTTAAGGGTTTCTTGTTCAATCTGATCCATTAAACTGTTCACTGGTCTCAAGAAAAAAGTTCCAGATCCAGAAGAATCTTTAATTTTCAGAATCTTCTGCATATTTGACCTCTGTACAGCAGTGACTGTATGATGTTGAGATCCATCTTTTTACATTTAGGACAATTGAGAGACTCATATGCAACTATTACAAAACACAAACATTCAGTGATGCTCAGGAAGGCAACACAATTCATTAAAAGTCAGAATTGGTGTAAAATTGGTGTAAAAAAATCTTTTGGGAAACATGTATGTTTTTTTTTATAGCTTCTTAAAGACATTACTAAATGAAACAATAAGATATTTAAAAAAAAAAATTACACTGGTCACCCTGTCCATAGGACATACTGTACAATTGACTGAAATGAATGAACGGCCTGTTGTAACAACCCGTGTAGTAAAAGTGACATCTAGGGAAAAAAATTATGATTACACAGCCAACGAGCAAGTGTGGAAGTCATTATTGTGAGATTATTATGAGATACCCATATTATGAGATAAGTCATTATTAAAGGAAAGTTTCTCATTAATATGAGATATTAAGTCATTGTGAGAAAGTTTCTCATTAATATGAGATAATAATTAGAAATTTTGACTTAGTATCTCATAATAATGAGAACCTAAGTCATTATTTTGAGAAGGTTTCTCATTATTAGTCAAAAGTCATACAAAAAAAATTACTAATCCTGGCGGAAACCGGCTTCCATATAAATCAAACGTTTTTGTAAGACAAATATTATTTCCACACTCTGAGGTTAACAAATAATTTTTGGAAAATGTCTGTAGTTGTTTGATGTAATGCTTTCAAACAAATTTCATTTGTTTTATTAATTTATTTTTGTTCATAATACTGCTTCTGTTTTATAAAATGCTTGTTTTATTTAGCTAAATATTTGATAAAATGCATTAAAAATAAATGCTGATAAAAAGGGCTTTTCATAGTAATTAAAAAAAAAACCTTAACATGTGTGTGTTTTCCTAATGTAGGGTCATCATTTTTCAGGACATGCATTAATCATGTTCAAATACTCTTGCATAATGTTGCATTCCCCTCCTCTGTGTCTATGTACCTGGGTAGTTGACAATTGCCTATGTCCTATGGTGTGACATACAGAAAATGTAGAAAAAAACAATTTAGGAAAAATCTTTGTCATCCTATTCATAACTCCAGCAATGAAGATAAATCTTGCATGCTATTTGTATATTTTTTAGGAGTTTTTTCTACGTTTTTTCTGTCACACCATAGGACACAGTCACATATTTATTTGTCAGCTACCCACATGTTTGAGGTGGCAATAATTTGTTCTCTTTTCACTTTCAGAGTCCTTTATGACATTGTATTTTATATATGTTTTCAGTTGTTTCTATTGTCTCTTTGTTTGTTTTCCTTTTTTAATTTCTCATATTTTTTGTTTCCTGTGTGAACAAAAGCTCCTGCGGCTCTTTTCTTCCAAGGTATATTACTTGTGTAAAATTCACTAATCATGCATGTTTCTGCTGCATTCTGCGCAAGCGCACTGCTCTTGTGTCTGGTTTCCAGATTCACTGCACTAACATTAGTACTGAACTATCTGTGCTGTTAAAAGTGGTGAGGCACATTTGAAACATGCCATTGCACAGACTCTTTATTTTAATCAAATGCAAAAAGATGACAGCAATGACTGAAATATTTGCATTATTCTTGTACTGTAATTAAAAAGTGTCTGCTTTATGCCCTCTCTCTCTGTGTTTGTTTATGGGGCTTTAAACCTGACAGAAATAGTCAGCAGAGCCTTAACAAGCTGAAATAGACAACCACATTAACCAGCCCGGCCCTATTAAAGAGCATAAGTCTAAAGGATTTGGCAGATTTACCAATAGTAATCTTTTACAAGTCATTGTGCAGGAGGTCACAGGTATATATTTAACTTCTGTTGAGGATCAGAGGAAAGTTTAAAACATTTTGTAGAATCAATGTTTTATTACTGTGCTAGTCAGCAATTCTTGACTTGTTTGGCTTCCGAGCTGAATGGTTACGTAGGACCAAAATTTGTAACTGTAAAAAGTAAACAAAATCAAACATCAAATAACAAATTGCTGATAAATTGTCTGTCAATAGTTAATACATAAAAGTATATAAATATAATTTAAAATATACTCAAATGTATTATATTTATAACAGAAACAAAGTTGAGACAAATTGTTATCTAGAGAGGCACTTCCTCTTTACAGGTTGTCATATTTCATCCGGTTAAAGCTGCAAATGCCAGTGTATTTGTTTCTTTCCATGTGGCAGGCTATTTGTGCTCTTGTGCTTCTGTGCAACCCTTTGAGAAGCAAGTCACATGACCTGTCTCCACACAGCCCCAGGTGGCTGTGTCCTAAATGCCGTATGATATACACCCCAAGTGGCCAGCATGCACAGCTACTTATGCTTTGTTTTTCAAAGGGATTTTTATAAAGGTTTTTTAATAAATGTTTATTTTAAGTACATGCTATCATAGAGTAGACACTCCTTCAGGAAGCATGACATTTTCATTCTAAAGAACATTATATTGGACAGTACTTAGACTGTACTTAGTCTCCAAGTGTAAGATGAGAAAAAAAAGGTGTGTTTTGCTGTAAGAGAAGGGCAGAGAATGGATTAAACTTTTGGTGACATCTCCCTAAAATTGTCCTATTTTTATATTATGGGGTGTTTAAATCTTAGTTAAACCTTTAGTTATGTACAATTCTTTAATCTCATTATATTGATTAGATTTTGTCTTTTTAAAGCAGACCCCCACTGTGGACATCCGCCCACGCTCAGCAACGGCCATCCAGATGAACAATGCCACCCACATGCAGGAGCGAGATGAGGAATATGGGTATGAGTGTCTAGATGGGAAGGACTGCGCTAGCTTCTTCTGCTGCTTTGAGGACTGTCGCTCAGGAGCGTGGCGGCATGGTCGCTTACACATTCGTGTTGCTAAGATAGACTCTTATGCCCGCATATTTTTTCCTACCGCATTTGGTCTATTTAACCTAGTTTACTGGGTTTCCTATCTGTATCTTTAAAACATCCACTAAATTTGTTACGCTGGCATTATTTTATTTGACAAATTCCAGCAAGATCATTTATTTGAAGCGTGAACTTACATGAAAATCTTTGTTTTTTTTGGTGTTGTTTTTTATGTGGGTGTGTTTTAGGTTTTTTTGTGCGTGTTTACGTAATTTGTGAATTGTAAGTTGGTTCTCTATGTTTACATTTTTCTAGAGATTATATCTTGTGCACAAAGCAAAAGTTGTAGCAAAGCAAAAACTAAATGAAAACAAAATGATGGGGCAGAGAAAGGGAACCTGCATTTGTGACATCACAACTGGAATATTCTGGAAAATAGAAGGTACTGCATGCCTATGTGTTCAATTAGCCCCCAAAGAGCAAAAATTAGAGAATTAAGATTTTGTGAAACTGTATCCAGACACATTGGCTGTCAGTATGGGATTAACTCAATCCATTAAATACTATAAACGTGCTAGTATTATGTTTGCATTCTAATGATCAAATGTAAAATGAAGTATTTGAAATTTCTAAACCATTTGTTAACCATGAAGTTATTTATGTGTGGTCAAAGCTGGTAACACATATGGTCATCTGTACAAACACTGTAAATAGTTGAATATTGTATAATATAGTGATATACATCATACTGCATGCACCTTTCATGCCAAAAGATGAGCAAATATTTAAAGTCTTCTGTTGTCATCAATTAATAAGATTAAAAATATTCAGGAAACATCAACTTGAACAGTTAAGTCTACATTTTCCATATTTGAAAACATTTATAAATAACTGTCACCTAGAGATTCAAAAGAGTGGTGCTACACGTAGAAATACGCGTAGAAAGGATTGTTTTCATTTTTTGAATTCTATATTTTGGTTTCAATTAGTATACATTTTTATCATACTTGAATATGTATGCTATACACCTACAACATAACAAATAACTTGAGTTGAAATACAGCTGAAGAACATTGTCATAATCAGTATGTTTGCATGAGTTTCCAGTAAAAATGTCTATAGCTCCATAAAAAAAAAACATTCATTTGCAAACTGTTTTTTCTGCAGTTGCGTGAGTGAATTTTCTGATTCTTACTGACATATCCTATACTCAAGCCTAGCTATGATCATAATTATTATAGAAAGTAATTTTTTTAACCCACCACTGTGGGTTTCCCAAACGCATGCATCATAGCCACTATAGGTGGCAGGTTAGCACATAAAACAACTACAGTTTTTTTATGTAATTTATATGTTTCCCTTATAGGTTGAATGAGGGAAATCAGTACACTTTATAATGCATAATGCATTTCAGATAAGAAAAATATGTTTCATGTTTCAGAATATCTGTTGCATATTAAGTTCATGTATGTGATATTCAATTGTTTTTGTTGCAGTCAACAAAATGACATACATGCATGTATTTAGTGTTATATTTAGAACGTTAGCATTGCCGACTACATACAGTACATGGAAAACAAACCAATACCAAATCATTATTAATAAAATGTATGTTATGCAAGCACAGACTACTTTCTATTTTAATGAATTATCAAAAATCTCATCCCAGGTTGTTAACTACAGTATGCTTTTGACATTGGAGCATTGGATACATGATTAAACTTTATTGCAGAAGAACAAAATACCAAAACAAATGCAACTAAACAAAAAACAAAACTCTTTTGGCAAAAATCTCAAGTTTGCGAAATTTGTCAAGACACAAGTAGGTTTTTTTATTTACCACTGCTTTTCATCTAAATTAAATATTTTCTTTCAATTCAATTATTTTGTCCAACTAACTGTACAAAAGAAACAGTTTGGTAATGAGCTTAACATTTCTTATGCTGTCTGTTATTTTCTTATATCATGTACATACTGTAATCTTGACCTGCAGAACATACAGCATAACATAACTATACAGTCTGATTTCTAAACATTGCATACTTCTAAACCTTCCAGCTGAGCAACATATACAGTACAGTATGGTTTTGCATTTTGTGGATATGTACACATCTCTGTTTGCATCATGTGTAAGGATGGTAAAGTTTTAATTAGATTACACTCATACTACAACAAAATGTCATTAGTCTCTTCAAAATCCCCACATGCTCATATCACAGTTCTAATCAACTTGCACATTATGAATTTGAAGCAAATCTCAGTCAGGCAGTTTTTCTGGGCTTTTCCCTAAATAAACTATTTAAACCAGCAATTGGGTTTTTCCATATCTTTCCCAACCATGACTTGCAACAACCCATCATGTTTTATGTCATTTTGACATGTATTAACTGGCATATTTTTCCCAAGGCTTTTGTTTAGGTTAAATACTTTATTAAGAACTTCAGTTTTCAAAGGCTGTAACAAATTCCAGTTGTTTAACCACTGCATTTTAAATACACCACCAAACCTGATATTGTAGCATAAAATTATTGCAACAAATAACGATTTTTTTATTTTCTTGCACAAACCAGCAAGATTTCAAGATGACAAATAATTTGAATTATGTTTAGTTTATAAAAGAGTGGAATGAGACAACTGGTTACAGTTTTGATATTGCACAAGGTTCTTGCACAACATAGGGAGTTTAAAATTTACTATAAATTTAAAGATGTGAATGTTGACAAATCCAGACTGTAGTTCAGACCACATATTCTCAATGTCTGCAAGAACAGAGACAGGTGTTAAAATTATATTTAGTTTATTTGCTAGTATTAAGTAATAATATTACACCACAAACATCTTTTTAGTTATTTATTTAGTTTTTATTTTTATTTTGTAGTTTTTGTGTGTGACTCCTAACATTTAATGTAATAACATACAGTATATGTATATTTATCAGTAATCACTAATATACAGAGTAGAACAATTGCATTTAAATTGCTTGACTCTGCAGTCTGTGCTTGCACAAAATCATATAAGATAAAGTATTGCAAATGTCACAAGCTATTAGCTGTCCCTAAATGTGTACCAATTAACTACTGATTGCACAAATGTGTATGTATATAGAAGGTAAAATTAACAAACCTGAAATGTTTGAGTAACAACTGCAACACTTGTGAAGAGCACATGTAAATTATATCTATTCTTACACATTTTCTTGCTAGTGCAGGAAACAAAATTTCATTTTGCACTTACCATGCTTTTATGGCAGTACTTTAATGCTACAAAACAAAAAGATTCAAAATAAGTTGATAGCCGTTTACCATATCATCTATTGTATAGAATGGACACTGATGTTTTTATGTTAGGGTTTGCATTATACTTAGGTGTACTGAAAATTCTTTTCATAAAGGAAATGCACAGTGCTATGAATGTTTTTCAATAAAAAGATTGCATTTATAAAGTGTAAGGTTTTATTTTCTTTTATCTGAGATGTATTTTTTTGTGTTCAAGTGTTTAAGACGTCACAAGTGTATAAGCGTCACAGGGTACGTATGTAACCTTGGTTCCCTGAGAGGAAACAAGACGCTATGGGAACAATGTCCCCACGCCACCATAAGAGCAAATGCCTGGTTGGTGTGAGTCCGTGGAGCACAACTAGGGCACAAGCACGTGGTAATAAGGTAATAAAACCTCACAATTGTAAGCAGCGAGGACCAGCCGGCCACATTACACACATCTTGAATAGAACCATACGGCCTTAAAAGCCACCATACCTTAAGTAGCATGAGCTTTGACAGTGAGTGGAGATGACTGTCCAGTGGCTCAATAAGCCAGTGAGATAGCCTCAACTATCCACCTGCTAAGAGTTTGTTTGGTCGCCGGCAGACCATTGCTGGGTGGTCCAAAACACACAAACAGTTGTTCAGACTTTCTCCATGAAGCAGCTCTGTGAACGTAGGTGTGCTCGCATTGGACACACCAAATTTGACTTTCGGATTAATAAAAGGAGGAGGACAGAAGGCCTGCAACACAATGAGCCTAACAGCCTCAACGGGTTTGAACGGAGCAGCCGATAAACCCTCTAGTACCACTGCCAGGTCCCAAGCCGGGAACCTGGTATGCAATGCAGGCCTCAACCTCAGTGTGCCATGGAGGAAGCGTGTAACCAGTGGGTCTCAACCCAAAGACTGGCCATTAACAGGAGTGTGGTAAGCAGAACTGGCTGCCACATACACCCTTACAGTTGAGGGCATTAGCCGATCGGGGTGCTGTCTTGGAGTGCAATAAGGTCCGAGAACCATACTCGGGCCAGCCATTGAGGTGCTACCAGCAGCAGGTATCCCCATTGGGGAAAACCCCTTCAATTTTAGCCAGCTGCTACAGCTGCCATGAGATCCAAAATGCGTTGAAACTGTTTGACAGTGACATGCTGATGAAGCTGGACCCTATTCACAGCTGACCTAATAGAGTGTATGTACGCTATGAAAAGACACGTTGACATGACCCTCAAGTCCCACTCTATGCCTAGATAAGTAGTTCTCTGAACTGAAGAAAGCATACTCTTCTTGGCATTCAGCCTCAACCACAGTACTTGCATGTGCCCGAAAACAACATCTTGATTTGAACCGCTTGGCTTTCCGACTCAGCCAGAATGAGCCAGTCGTCCAAGTGAGTTTGCGGATACCAAGGAGATGCAGGGAGACTGAAAGGAAGAACCTGATATGGGTATGCCCCCAAAAGCGAACCTCAGCAACCTTTTTTGTTTGGGAAGGATGGGGACATGGAGGTATGCGTCCTTCATAACTGAATCGTGTAGCCATGTTCTACTATTTGCCGGACCGAACGAGACACATTTGTCGGAAGTTTCCATGCTGCCATGTGGTCTACTAAGGGAACCAGCCTCTCGAGACTGGTCTCTGGTGTTACGTGCGGGGTTAACTAGTGCCTTGGCTTGTACTGGCAGGGGTAAACTCGGGAATCGCGTGACAGCCAGGAACGGAGTGTGCGAAGCGGTAGCGCCCTCGAGCGCAGACCGGGCATGATCCGCTCCCAAACACATAATAAACAAGTCGGGCCCATAATGTAGCATGGGCAGGAAGGCACACACGGCTTAAAACTCTCCATATTAAACAGCAAAACTTGTTGACGGACACACACAACGCACAGCTGAAGGCACAGAAACTAAAGTGCTATCATTCCACGGTCCTTTATACCTCCTGGTCCTGACGTCACCCCCCCGTGACATGACGGATTGCCATGCGGCAGATTTGATACACGTGCTACAGACGCAATCACGCAGAGGCGTTCCCATAGCGTGACTATGCTGTCGCACCGCTAATGTTTGCGATATTTACCTGTCGCCTTTGTCTTTATGTTGTGTTCTTTTTTCTGCCTTAGTGATATGAAGCATGGCAAACTGTCATAAGTAATTTTATCTCCCAATCCTCCTTTTTCTCTTTCAGTCGGAATTCACACATCTACTTTACATATCTGCTATAATGAAACCCTCAATAGACAACAGAAACACATCTCCAGTCACATGAAGTGTTGTTTATGGACAATACGGACAGTTGTTTATGGTTACTTAAATTCCATGTTGCCAGCCACCTTATTCTGCTTTAGAGGACCTAAGCTGCTGATGCAAGGAAAATGGCATAGCACTTTAATCGGCTAGTAATGCCATAGAACCATTTTTGGTTTTCCAAAGAACCATTCAGTCAAAAGTCCTTACAAAATCTATTCTTTTCTCACTTTTTATATCCTAAAGAACATTTTTTCACTACAAAGAAGCTTTGTAAGAACCTTTTGTGAAATGGTTGAATGGTTCTTCATTCAACCAAAAATGGTTCTTATATGGCATTGTGAAAGCACATTTATTTTTAAACATGTAGACAGTGGCAAACTATGCCCTTGGAACAGATGGTGCCTTCAAATACTTGGCTACATAAACATTGGAAGACCATAAGGAAGAGACCCTGCCATTTGTAATATCTCTACCTCACACAGAAATCTCAGAGAGAGTTCAGAGCACCCTTCCTCACCCAGTGTTTACATGCACCAATTTTCATCAATCTGAATAAATTCAATCAGATTGCAGATTATGAAAATCCTGTTTATATGTACCCTAAACACTGCAATCCAATTAAAACAACTGTTTACATGTACATTACATATGTTCCGAACAAAATGTATACGCATTTAAGAGAAACCTGTGAACATGACACCAAACAAGGTAAATGTTTTTGCCTTAATAAAAATGATTCAGCGTCATTTTTTCTATATTTTGTCTCCTCCAATGACCAGTTCTTTTTACGGGATGCAACGTTTAAGATGTACAGACGTATGGCGTTACATACGCGTCACTGCATATATGCGTCATTACGTTATGCTGTGCATACGCGCAAAGCATCTTTGAATCCGACTGAGAGAATACTTTGATTAAAGTGTTTACATGCTTGATTTGATTCTTTCAGGTCTACAACACCCCTTACAATCAGATCAAAATTGCATTCATATCGAGCTCAATTGGATTGATTAAGGTGTTTATATGAGGGCTTTTCAGTCTGATTGAGCCACCAATCTAATTACAAATTGATTATTTGGGTGTATGTAAACATAGCTACTGAAAGCTAAGAAAAGAGACGTTGACATATTTTACTGAACCATTATAGCTGTTTTCCCTTATGTTATACTATCATAAGAGCAGTGAAGTTTATTATTTTTACAAAACTCATGTCAGTGTTTGTGATGCTGATATGATGTGAGCAGTAGTTTGTTTGATGAGTTTCAGAACAGCATGTTGGCTCCAGCTCATTTCCTGGCACTGCCTCCTCCCTGGTGTCGGGTAGCAGCTGCTGTGAATAATATTGCAGACAATCTCTTTGGGAATTACATAACAGTTCTGTAAAGGTACATTTCTGTATAGATCAATGCTTGTTTTAAAAAAAGGGTCAGTCATACACAAGAGAGCTTACGGTTTTTACAAAGCAAATGAGTAGGAGCAATTTTATGGGACACCAATTCTGGTTTACCAAGAAAGACAGCAAACCACTACTTAATTGGACAGATCAATTCTATGTCATACTACCAACAAAAATTATGCAACTGTAACTTACAAGAATAAAAAAATCATTGTCAAAATGCAGGGGCGGTTCTTTATCCTTTTTAGGGGGGCTTTAAGGGGTAATTTTAGCCCCCTTAAAATGATCAAATATCAAAATTTATTGAAAGTATAATTTTGACTTTTTAATTTTTTAGCTTTTTTAGAGTTTTTTATTTTTATTCTCTTTGCTATTCTGCGCATGCTTGACAGCCCTTCCTTAGGGGCAGTTCACATGTTGCGTCTTTTAATACGATACGATCTGACTCCTCCCACACAGTCACTTCAAAAGATGCCATTATTAATACATAAAGAAAATGTAGTTTCTGCTCAGTTAAATAGTTACTGCCACTGATTTGAGTGGCTACATCTGTTGACATGTGAACATTTATACAACACAACATTCTGAGACATGCAAATTTCTGAGACATGCAATTTTCAAAGGGTATAGAATAGTACAATTGTAAAAAATAAGGTTGACCTACATACAAATTTTCTCCATATTCAGGGCTGTAGGCCCCCCATCTGTCATTTCAGCCCCCCTAAAATGATCAACTACAAAAATTTATTGAAAGTATAATTTAAAGAATAAATAAAAAAAATAAGTAATGCAGGACATGCAGATTTAAAAAAAGAGTTTTTTATTTGTATTCTCTTTGCTACTTTGCGCATACGGGAAAGCCCTTCCTCAGGGGCAGTTCACATGTTGCGTCTTTTGATATGATATGATTTGACTCCTCCCACACAGTGACTTTAAAAGATGCTGTTATTACAGGTCCTCGTATAATTTTTCTCTGTAGAGTTTAAATCATAAAGAAAATGTAGTTTCTGCTCAGAACTGCCACTGATTTGAGTGACTACATCTGTTGGCATGTGCACATTTATACAACACAACATTCTAAAACATGCCATTTTCAAAGGGTATAGAATAGTACAATTTTAAAAAATATGGTTGACCTACTTACAAATTTTCCACATCTTATGGCTTGGGGCAGCTGAGTTTGCTTTTTTTCAATACAGTTTTATATAAAAGGTTTGTCTTCTATGCCCTGTGGAAGTATGTGACAGATACATTTCTAACAACCCAAACTTCCCAAAAAGCACAGTAAACTGGATAGAGTGATGTAATGATAAACAATCTTGGCGAAATTTTGATTGATTGAAGTTAAACTTAGTAAACTTCATCAGCACCTCGATCTAGGGGTCCATGCCAAATCTGGGAACACACCAACTATGGGTCACGAGATTTGAAAAATCGTTATTTCCACTAATAACTTTTGAAATGTTCATCGTCATAGTCTTTGTATCTATGGATTTCTTGTGTCATGGCAGATCTGCTAACTACGATCTTGGTGGGTAATGACGAACCATTTGTCCGCCATTTTGAAACTTGTCATTAAACGGGATATCTTCTGAATGATATTACACATCGTTATACTATTTGGTATAAATCATCTTACCTTTGGTTCTTGTATCTTTTATTCTTGCATCTTTATCCCAAAGGATCTTTGCATGTTTGGAGAAGGCGCCACCTTGTGTTCATAAGATATAACGTTTTCTACGAAAATGCTACGAAGTGACTGAACAGATTTTTGATATGAGATCATTGTCACTTATGCCATCTGGTTTTAATGTATGTTCTATTTGTGCTCTATTTCTGCTCTGCATTGTCATGTCTGCACCTTTGGTGATTGGCACGTGTCAATGCTAACAGCTCTTAAAAGTCCCCTCGGCAGCCCACGCCATACAAGTCAACTGAATGGTGCAATCTGATAAATTGCAAGCCACAAGGGTTAGTGGTTGCAAGTTCAAAACCCGAGTGGGGCAAATGTTACATTTATCCATGAAGTCTTTATTTTGAGTTCATTCTTACCTATTTTTCTTAACCTCTCGGTTTTTCATGTACATTGTGTTTGTGCTATTTTTGCTCTTGTGGCTCTGCGCTGCACTTGCTGCCCTGCATTGTGCTGTGCTTCGGTGCTGGGCACCGTGTTGCTGCTTGCATCTATTTTTACTATAGTTACTGTAGAAGACTTACCAGTTTTCCTGGCCTTGTCTTGACCTTTGTAAGTTAGGCTGAACAAACCTGGCAGCCAAACTTCATTAGAGATAACAGTGCACTGTCTTCTGCCTACATTTCTCTGAAGACCACCTCTCTGTTGAGAAGCACCACCACCTCTCTGTTGTGGAGCACCACCACCTCTCTGTTGAGGAGCACCACCACCTCTCTGTTGAGGAGCACCACCACCTCTTTGTTGAGAAGCACCACCACCTCTCCGATGCAGGTTTCCTCTTTCTAGAAGTCAATAGACTACAGTATCGGACAACAATCAGACAAGTTGAAAATCTATTGACATAAAAAATGATTAATTGATTAAACATTAAGATCAAATAAATTAAATGATAGACAAATGTATTAAACTGAATGATAAGAGATGCCAATCAAAAGTTTGATATGATAACATTATTATAGGCAGTTACTGTGAATGAATAGTTGATCTAGATGAAAGACATATTATGTAATTTCATAACAATACAAAAATATAAAAACAATTAAGGAATAATTTGCATTGTAATGTAAACATGGACCAAGCCAGACATAGAGTGGCTAAAAGAGGGAGAGGAATATGTATGAATGGTGAAAGAAGAATTAGAGGAAGATCTTGAGCTGAAGTCTCAGATGAGATCAAGGCGACAGTAATTGGTCATGTAATAAATTATGGTCTATCAATGAAAGAAGCTGGCCTAAAGGGCAGCCAAAATCTTCAACACTTAACAGTGGCATCTATTGTTAGAGAAATTTTCCAGCAAACCAACAGTTAAGTTGTATTCTGCAAGAGAATCTCCTCCAAACCTAATTGTGTGTAATTGCCTATGCATTTCTGCTATAGGACCCAAGAGTTACCTCGCAATGGTGGGAGAGGTAAGATATTCACTGATGTGCAGGAAACGGCAATTGTTGACATAGTTATCCAGAAACAAATGCAAAACTCACAAAAATTTGAGTGTTGGCAGATATCTAAAAATTGCAAATATTCACAGTGTCTGCATAAAAACAGTTTCAAGACATGTTTTTTGTCATGGACATGTTTTAGTTATAGGTATATTGCTATAATAGACTAATTATTTTACTGTTGCCATCTGGAGATTAAAGGCATTCAAACAACACATACCTGTACAGTATATTTATCTTTGTGGATGAGGCTGGTTTCAACATGACCAAAACACTGTGGTGAGAACAACTTGGGAATAAAATATGCAGTTTGTACAGTGTAAAATTCTCCATTAAACAAGGAAAACCAACAGCTGTGTGTGTGTATGCGTGTGTGCATTCGGACCCCAACAATGATTGTAAAAGTCTTTACCATCTACACTGTGGGAAACACAAATTATTTAGAGAACCAGAACAAAGTGATGTATAAATAAAAGCTTAATAGTGGTGTGTGTATATTAGAACAAACCTAAATTCTGCATAGTGTTGCAGACGCAAACAAATTTACATTTCAATATCTTAAAATAGCATCCAGTGAGCTGAGGAAGCATAACAGAGATGTGTTTCTTTCATTAAGACTCGTAAATGCTTGAAAGTATTTATAAGATACATGACTGGAGGTGAGGAGGGCTTTTCTAACACCTGCTCTAATAAGATTTATACAACAGCCCTTGTCTGGGGGCCTTTTATCTCTTCCTTTATCCTCTATCTACAACCACAAACTGTGTGATTAAATTTTTCAAAAAAGAAAACTTTGTAAAGTTTATTTCACATCGTAGTACACCAAATAATTATTTTTGGTGTGTATTAGTAGATCATTGACTTAAAGGTAAAGTGTGTAATTGAAGACCTGCAGGTACTTGTCCATATTCTTCCAATGAGACCCTTTGGGTTTGGTGCAAATTGTCTCTTTGTTTGAGCCAATGAAAGAGGGTGAAAGCAGAAAGCCCTAAAATAAACAATTAGGAAACTGTCTATGTCATTTTTACACTTCACGTTTCATGCCGACTTTAAAACCAGCTGAAACATGCCTATATGCACATAAACACACACACTTAGTCTGACATATAGACACATCTGGTAGATAGACCTGTTTAGGTTGTCTAGGACCAGTCATCTTCTAACTCTGTCATTTGGCATTAGGCCAAGCCAGTGCTCTTGCCTGTCCTAGAGTGATCTATCCTCTGATGTCTTCCCCAACCAAACATCTTTCAAATTATTTTAAAGTAAGATCGTGCTCGTACACAGGGAATTTTAAGGCTTAATGTGACAACAGATGCTACTGATGAATGATAATGTAAATTTAACGCAGTATGAAAACAGGGATTATAAATGTATATGTTGTTTCATGATTATTTTATCTGCGGATGATAAATGTAAACAGCAATAGGTGTACTGCAATCTGCTTCAAACTAAAGTGTTTCTTTGATAATTTTGTGGAACAATCAAAATTACCACATGGCCTTAAATGCATTAAGGTAATGTTACGGTGCTGGGTTAGAGAGACCAGAACGCCAGAGAGTACTTTTTAGCAAAAGACTTTACTGAGGTATTTCCATCACAGAGAAATCCAGGTAAACAGATACGAGCACATAGATATCCAGATCAACAGGTACAGGCAAAAGATATCCAGAGTAACAGACACAGGCACAGATAATTTCCAGAATATAACAGGCCCACGCAACCAAACTTACAACAACAATACCCGACAAATAACAAACCAAAAGACAGACTTTAAATAATACAAGCAATGAACTCAAAATGACATAAAACAGGTGCGGGTGATAATAAAGTAACAAGTGCTCAACAGGATTACAAACAGTGAACAGGTGTGCGGGTGCAATGCATTGTGGTGAATGAAGTCCTTTCAGTACTCCGGGGAAAGTGAACGGATGACGTGATGGGGGGAATCCGATGCTGAAGGCATCGGCTCCGTGACAGGTAAACACACTTCAAAGCAGCGCCCACTAAAAAAGCCATGATTGCACAAACTCTGCTGCAGGAAGAAATAGTGGCCAAGGCATATGACCAGTCTTATCCATCAATACAAAACATGTTTGCACAGCACATCTAATTTGATAACATCCACAGGGGATTGCATTCCCTCTTAAATCAACACTGCTCATCAAACAATATTTCACATCCAGGTTTTCAGAACATGTTCTGTGAATAATGTTCTGTGCTTTAAGTGATTATTATTCCTCTTGCAACTTTTCTGGCCCACTGGGTGTTCACTAGAGAAGAATTTTAAAAAACCTTTTTCCATATTCTGCAGGAAAGATTTGACTGTCAGGGCTCATTTGTATTCAACCAGTGAGAGTAAAGGGGAAGCATTGGATGACGCATCTAATGCAGATGACACGACCGGCATAGAGCCACTTTTCTTTTATTTCTTTAAGAGAAACATGACTAAATATGTCACATCTGTTCAGAAAAAACTTGTCTGCATACTTAAGTTGGATTCATAATAGTCAAGTTGGATTCATAATTAATATATTGTTGCTGTTTTCTGTTTATTAAATCATAAAATTATGACATGTGACAATAGGACTTAAGGTCTGGCTTTCATCACATTGATCAATGTCTGACTCTAGACAGCTGTTATCTGTTATTACACAGTATTGAATTTACAGCAAATATAACAGCAAAAATATAACAGCAACGTTCAAGCAAACAAGATGCAAAGGTTATCCCAGCAAAAACAGATAGATATGCCCCATTTGAACACGTGCACATGGATTGGGTTAGCAGTCGGCAGTCTAAACTAACGATGGCAAAACACGGACATCAGAGATGCTGATATCTGTGGAATATTTATTTTGTATTTGTAAAGCAGCCGTTCTATGTTTTTGTTTCATTTTTATACAGTTTATCTTGCTTAAATAATTACATGAAAGGTAGGCTAAAGTGAATGCAAAGGTGTATTGAGGCAGCTAAAACATTAACATGTTTATGTTTAGTGATGCATGTTCAATAGCAAATAATTGGCTGCCCAAAACAGTAAATAGGCATGACACCGGGTGCTCTAAAGTGGTTGGTAGCATTTAAACTCTTACTCTCACTCGATATATTTGGTGCATTTATATAATTGTAAAAGAGGTTCTTTGTAGTGGAAACAGGATCTACCATTGTAGTGCCTTTTAAAAGATTTGTTGTAGTTCTGTGTCAGTAATAATAATAATTATATGTTTAATTGTAAATCGTAAACAACAAGCATTAGTTGGGGGTGCTTCAAAGCTATGGCCTTTCGAACATAGCATGCCACTCACTGTTTAATTTTACAGAGACTGGAGTTGTTGAAGGTAGAACTGCAGCAACTAGCTCCAAATTACATAGCATTACACAGTCATCTAAAGTTGTAACACATGGGTATTAAACCCACAATCTCTTGGGCAGGTGCCTGTCACTCATCCAGTTCATCCACTGAGAAGACATGGGTTCACACAGATGCCTAAGCTCTGTAGTTCAAGTGAGAACTCAAAATTAAGAAATTGTCTTTAAATGCAATGTATGTAGTATTTTTCTATTCAGACAAAATCATTCATAAAGGCACAACATGTGGAACAAAAACAACTGAAGCATCATTTCCGCCACTGTACCTCATGTTGTCTGGGAATGTGCCACACTGGATTTAAACCCATGACCTGAAAGGTTCAAGGCCTGTGGCTTAAAAAATTGTACCATTCAGTTGACAGACATCAGGCTACTGAGGAGAGTTTTCAGTGTGAGAATGAGCTCACAAACACATTACTTAGCATGTTAGCCAGATTAGCCTGGTAAATTAACTTAACGCTAATGTAACTTATATTAGACCTTATAAGATTAAAATGGCAACTGTTTAGCATGCTAACCAAGCAGTGTGCAAAGCAAACTAACATTAGTTAGAATACATGTGTGGTGGTTACAAAAATAGAAGGAAATAATAAAATAAATGTTTCTTTTATAATGTACTTTACATTATCTATATATTAATTTTGTCTGAAGATCGAGCATGGACCATTGATTACTTTTGTCTTGGAAAGTGTTCACCTGAGGGGGGAGGGGGCGCGCTGCTCAAACAATACACAGACTGATGGTGAAGCAGCAGCAGCTCCGTGTGTCGTGTATTTAATTACAGTTATTTCTCCCCTCATCAGGTATGAGTTATATAAAAACAGGAAGGATATGTTCTTAAACATGTGAGAGTTATAAAATATGTATATGTTGTTTAAAGTCATAAATATCTTGCGTTTAATAAGTATAAAAGTTCGTTCCAGATTTCCTCTTGAGTAGTCTGTGCTAGTCATGCATTTCATGACCATGCGGTCTGACAAATAGCATGATAGTACAGTTGTTAAGGTGATGTGTGTTTTTATGAATGATGCAACAGTTTAGGTTGATAAAATGTGTTTGGACTGTAAATGTATACCAAAGAATCATTTCTGCTGATAGGAACATGTTCAGGGCTATTTCAAATGTGTATCACAGTAGGATGTTATATATGTATATGTTATAAATGAATATATTATATTATGTAATTATATTATAGATTATATTATATTATACTATATCTTTCATTGTGGACACAGTAGTATATGAAACAAATGTATATAATTGACTTTGTTTTACGCTATCACTCATTGGGATATAAAGAAAATACTTTTAACTGTTTTAAATGTTTATGGAAATAAAACAATACACAGACTGATGGTGAAGCAGCAGCAGCTCCGTGTGTCGTGTATTTAATTACAGTTATTTCTCCCCTCATCAGCTGGTGAGGGTACTACATTTTGGAGGCCCCAGCGAGGATGAATGCAGTGCGAGACGGCTTCCAGTGACGACAGCCCGTTTCCAGTGCCATTCAGCCTACTACTCATCCCAGGTGACCATTGGAGTGAAGACGTTTGGTGTCTGTGTCGAGCCAGAAAGGAGAGTGCAGGCAATCTGAGGTTAATCTTCAATACCAGGACTGCTGCAGGATTCCAGCTAGCTAAGGACATTACTTCTCTCACTTTGTACACACCTAGAGACTGAGTAACTCATGGATCATTTAGAGGACTTGAAGCTTGAGATAACAGGAGCATTATATGCTCTCTCAAAAGAAAATCTTCTTGAACTGTGTGAGTTTCTAAGAATTGAGTGTGAATATGCCATTAGCCAAAGTCGTTCATTTCTTATTTCTGTGATTGTGAAACACATTGAGAGAGAGACATTAGAGGAGCTAGAAGATGCGGGTATGTCAGAGCTTTTGTGCATAAGAGATAGAATCAGTGAAATTAAGAGTGTTAATGGAAAAAGTGATTCAGGGAAACACACAGCACAGATGTCTAAGGAAGTGACTTTAGATCCAGTAGTAGAAACTATAGAGCAAGAAAAACTGCAAAAAGAAATTGACATGTTACAGTTAGCTCTGCAAAAGTTAATTGAGCAAAAACAAGGTGCAGCAAATCGCACATACCAAAACACTAGCACACTACAAAACACAAACATACCACAAAGTCTTCACCCATTACAAAGTTCAAATATACAGCAAGACACAAGTATATACCCACATCCAGCGCCATCTCGACCAGTCATGCTTCCCTGGAACAGAGAGTTCAAAATATCAGGACAGATCGGTGAGCATGGACAAAAAGACAAACTCACCTTTTCAAGTTTGGCTCATCAAATTGAGCATGGACTGAGCAGGGGGTTTTCAGAGCTTGAAATTGTGGATGCAGTAATAAGAGCAATAGCACCAGGCATGCAGCTGCGTAGCTACCTGGAAGGGAAACCAAATCTAACCCTGCCCATTCTTAGACGCATTTTACGAGCACATTATCAAGAAAAAGGGGCAACTGAATTGTACAAGCAGCTTACCTCAGAAGTACAGAACAGCAAAGAGACCCCACAAAGCTTCCTCGTCCGGTGTCTTGATTTGAGGCAAAAGATCCTGTTTGCATCTCAGGAAGCGGAATCCAGTTTGAAATATGACCCAATCCTTGTTCAGAGCATGTTTCTCCACACTGTCCTGACTGGCCTGCAAAATGAAAGTATTAGGAGTGACCTGCAACCTTACTTGACAATAACTGATGTGAGTGATGAACTTCTCTTAGACAAGGTCAATGTTGCATGCGCAAATGAAACAGAGCGTCAAAACAAGAAGAAGCTTCTATCCCAACAGCACATCAAAGTGAACCCAGTACAGGCTAATGAAGTTGCTGTCGAAAAGAAAGGAAAGACACAGTGTCACAAAAACACAGAGAAACTTGAACCTGACATTTTGAGCGAGTTGAAAGAAATGCGGTCTGACATGGCATTGTTGAAGGCTCTCAGTGTGGAGGTGTCTCAAATTAAAGAATCCAGCTATACAACAAAGTCCCCACAAAGCTGTGCACATTGTGGCATCACAGATCCTGACCTCATATTGCGACAATGTGCCGCCTGTAAGCAGACATTATATTGCTCAAAAGCATGCCAAGCTAATCACTGGACAAACCACAAAGAACAATGCGATCAGTACTCTAATGTAAATATAAATGCTGCAATGCCTAAAAGGAAACTGAAAGCATATAGGTCTACCTGTACATCTTTTGTAGGGAAGCAGTGTCTTGTACAGTGTTACATCCAAGGCCAGCTTGTTGATGCATTATGGGATACAGGATCTCAAGTGTGTATAGTGGATGAGCTGTGGAAAAATGAGCACTTACCAAGTTTGGAGTTTGGAGTTTGGAGCTCCGCCGATCTGATACTAAAAACCTAGTTTTCTACTTACGAAACTAATTCTAAATCTGCTATTCACTGCTATTTACTCTACTCTCATATTGTCATTATTTAAATACTTGATTTACTAGATTCGCTCTCTCATACTAATACTGTATCTTTCTAATGGCAGATCTATCCGATGCGTGTCTTTCTGTTCTTTGTGCTCCGCATACTGCCGAACGGGAGACGGTCGGAGAGTGTTCACGGACCCATTTACACCGGTCCCGGTCTGCTGTGATTAATTTCACCCCAGCCCCAGCATGACACAGACAACTGAGGACTTCTTCCCCTGCTCTGCAACCGGACTTCGAGACCTCAGGCACTCGGCACGCATACGGTAATAAACCTACTCCATCGCTTGTTGTTGTAACTTGTATCTCGTGTCACATGTATAGCCTAGCTTCTTCCGTTAGCGATAAGGGCTTCACGTGTGATAAATGTAAAGATGTAGTAAGGCTAACGGAGAAGGTTACAGAATTAGAAACACGCATCCGTACTCTTGTTGAGAATAGTAAGGCTAGTAATAACTCTGACACTCTCGGATGCGTCTAGTATAACGTGCGGTAATAACGGCCCGGTTCCGACTGTAGGCCCGAAGCGGCAGGGCAGCTGGGTGACGGTCAGGCGGCGTAGTCGTAAAGAAAAGCACCACTCTCCCGCTCCTGTTATTATCTCAAACCGGTATTCTCCACTCAGCCACACACATGCTGAGATACCCGTGTCAAGCGCCCTGGTTATTGGTGATTCTATTTTACGGAACGTGGGAATAGAGACTCCAGCCACCATAGTCGAAAGTGTATACGGAGCCAGAGCGTCTGACATTAGATCTAAACTGAAAGTGCTGGCTAAGACTAAACGTAAATACTCTAAGATTCACGCCGTCGGCACAAGCGATATGAGACTCCGCCAATCGGAGATCACAAAATATAATATTAAAGAAGTGTGTGAAGTTGCAAAACTTTGTCAGACACCGTAATATGCTCTGGTCTCCTACCCGCTTACCGGGGTGATGAGACCTACAGTAGACTACTGTCACTGCATGGCTGGATGTCTAAGTGGTGCCCGGAAAATAATATAGGCTATATAGACAACTGGAAATATTTCCAGAGGAGACCTGACCTGTTAAAGAGAGATGGCCTCCATCCCTCACGGGAAGGGGCTGCTGTCCTCTCTAGAAATTTGAATAATAGTCTTAAGAGTAAAATCTGACTATCCGGGGCCCAGGTCAGGAAGCAGACGAATCGGCCTATCCATCCGTCTGCAAGCTGCCACGACATGTCACTCAAGTCACATAAATTACAGCATATAGAGTTTTTACAACCCACCTATCAACATATAGAGACTGTGTCTGTTTCCCGAACAAACAAACCTTTATTATACTCTAAACCAAAATATACAAATCTAATTAATATTAAACTAGAAAATAACCTACAATAGATGCAACAAAATGGCTAAACTTCGGCCTGCTTAACATCAGGTCGCTTTCCAACAAAGAATATATTGTCAATGAAATTATTACAGAACACAAACTAGATGCGCTGTGCCTGACGGAAACATGGCTAAAAACAGATGATTTTACTAGTCTAAATGAGTCTACTCCACAAGACTTTGACTATAAGCACGAGCCCTCGCCTAAAAGGTAGAGGTGGCGGTATTGCCACAATTTATAGCAACATATTCTGCGTTAATCTTAAATCTAGGAAATTTAACTCCTTTGAAATAATGAAGCTAAATATGTCACTTCCAAACGGTCGCAACAAACATTTGTCCTTCATAATGGCTACCATTTACAGACCACCGGGTCATCATATAGACTTCCTTAAAGAATTTGCAGATTTTCTGTCAGAATTAGTAGTTAATGTAGATAAAGCCCTAATCGTTGGTGACTTTAACATACACATTGATAATCAAAAAAGACGCTCACATTATAGCTTTTATGGATATCCTGGACTCGCTTGGTGTTAGCCAAAAGGTTTCAGGTCCCACGCATAAATGTAAGCACACTTTAGACCTAATTCTATCATTTGGACTAAACATAAATAATGTAGAAATATTACCTCAGAGCGATGCTATTTCAGATCACTGCCTCATAACTTACACTGTACTTTTAGACAAACCCCCTCGCCCTACACCTCGGTTTAGATCAAGCCGATCAATCATTTCTACCACTAAAGATAGTTTTATTAACAAACTTCCGAATCTATATCAAACCCATAATGTAATCAATAAAAATGAGGATCTTGACAGTATAACAGAAACATTAAACAAAGCTTTTTCAGGCACTTTAGAACTTGTCGCACCCATCAGATTAAAAAGAATAAAAGATAGAACGCCAGCACCATGGTATAATAACCACACTTCAGCCCTAAAAAAAGCAACCAGAAAAATGGAACGTAGATGGAGGACTACAAACCTAGAAGTATGGCGCGATGCATGGAAAGAGAGCACCAACAAGTACAAACAGGCTCTAAAAACCACCAAAGCGTCCTATTTTAGCAAGTTGATCGCAGAAAATCAAAATAACCCGCGATTTCTTTTTAACACAGTCACAAAGCTGACTGGAAATAAATCATTTACAGAAAAAGATGTTAAACTACAGCACGATAGTAATACCTTTATGAAATTTTTGATAATAAAATCGAGCAGATTAGGGACAATATTGCATCTACACAGCCTGCCACCTCTATATCGCATAGTATACCGTCCCGCTTCATGCCATTAGTACAACTAGAATCATTTAATGCTATTAAAATAGATGAACTCACAAAAATAATAAATTCATCTAAATCTTCATCCTGTATAATAGATCCCATCCCAACAAAACTACTAAAAGAAGTCTTTTCTGCAGTCTCGGAACCTGTACTCAACATTATTAACTCATCCTTAGAACTAGGCTCACGTCCCCAGCGGCCTTCAAAATGGCAGTTATTAAGCCTCTCATTAAAAAACCTAATCTCGACCAAGGAGACCTAACCAACTATAGACCAATCTCGAATCTCCCTTTCTTATCAAAAATACTAGAAAAGGTTGTGTCCAAACAACTACAGACATTCCTAGCCGAAAATAGCATTTATGAAAATTTCAAATCAGGATTCAGGCCTCATCACAGTACAGAAACAGCTATGCTCCGAGTGACAAATGACCTCCTTTTAGCATCAGATCGCAGTGAGACATCTATTCTTATATTACTCGACCTCAGTGCAGCTTTTGATACAATAGATCATACAATCCTACTCGATAGACTGAAAAACCATGTTGGCATTAATGGTCAAGCCTTAGCCTGGTTTAAATCTTATTTAACTGATCGTTACCAATTTGTGTATGCCAACGATGAAAAATCTTACTACTCTCAGGTAAAATACAGTACCACAGGGATCAGTTCTTGGCCCAATTGTCTTCGCACTATATATGCTACCCTCGGAGATATTATTAAGAAACATGACATCAACTTCCACTGCTACGCTGACGATACCCAGCTCTATATTTCCTCAGAACCTAACAAACCCCACCATTTTACTAAGCTAATAGACTGTATTAACGATATTAGAAAATGGATGGCAAACAACTTCCTTCTACTTAACTCCAACAAGACAGAGATTTTGATTATTGAACCTAATAGCTCCAAACACGACACAATAGCCCACAACTTCTCTATAGAAGGTTGCACCATTGTCCCTTCTTCCGCAGTCAAGAACCTAGGTGTGATTCTAGATAAGAATCTGTCTTTCGATGGTCACATTTCTAATACATGCCGAACTGCATTTTTTCACCTTAGAAATATTTCAAAGATGCGCCATATGCTGTCTTTCTCGGATATAGAGAAACTAATCCACGCCTTTATGACCTCCAGAATCGACTACTGTAATTCATTACTGGGGATGTCATGCAAAGCAAATAAATAAGCTTCAGTTGGTTCAAAATGCAGCTGCTAGAGTTCTCACTAGATCAAAAAGTATGACCACATTAGTCCACTCCTAGCAACACTGCACTGGCTACCTGTAAAATATCGCATCGATTTTAAAATTCTGTTAATGACATACAAAGCACTAAATGGCTTAGCACCTCTATACCTCCGTGAACTATTATCAGCATACAACCCATCATGGACATTACGTTCACAAAACAACGGGCTCTTAATAGTTCAGATCTTTCTCCTACTTAGCTCCTAAACTATGGAATAACCTTCCCAGTAAAGTCCGGGACTCAGACACAGTCGAACAGTTTAAAACTACATTAAAGACTTATCTGTTTACACTTGCATTCACATAATCTTTGACCCAACTCTCTAAGGCCGCAATAGTTAACCTCAACTGGAACCGGGCACACACACATAATACATACTGCATGTGATATCACATAAAACTGCTTACAATCAACATAGGAATGGCTGCTACGCTAATTCTGTTTTGTCCTTCTCTCCCTCCTCCTCTCTCCTTTTCTCTCTCTCTCTCTCTCTCTATCCCCCTATCCCTTTCTCCGAGGTATCCTGAGGAATGAGTTCCAGCTGGCGCAACACTGCCCCACCTGATGCCCACCCTGGTGCTGCTTCATGACGACTACCCAGGACAACCTCCGGCACCTGTTATATTAAAATCAAATTTACCACATTACACTTAACATATAACATTATTAACTCTCTTATAGTGAAGTTCTGCATCTTATAATGTCTGTATCTGTATCCTGTAAACTGCATAGTGAGTTATGGATGCGATCAATGGCAATTTGTGTCCCCTATTCCGGATTGCACATGCTACGGATTGCACCTATAACACGTCATGTCAGGGTTTTTTCTCCTAAAGAGTTTTTTTGAATCCCTGACCACTGACTGCTATGTCATTACATGTAAAGCTGCTTTGATACAATGTCCTTTGTGAAAAGCGCTATACAAATAAAATTGAATTGAATTGAATTGAACCAAATATCAGACTGAGAAATGTTGCAGAGGTAATTGATGCGCCTGAAGGACTTCGTCTTGTGGGAGCGAACGGACAGGACATACCTTATACAGGATGGATGGAGGTTACTTTTGGTTTGGCATCAAATGAATTGAAAACAAAAGAACTTGTCATACCTGTGTTGGTCATGAGGGGCAGACAGCTTTGTCATCCTATTATCGGATACAACGTGATTGAACAAATGATGAATAACAAGGAATTAACTCAGCCAGTTACCCCTAACTCTCTAAGACCTGTTCTTCCTAGTGTGGAAAGAGAAAAAGTCCAAGCTTTTATTGAGCGAATTCATGCCGAAACACCATGTGAATATTTAGTGAAAACAACAAAGGAAAATGTTCATGTGCCCAAACACACATCTGTACAAGTTGAATGCAGAGTGCAGTCACACCGACCAAAGGAAGAGGAGACATTGCTCATTTTTGAGCCTGATGTTAACCCACAGTGGGCGGAGGGGTTGGAGTTCTGTGAGACGATCGTTACCCTGCGGCAACATACTTCTCCACACATAATTGTCAGTGTTCAGAACCCTACGGATCATGACTTACTGTTAGCAGGCAAGATGACCATAGGCACAGTGCAACCAGTACAGGCTGTTTATCCAACTGCTGCTCTTGAGGGACCTTGCTTAACTTCTGTGAGTGTCAACCAAATAAAAAAATGAAATCAACCATACCTCCGATATTAAATGGGTTCCGCCAGTTGACTTGAGCCATCTCAGTGAGCCTGAAAAACACATTGTTCAACAAATGTTAAAAGAGGAAGCGGCTTCCTTCTCCAAATCTGAGGATGACATAGGTTGCATAGAAAAGCTGCAACTAGCCATTTCACTGAAAGACACTACTCCCGTTGCACGCACTTACCAGTCAGTGCCTAAACCTCTCTACCAAGAAATGAAAACCTACCTGCATGATCTCATTGCACAAGGATGGGTGCAGAAATCAAACTCACCATATGCCTCACCTGTTGTATGTGTCCGAAAAAAAGATGGCACTTTACGTCTGTGTATCGATTACAGACAGTTAAACCGTAAAACTCATCCTGATAGACAATCCATCCCTCGTGTACAAGACATAATGGACAGTTTGGGAGGGAACTCCTGGTTTTCACTTCTTGACCAAGGAAAAGCGTATCATCAGGGCTTCATGGCCAAGGAGAGTCGACCATTAACAGCCTTTGTAACACCGTGGGGTTTGTATGAGTGGGTCCGGATACCTTTCGACTTGATGAACGCTCCTTCGGCTTTTCAGCGATGCATGGAGGAGTGCCTGGATGAGCTAAGGGATAACATCTGCGTCCCATTTCTGGATGACACATTAGTTTTCAGCAAAACCTTTGAAAATCACGTAGAGGATGTGAGAAAAGTCTTGCAAAGATTGAGGCAGTATGGAATAAAGTTAAAGCCTAGTAAATGTGAATTATTTAAGCGTAAAGTGCGGTACTTTGGGAGGATTGTGTCTGCAGAAGGGAGCAAGATGGATCCCGCCGATACAACTGCTGTGACAGACCTGAAAGAGAAGAGACCTAGTACAGTTGGGCAACTGAGAGCAGTCATGGGCCTGTTGAGCTACTATCGACAGTATATAAAAGATTTCTCCAGAATCGCAGGACCCTTGTACGACCTGCTGAAACGAGCTGAGACAAACAAAGATGAGTGCAAAGAGCCAAGGAACCAGCAGTGGAAAGGAAAGAAAAGGGGAGTGCCTTCTCAGACGCAAATTGTGTGGACGGACAAGCACCAAGAGATACTGGAGGGACTGATAGACTGTCTGGTTGAGCCTCCTGTTCTCGCATTTCCTGACTTCTCACAACCATTCGTACTTCATACCGATGCATCAAATCAGGGACTTGGAGCTGTTTTGTATCAAAAACAAGACGGAAAGCTTAGGGTCATTGCGCAACATTGACAGCTGCGGAAAAGAAGTACCACCTCCACTCAGGAAAACTGGAGTTCCTGGCCTTAAAATGGGCTGTCACTGAAAAGTTTAAGGATTATTTGTACTATGCACCCACATTCACTGTATTTAGTGATAATAATCCGCTCACCTATGTCTTGACCAGTGCAAAGTTAAATGCAACAGGATGTAGATGGGTGGCAGAACTTGCGGATTTTCATTTTAACATCAAATACAGGCCAGGCAAGGAAAATGTGGATGCAGACAGTCTATCCAGAATGCCCCTGAACATTGAGACAATAATGAAAGTGTGTACAGAGGAATTACCATCTGACTGTGTGGAAGCGACCATCCAAGCAGTAGAGGCACCACATTCCAACCACTCCTTAACTGCCATGATTTCTTTCAATGACACCCTGACATCTGAGCACGTATGTGAGCCATTGCCTGTGGATGAGATCAGACAAGCACAGCGAAATGATGACCACATTGGACCCGTTTTACAGTTTAAGCTGTCCAACAAAATGCCACCGGGACACCTGTTTAAGACCTTGAGTGCACAAAGTAAATGTTTATTGCGCAGCTGGGATAAGCTTTTCTTGGGAGACGATGGCATCTTCCGTAGAAAGACGAATACCCGAACACAGCTGATCTTACCTGCGAAGTATAAGCAACATGTGCTGAGAGAATTACATGACAACATGGGTCACCAAGGCCTAGATCGGACAATGTCATTAATCAGAGAAAGGTTCTATTGGCCACAAATGAATTATGATGTTGATCATTATGTGACCAAGAGTTGTGCTTGCCTGAAACAAAAGAAACCGTGTAAAGAGATCAGAGCACCTCTGAAAAACACTGTCACTACTCACCCGTTTGAGCTTGTTTCCATTGATTTTTTACATTTGGATAAATGTACAGGAGGGTATGAATACATCTTAATTGTAGTTGACCACTTCACACGATTCGCACAAGCTTACGCAACTACCTCAAAATCAGCTAAAACTGTTGTTGACAAGTTGTTTAATGACTACGCTCTGAAGTTTGGGTTCCCGCAAAGAATTCATCATGACCAAGGAGCGGAGTTTGAAAACCAGCTGGTTGCTCAGTTGAAGAAGAGTTGTGGAGTTGCTGGATCAAGGACCACACCATATCACCCCCAAGGAAATGGGCAGGTTGAACGCTTTAACCGAACTTTACTCCAGATGTTGAAAACATTGACTGAAAAACAGAAAACCAACTGGAAAGAGTCCCTAAACAAACTTATCTGTGCATACAACAGCACACGATGTGAAGTTACAGGATTTTCACCATTTTACTTACTGTTCGGAAGGTCCCCAAGGTTACCCGTGGATCTGCTGTTTGGCTCGACCTCTGAAACAGAAACTACAGACTATAAAGAGTATGTAAAAAGATGGAGGCAAGAAATGCAGAAAGCTTTTGAAATTACCAGACAGACAGCGAGGAAGTCAGCAGAGAGGAATAAGAAGAATTATGATGGGAGGGTGAGGAGTTCCATATTGTGTCCTGGAGATCGTGTACTAGTGCGAAACTTGACACCAAGAGGTGGGACTGGGAAGCTCCGCAACCACTGGGAAGATGTTGTACACACAGTAGTACGTCAAGTAGGAGAAGGGAGTCCGATTTACGAAGTGAAACCGGAACAAGGAAAGGGAAGATCTCGTGTTCTTCACCGTAACCTCTTACTGTCTTGCGATTACCTACCATTGGATGTTGAACTCAGAAAGGAGTCAAAGACAAAGAAGACAGTGAACGAACAAAGACTAGCTGACGAAAATGAGTCTAGTCCAGAAGAAGAGGAGGATGAAGACTATTACTGTTACTTACCTGCTGTGCAGCATCAGCAACCTGTGGAGGAAAACAGCGAATTAGATAATCCATACTTACCTGTTGTCCAGCCCAACGAACCTAAAAGAGGAAAAAGAGACGTTAACCAAGAGATAACAAATGAAGATGAAACAGCAGCCCAAACAGAGAATGAAGACTTACCTCCACAGGAAGGAGATGTGATGAATGAGGAACAACCTGTAGGACAACCTGATGATGTAGCAGATGCTCATGCAACCCCAGATGAAAGTAACAGTGAAGGAGAACAGGGGTATAGATGGCCTAGGAGGGAGAAGAGACCACCGAAAACATTCACCTATGATTACCTGGGTACCCCTACATGTTATAGTGCACAGCATCTAAACACAATCTCATTTCATCCCACAGCATATGAAATGCAGAACCTTACACCGTGGACTTACCCAATGTCACAGTATCAGCCAGTATATTTATATGCATACTGAAAAGACTTGAAATAGAGAAAAAAAGGGGGTCCACAGTTAAAACAAGACAAAAGACTGTAATGTCCAGTATATTCCTTTATTGAAGGGTTTTAATACAGTTAACCTGCACTGCATAAACAAATTACAATTTGAATTTGCACATTATACAGCGGCACTTTAGACAAAAATATATATTAATAAGTCAATTAAAACGAAACAGAGTAATGTCGGGACGACATTTATTTTCGAAGGGGAGAGTGTGGTGGTTACAAAAATAGAAGGAAATAATAAAATAAATGTTTCTTTTATAATGTACTTTACATTATCTATATATTAATTTTGTCTGAAGATCGAGCATGGACCATTGATTACTTTTGTCTTGGAAAGTGTTCACCTGAGGGGGGAGGGGGCGCGCTGCTCAAACAATACACAGACTGATGGTGAAGCAGCAGCAGCTCCGTGTGTCGTGTATTTAATTACAGTTATTTCTCCCCTCATCAGGTATGAGTTATATAAAAACAGGAAGGATATGTTCTTAAACATGTGAGAGTTATAAAATATGTATATGTTGTTTAAAGTCATAAATATCTTGCGTTTAATAAGTATAAAAGTTCGTTCCAGATTTCCTCTTGAGTAGTCTGTGCTAGTCATGCATTTCATGCTAACGATGGAGACCATGCGGTCTGACAAATAGCATGATAGTACAGTTGTTAAGGTGATGTGTGTTTTTATGAATGATGCAACAGTTTAGGTTGATAAAATGTGTTTGGACTGTAAATGTATACCAAAGAATCATTTCTGCTGATAGGAACATGTTCAGGGCTATTTCAAATGTGTATCACAGTAGGATGTTATATATGTTATAAATAAATATATTATATTATGTAATTATATTATAGATTATATTATATTATACTATATCTTTCATTGTGGACACAGTAGTATATGAAACAAATGTATATAATTGACTTTTTTGTTTCAATATAATTGAAATTGTTTTACGCTATCACTCATTGGGATATAAAGAAAATACTTTTAACTGTTTTAAATGTTTATGGAAATGGAAATAAAACAATACACAGACTGATGGTGAAGCAGCAGCAGCTCCGTGTGTCGTGTATTTAATTACAGTTATTTCTCCCCTCATCAGCTGGTGAGGGTACTACACATGCACTGTAAAATTCAGAGAGGTATTTTTTGGGAACAATAGTGAATATTAAAATAAGTTCAGTCATTTCTGTGTAACTATGTCCACCCATCAGAGATCAAAGATTAACTCTTCAGATTTTAGACAAAATTTAGTAGAAAAGTAGAAAGAAATTATACGAAGGAACAAACAACTAATTTATGTAATTGTGCTTGAAATGCAATCACAGTAATTAAAAGTCAAACACCGCCATAACCATTTTAATAATAACCTATTTAATTGAACAACTTTCTGGGCACTCAAGACTTCAGATAATTCACATAAAAATCAACAAAGAATGAACAAAAATGCACTAACAATCCTAGAGGAAGACAGAAAAGTATGATGCTTACCCACGTAATAAAAACTGAAATAAAGCAACATTACACAATTTCAAAACATTGGCACAGACACATGTGCACATATGTGTTCAAACCCATGACCGCTAGCTGGGGTCTGTAGTCTGTTACATATCTTGTTGAGCTCCTGGAAAGGTGTGTTCTTCAACACATGCCGAGATTCTGTAATTCATATGAGCATTAATGTAAACTAAAGAATTTGTACATACATGCACTGCTCTTTGCATTCAAATTAGATATTTCTTTAAAAGGAAATCACAATTTGAGGCAACAGTAGATACCTCTTGCCCTGTAGACATGGTCCACACAGGACTCAAACGCACAACCTGAAAGGTTCAGGACTACATGTTGCACTACAAGTTACACCAGTCAGATGACATGAAGTACCTGGGTTGCTAAAGAGAGGTTTCAGAGTAAAAATGCATACACAAAAGTGTAACTTAGCAAGAATATCACACACAATTTCAAAAAGTTGACCCAAGCTGGGCTGAAATTTATTAAGATAGCGAAAAGGTGTACTTTTCCACACATGCTAAAGTTCCAAAGGTCAAATGAGAATTCACTCAAACTGTACCTAAATAAGCTGTGTTGTATGCAAAAATTCTTAAAATGTCTAAGCATCTAAACTGGAAGAAATTATACACCATTTGACTTGGGCATGGTTCACAAAGATGTCACGGATTTACCGTGACCCCTGCTTCAGCATCAGCACTCCCGTCTCCTGTTCACTTTCACCGGATTGCTGAACTCCATCTCCCACAATCCTCTGCTTCACCGTCAGCCATCTTTGATTACCGGCACCTGCACCTCATCATCTGGGACTCTATATTTTGTTCTGTGTCAGGTTTCGTTTGTATGCAGTTGGTATAGCCAAACTAATATGTTTACCTACCTGATCTCCTGGGCCCCGGTCTTCGTACATCGCTAACTCAGTTAGCTGGATTTGATTGTTGTCGATTTCGGCTGATCTTGGATTGTTTGGTTCTTCGAAGCTCATCCTGGACTTGCTGTCATAGCAACAGATCCGTTAGCTTGAACCTGCTCGGGAGCAGGTTTATTTCATGTAAACAGGATTAGATCACGTCTTTATAAGCGGAGGCGGTACGGTAAATCTGTTGCACTTGCAGACATGTCTTGCCCTTTTTTACGGGAGCAACCTGTTGCAGAACGTGCAAGGATAATTCGCAGAGTTTTAAGAGTTTTTTTTTTTACATTTTTTACATTTAGCAGACGCTTTTATCCAAAGCGACTTACAAGTTACCAGTGGCACACTGGGAGCAATTAGGGGTAGGGTGTCTTGCTCAAGGGCACCTCAGTTGTTTCCTGCTGGCACTGGGAATCGAATCAAGTCCAACGCTCTAACCACTAGACTACAACCATCCCTCTATCCCTTCATCATCTATCCCTTCATCATCCATCCCTTCATCGCATTTTGCGAAACAGACGGGATCCTTTAGCAGAGAGCGATCGTATTCTTTTTGAAAGATATCGTTTTTCACGTGAGGGTTTAATTTACATTATTAATTTGGTCGAACCTCATATTAAAAGTTCAACTCGTCGGAGTCTGGCTTTAACAGCAGCACAAACTGTGTGCATCGCGTTAAGATTCTTTGCGTGTGACACTTTCCTGTACACTATTGGGGATGCAGAGAACGTAACCAAAAGTGCTGTCTGTTGTGCCATACGCAAAGTTTACCTGGCGCTCAAGCAGTTTTTAGGGTTTTTTGTGTTTTTTCCAAGCCGCTTAAGACCCCAAGTTGTAAAACGGAGCTTTTTTGCCATTGCAGGTACATTTTACTTGTTAATGAAGATCGTGTAAATATTACTAAGCTAGCAAATATGAACTGATTGTCCCTCAGGCTTCCCTAATGTGATTGGTGCCATAGACTGCACACACATTTGTATCAAGGCCCCACCAGGCCCCATTGAAGGGGATTTTGTGAACCGAAAGGGGGTTCACAGTATAAATGTGCAGGTGAGTTACTATCACAATTCTTAATATTTTATATTGGTAATATACACAATGCATTCAATAAGTATGGTGTGTGACTCTATGTGTCACATTACAAATGTGGAAGCCAAATGGCCAGGATCTGTGCATGACTCCAGAATCTTCAGAGAGTCACATTTACTCACATTATTTGAACGTGGTAAGGAAAATTAATGTCAAGCTCACTGTATTACACACTGATTATGGTCCTAACAGAACTGCATTTTACCATTATACAGGTGATTACGACGGATCCTGGTTGGAGACAGGGGCTATGCCTGTAGGCAGTATTTTATGACCCCATTCCCTGACCCCAACCCTGGACAACAAACCCGTTACAATGCAGCTCTAGCCAGGACAAGGGCACGCATTGAAATGACCTTTGGTCAACTAAAGGGAAGATTTCGGTGTATGAAAAGTCTGAGGGTTGCACCTGACAGGGCCTGTGACATTGTTGCATGTGCTGTGTTACACAACATTGCCACCATTAGAAAGGAGAGGACCCCTGTGGTGGAAGTGCAGCCTGATGATGACCTCCAGCCAGTGCTGCACGGGACAGGGTTGTGGAACACCATTTTTGAAAGAAATAAAATATTGTTTATGATATGTGCGTGTGGTTTTTCTCTTCTTCTTTTTTTTTATTAAAGAGACAGGGCAAATGTGGATTCCATGACTTTTATTAGTTGTTTTGTGAGGGGGGAAAATAAAAATAAAATAGGTAATCTCTTGCCTGCAAAGAGACATTGACATTGTTATAAAAGGTCAAAAGTGCTGTGTGAAATGTTTTAATACAGTTCCTTCTGCAGCAACTCTATTTCTAATGCCATTTTCTTTTTGGTCAGCTGTTGGATCTCAACGTCTCCCTGCAGTTTTTGTTTTTTGAGTTCGAAAAATTCTATCTTCTGCAGGTTGCGTTTATACAGGGAACGGATGTCACCTTATGCCATTTGCAGAGAAAATATATTGAACACCACATGCCACAAAAAACAAAACAAAAAAACAATGACTATGCAACACTGTTCATCTCTGTATCACTTCTCTTTGCAGACTCCCTCTCTGCGGTCAAAATTAGCAAGTACATAATAAATATATTTTTTTTATTTAGGGTGTTTTTGTACTTACAAGTACTTCCTCCAAAACTTCCTCTAAAGGACACTCATCTGACAGCGTCTCTTCACTGTCCTGTGCAATTACAATACATGGTATGACAAAGTCATAGACTGTCTCCGCTATTGATATTGAGTTCACTATTGAGGGAAACTTACTGCACATGCTTTAGCCACCACTTGCATGGGAACAGGCAAAAGTGTGGGTGTTGTGGAAATGTAAATTTGAGGATCACTTTAAAATCAGCTGATTCTCTTCATTTCCCCCATCCTTACACAAACTACTAAAATGATATATATTGCATTGGAAGAACATAGGAACATGGGGTGGCTCCTAGGACGTTTACCCATCATATCCCACTGAGTTTGTGACCATTTGCTCATGATTCAATCAAAGGTCAAAACTCAGGAAGGGACAACAGGCCCAAGGTGTGAACATTTCTTTATCTCTATGATAATGAAGTGGTCTCAGTAAGGGTGAGTGAGACTCCAGGATCTGAAGAGAGTCTACTACTTCCTCTCTGTCCATTGTTTCTATTGTCACCTAAATGCTTTGTTACCATTTCAAGGGACTGCCCCTTGAAATGGCTATATATGCAATGTGTTTAGACTTCAAATTAGACTTGATGACTGCAGCGCCCGTGCAGTATGCTCTGATTTGAAGACTCGCTATCTACAATAAAGACTACTGTTCAAGGAAATCCAAGTCTCCTGGTCTTCGCTGAAAAAAGTTTCCAACAGTGTGTTATTCAAAAAGTTTGAGTACACAGAAAAAAAAGAAGGTACTCAAAGAAGGTTTAACTGCCTTCCGTTCATGTGAACGCAATTCAGCACTACAGAATTTACAGTTGACTGAAAATGAGTGTATCGGACCTTTAGATCACTACAAATGAAAGGTAACTACAAATTATTTTACAGTAGCTTGTACAAAGATAATTAAAAGACTCTTTACCAGTAATGAAGGTGCTGCTGTGACTGCTTCCTGGCTGTGGGTCTAATGAAGAGCTGCCCCCAGAGATACCCTGAACATTGGGTCTGTTCTCATTGAACCCAAGGGCCAGCTCTTGTGCCGGGGTGTGATGTGGGGGTGTAGGACCACCGCCTGTTTTTTTTTAGGTCTGCCTTTTTCCTAGTGGCTGATATAAACAAGCACATCATTTCATAGTCATAAAACAAAACACACATATACACATACACATACACATATATATATATTTTTATATATAAAATATTACCATTTTGTAGTATATTCTTGTATTTCACCTTTACTTGTTCCCAAGTTCTAGTGGGTCCTGTGGTGGCTCTAACATAATAGATTAACATAATTATTAAAAAGAATTGAGGTGTACATATACTGTAATAATTGATGGAAAACATCTAACACACTCACTACTTACGCATTTAATTTTTCAGCAACTTTTTGCCAGCCCTCAATCCAGCCATAGTAATCATCAACAACAGGTGCATTCGAAGAACCAAGTTAGCCAGATAACGATTAGGCAGATCATATCAACTCCTGATTGGATCCTTCTTACAGGTAAGTTATTTTTACTACTTAATTGCTTAACACACATATACATTATTTAAACATTTTTAACCTCATGAAATGTACATTTTAAAGAAAAATAAACGAAATAAAAATAATGATTTTAAGAAACCCCTCCTGGGACCGCCACCTTACTGTGGTGGAGGGGTTTGAGTGCCTGAATGATCCTAGGAGCTATGTTGTCAGGGGCTATATGCCCCTGGTAGGGTCTCCCAAGGCAAACAGGTCCTAGGTGACAAGCCAGACAAAGAGCGGTCCACCCCCCCCCTTATGAGAAGGTCTACAATAAATATCGTGACGTCGCCCGGTATGGCGCAGCCGGGGCCCCATCCTGGAGCCAGGCCTGGGGTTGGGGCTCGTATGCGAGCGCCTGGTGGCCGGGTCTTACCCCATGGGACCCGGCCGGGCTCAGCCCGAAGGAGTGATGTGGGGCCGACCTCCCGTGGGCTCACCACCTGCAGGAGGGACCGTAAGGGGCCGGTGCATTGTGGTTTGGGTGGCGGTCGAAGGCAGGGACCTCGGCGACCCAATCCTCGGACACAGAACCTAACTCTAGGGACATGGAATGTCACCTCGCTGGGGGGAAAGGAGCCCGAACTAGTGCGAGAGGTAGAGAGGTACCGACTAGATATAGTCGGTCTCACCTCCACGCACAGTTTGGAGCTCTGGAACCCAACTCCTCGAAAGAGGTTGGACTCTCCACTACTCTGGAGTTGGCAGCGTGTGAGAGGCGGGCGGGAGGGAGTGGGCTTGCTTATAGCCCCCAGCTTAGCTGCCATGTGTTGGAGTTTACCCGGTGAATGAGAGGGTCGTTTCCCTGCGCCTTCGGGTGGGGGATAGGTCTCTTGCTGTCATTTGTGCTTACGGGCCGAATGGCAGTACAGAGTACCCGGCCTTCTTGGAGTCTCTGGGAGGGGTGCTGGAAAGCCAGTCTGGGGACTCCGTCATTTTGCTGGGGATTTCAAGCGCACACGTGGAGCAACGCGGTGACACCTGGAGAGGCGTGATTGGGAGGAACGGCCCCTGACCTGAACCCAGTGGTGTTCTGTTGTTGGACTTCTGTGCTAGTCACAGCTTGTCCATAACGAACACCATGTTCGAGCATAAGGGTGCTCATCAGCACACGTGGCAACAGAGCTCTAGGGCGGAGGTCGATGATCGACTTTGTGGTTGTTTCATCTGGCCTCCGGCCATATGTCTTGGACACTCGGGTGAAGAGAGGGGCGGAGCTGTCAACTGATCACTACCTGGTGGTGAGTTGGATCCGCTGGCCGGGGAGGAAGCTGGACAGACTCGCAGGCCCAAACGTTCTGTGAGGGTCTGTTGGGAATGTTTGGCAGAGCCCCTGTCAGAGGGTCTTCAACTCCCACCTCCGCAGAGCTTTGAACAGATCCCGAGGGAGGTTGGGGACATTGAGTCCGAGTGGACTATGTTTTCCGCCTCCATTGTCAAAGCCGCCGTTCGGAGTTGTGGCCGTAAGGTCTCTGGTGCCTGTCGTGGCGGCAACCCCCGAACCCGTTGGTGGACACCGGAAGTAAGGGATGCTGTCAAGCTGAAGAAGGAGTACTATCGAGCTTGGTTGGCTTGTGGGACTCCTGAGGCAGCTGATGGGTACCGGCAGGCCAAGCGGACTGCGGCACGGGTGGTTGTGGAGGCAAAACTCGGGCCTGGGAAGAGTTCGGTGAGGACTTGGAGAAGGATTATCGGTCGGCCTCGAAGAGGTTCTGGCAAACTGTCCCGGCGCCTCCGAGGGGAAAGCGGTGCCCTACCAACACTGTATATAGTGGAGGTGGGGCTCTGCTGACCTCAACTGGGGATATTGTCGGGCGGTGGAAGGAATACTTCGAGGATCTCCTCAACCCTGCCAACACGCCCTCCACTGAGGAGGCAGAGGCTGGGGACGAGGGATGGGCTCGACATCACCGGGCTGAAGTCGCCGAGGTAGTTGAGAAGCTCCCGGTGGCAAGGCTCCGGGGGTGGACGATCCGCCCTGAGTACCTCAAGTCTCTGGATGAAGTGGGGCTGTCTTGGCTGACACGCTCTCTACAACATTGCGTGGAGGTGGGGACAGTGCCTCTGGACTGGCAGACGGGGTGGTGGTCCCCTCTATAAGAAGGGGACCTGGAGGGTGTGTTCCAACTATAGGGGATCACACTCCTCAGCCTCCCGGAAAGTCTATGCCAGGGTACTGGAGAGGAGAATTAGATCCGATAGTTGAACCTCGGATACAGGAGGAACAATGCGGCTTTAGGTCCTGGTCGTGGAACACTGGACCAGCTCTATACCCTCTTTAGGATACTGGAGGGTTCATGGGAGTTTGCTCAACCAGTCCACATGTGTTTTGTGGATCTGGAGAAGGCATTCGACCGTGTCCCTCGCTGGGTGTTCTGTGGGGGTGCTCTGGGAATATGGGGTCCGAGGCCCTTTGCTAGGGGCTGTCCGGTCCCTGTATGACCAGAGCAGGAGCATGGTTCGCATTGCCAGCAGTAAGTCAGACTCGTTCCCAGTGCGTGTTGGACTCCGCAGGGCTGCCCTTTGTCACCGGTCCTGTTCACTATCTTCATGGACAGGATTTCTAGGAAGCAGCCAGGGACCGGAGGGGTCCGGTTTGGTGACCACAGGATCTCATCTCTGCTTTTTGCGGATGATGTTGTCCTGTTGGCTTCATCAGGCCAGGACCTACAGCGGCACTGGGGCAGTTTGCAGCTGAGTGTGAAGCGGCTGGGATGAGAATCAGCACCTCCAAATCTGAGGCCATGGTCCTCAGCCGGAAAAGGGTGGCTTGTCCCTTCCAGGTCGGTGGGGAGCTCCTGCCACAGGTGGAGGAGTTTAAGTATCTTGGGGTCTTGTTCACGAGTGAGGGAAGGATGGAGCGAGAGATCGACAGACGGATCGGTGCAGCTTCTGCAGTAATGCGGTCGATGTACCGGTCTGTCGTGGTAAAGAAGGAGCTGAGCCACAAGGCGAAGCTCTCGATTACGGTCGATCTCGTTCCTACTCTCACCTATGGTCATGAGCTTTGGGTCATGACCGAAAGGGTGAGATCCAGGATACAAGCGGCCGAAATGAGTTTCCTCCGCCGGGTGGTTGGGCGCTCCCTTAGAGATAGGGTGAGGAGCTCGGTCACTCGGGGGGAGCTCGGAGTAGATCCGCTGCTCCTCCACATCGAGAGAGGCCAGCTGAGGTGGCTTGGGCATCTGTTTCGGATGCCTCCTGGACGCCTCCCAAGGGAGGTGTTCCGGGCATGTCCCACCGGGAGGAGGCCCAGGGGAAGACCCAGAACACGCTGGAGGGACTATGTCTCTCGGCTGGCCTGGGAACGCCTCGGGATTCCCCCGGAGGAGCTGGAGGAAGTGTCTGGGGAGAGGGAAGTCTGGGCGTCCCTGCTTAGACTGCTGCCCCCGCGACCCGGTCCCGGATAAGCGGAGGAAAATGGATGGATGGATGGATGGATTTTAAGAAATACCCAAAATTCCCATAGGGCTACACCAATACCACCCGTAATAACAGGACTCAAAACCACAAAGTGATAGGTTCAGAGTCTTTGCTTTAAGTTGTGCTAATACAGACAAATGTTGTTTTTAAAATAATGGGTTTTATTTTTACATAATATTTGCAAATAGCATGAAAAACAAAAGAATTGAAAAGAAATGATGATTTACACATTGTCGAGACATAATAAGCTGTTAAACATTTCCATATTAAAGTGAGCAGCGTGTCTACACAATGGCACTGTATACAGTGTAAATGTGCTCAGGAATGATGATCTTCCTGTAATACTTTACATAAAGCCAAATTTGCTTCATTTAAGCTTCTTGTGCTCTGCGTGAGCTGATCGTCTTCTGATTAAGACGCGTCGCATTTAAGTCTCGGACTAACCATAAAAGAACCCTACTCGATCCGTATCGAAAATGTGTACTGTGCGGGTGTGAAAATGCTTCTACTTCCTGTCTAAACAATTTTTCAGTTTTGGTTATTTATAATGTTTACAGTTGTCAATGCTACAATCTGCAACGGATGTAGTTATTTAATAGTGATTGTCTTGATATAAATACACTTTTTTATAAAATATGCCAAGGTTAATATGTGGCAGAAATTACATTTATAAAATTAAATTATTGGAAAAATATGTAAATAAATGAAATAGTTTTAGTAGACACCATTTGAGAAATACAGATGTATATGTGTGTTTGTTTGCATTAAAAAGCAAAATGCAAGTTGGAGACAAGAAGCTGTTATTTTTTGAAAGAATGTCAGTAAAGAAGCTTACGCTAAAGTGATTTTTGAATACATACTGTGTCAATCATGTATTTATCATGTTTAACACCATTTCCTTTATTGAAATTTTACTTTATTGAAATTGTTATCAACAACTAATACTTTGAACATATTACAAAATATTACAATAGTTGCTTAACAATGTACGTGGTAAGCACAGAGACCCATGCAGACAAAAGGCTTAACTGATAAAATACTTTTTTTTTTTTAAACATATTGCCTGGTGGGGAGATAATATTATCTGTACAAATAGGCCTTCTACCACAACAAATAATCCTAGAGGAAACACTGTACTGCAATACATTCTTAAAGAAAGCATAAATATCCATTTTATCTTACAATCTGTATGTATTAGTACAATTGTCTGTCATACAGTAGATTGTATATCACAAAAATCATGTATCTCTCATGTTCTGTCTTTTTCATCAAGTAATGCAGTCAGGTATTTTTATTTATTTCTTTAAAACAAATAAATCCTAATGACCAACTGAGTTGTAAAAAAACACCCGTTCTGAGTTTCCAGCCTATGTGCTAGGAAACATAACAGCAACACCCATTCTAAGTTTCCAGCCTGTGTGTTAGGAAGCATAACAGCAACACACGTTCAGAGTCTCCCTGTCCAGAAAGGCAACAACAAATGTCTGCAACAAGGTTAAGCCCAGGAGAGCAACCTTCACTTTAAGGTACTTTCATCTGCGTGTTCCAGATCTAAAGGACCTTCTGCACCAGCTTTAGGGCCTCATCTGCATGTTCCAGATTGCTAGGACCCTCTCGTTGCTTCAGGAGATCAGCATCCAACAGGGCTTTGTGTTCAAGGCTGTTGAACGAAATTAGACTCCTTCTCCACTGCAGCAAGGCCCATACAGTACAGGATGTCCAAACAAAAACATTTTGGACACAATTTGGAAAACTCCTTAAGGAAAAAGCAAGTGGTAGTGACTTCAAACAGCCAACAGCAAGGCAGAAGTGGATATTACAACACTTGCAGTTCCAAAGCCATTTGTTCTCAAAGACGAAGTCAGAGTAGTTTGGAAGTAAGTAGATATACTAGGGAGAGAGAATAAAGGTAGGGAAAATAAGTAGCAAAGGATAAAGATATGTAGATGAAGGTAACAAAAGGACAGAGTGGGAGAAATTAAGAAAAGATTGGTAAGGCAGTTGTCATTTTCCTGACTACATTTCAATTCCTAAGCCAAAATCTTTGTATTTTTACAGCTTGAAGATTACACTGCTGCTCAAGGAAGAGCAGACAGTGATATGGTAAATGACATTGATGTGTAATTTGACACACCTTGTGAAAATGACCAGCCTGCCTCTGGACCACCTGCATCTGAACCTTCTGCCTCTGAACAAACTGCATATGGACCACCTGCCTATTGATACCAATCGCATTGAAGAAGACACGCTAGAATGAAAAACCCAGCCATTGTACTGAGATTAAAATGTGCAATTATGTCTTAAATTTATGATGCTCAGGAAAGTGAACTTTCTGGGCATCATGCAAACTCATTTTTACTCTCCCCTTCCAGCAAATTTTTCCTAATCAACGATTTACAGCACCCGCTCCCCACCCACCCCAATTCCCAACCAAATTACACAGACTGTTTTAAAGCTGTTTGATTTCTTTGGTCTCATATGTGTTACTACAGTATGTCCTGTTTGTTGCTACCTGTTGTAAGTTTTTTTACAACAGGGTGTAACAACAGATATAGTTCTACTACTGGAATAAGCAATAAAAATACTTCATGGGGAAAAAAAGTATTAATATCAAAATAAGAAAGTTTTCTGTAAAGAAACACAGAATGCTGCACTTTTGATTGCATTTTATTTGCAGTTTCGTTTGTTTAAATTATTTTCATTTATTTTACGTTTTAACATTTTTTGTATGATGTTATATAGAACATGTTGCTAATAACAAAAGAGTAAGTAACAGAAAAAATAAATAAGACATTGAAAGTAGAGTGTTTTTAGTTCCTTTATTACACATACTGATCTTGCAAGGGTACACACCAAGCTGGGGAGACAAAGTAATCAAAAAGTGAAAGTAATCTTTAAGATGGTCACGTTGCTCTTTGGCAAGTATTGTTGGTTTTTTATTTCTCCACCCATCTTCAGACTGCAGGGTCCTCTCTTGCCTCTATGCCCCATCATGGAGCTGATGATTCTCATCCTCCCAGTCAGTAAAGCCAGGTGGAACGTAGGCATCTGATTGCTTGTTTCGTAAAAAAATGTGACTGCACAGTGCTGCCAAAGTGATTGTCACTGCTTGTCAGGATCAAGGCAGATGTTTGTACGGAAACATTGAGTCGGTTTGCTAGGATTCCAAAAGCATTTTTCACCACACGTCTATAATTAAAAATGCATTGTTCATGCTGTAGTTGTCTGTGTGGATACAGTTTAAGCAGGTCATGTCTCAGAGGGTACGCTTCAACTTCAACAAAAGCATATGGCATGATGTTGGTGTTTGGTAGAGCCTCAGCAGGAGGAAGTTTTAATCTTCTTTCATCCAAGACAGGTTCCAAATCGGAATTTGCAAATAAACCAGCATCTGAAACTCTGCCTTGAACTCCCACAATTGTATATACATCTGTAGTTAGCATCCACTACAGCCATCAACATGATGGAAAACCTGTACTTGTATTTGTAGAATGTGCTACCACTGCTGGCTGGCGCCTGAATAAATATGTGCTTTCCATCTATTGCGCCAATGAGTCAATGAGGAAAGTGCCACGTCATGTCAAACTCTTTAGCAATTTTCCTCCATTCTTCTTCAGAAGTTGGTGTCTGTAAACATGACATTATCAGATTAACAACACCTGGCATAATCAGTATGTTCACGTAGAAACCCATCCTGCTAAATGCAACATCAATGTAAATGACAATGCTTAATCCAATGTTTATTAACATTGCAAAATGCATGAGCCAACATGAACTAACACTAACATGCTTGCAGCATTTATTGATGTTAACATGAGTAAAAATGAAATAGTTTTTCTTGTTACATCATAGTGCAATAGTGTTAACAAATACAACTGAATTTTAAAAAGTCATTCAAAGTCATGAAATAGCTGATTCATGAAAGGCGAGAAAATGTTGACGTAATCAATATGGACAAACGTCTCAGGTTACGTATGTAACCCTTGTTCCCTGAGAGGGAACGAGACGCTGCGTCAGCGAATGACGCTATGGGAACGCCTCTGCGTGACCGCGTCTGAAGCACGTGTGCAAGATTGCCAAATGGCTAGACTGAACGTCAAGGGCGGGTGACGTCAGGACCAGGAAGCTATAAAAGAGCGTGGAACGCACACACATTCAGCGTAAAGTGCCGAAGCTCACCCAGGCATGCAGGGAGTAAGGCCCGGAAGACGCAGCGTCTCGTTCCCTCTCAGGGAACAAGGGCTACATACGTACTCTGAGACGTTCCCTTTCAAGGGAACTTAATGCTGCGTCAGCGAATGACGCTATGGGAACGCAATCCCAACGTCACCGTACGAGCAAGTCCCTGGAAGTGTGAAACCGTAGAACACAACAAGAGGAATTACCTCGACAGGTTAAGCGTAGAGCCTGGCTCGCAAGCCAGGACACCATAAGGGAGTGAGACGGCGAGATTTCCTGGCCGTTTAAAACTACTCCGAAAAGGCCCCTAAGGGCAACCATGCAGGACCTCAGTCCTGATACAAGTACACCCAGGGAATACCGAGATTCACTGGCCGGTAACCAAATAAGCCGAAACGCATGGGCTCACCCATTGCGATGGAAGGCACCAGTGCCCCTCCGGTCCCCCGGTGAAGATCCACAGGAGCAGAAACCCAAGTGCAGGTAACTGGCGCTCAAGCCAGGACCGCAAAGATGGAAACACATGGCGAAACTCCGCTGGCCGGTGTCCAAATAAGGCTAAACGCCTGGGCTCACCCACTGCCATGGAAGTCACCAGGGCCCCACCGGGGCTGGAGGTACTAGGGAGAACCATAAAGGACAGTGCGTCGTCTCCTGAGACGCAAACAGGTCCACTTGTGCTGGGAGAAAGGTATCCCAGATCAGATTCACCACCTCGGGGTGAAGTCTCCATTCCCCTGGCCTCGGCCCCTGCCTCGACAGGGTGTCCGCTCCCATATTCAACCGTCCCGGGATGTACGCTGCTCTGAGTGAGAGCAGCTTCCCTTGGGACCACAACAGGATCTGGTGTGCCAATTTGTAAAGAGGGCGTGACCGCAGACCACCTTGATGGTTGATGTACACAACCGCCGATGTGTTGTCCGTCAGGACCAACACGTGGTTGTTGCTGAGGTGAGGAAGGAACTGCCTCAATGCAAGCCATACCGCCATCAACTCTAGGCAATTTATGTGCCACTCGAGCTGGCGGCCCCTCCATAGACCTCTGGAGCAGCGGTCTTCCATTACCACACCCCAGCACGACAGGGATGCGTCTGTCATAAGCGTTACGCGACGACATATTGACCCCAATGTCGGGCCCTGGGAGAGAAACCCAGGTTTGCCCCACACCGCTAGTACCCTCAGACACCTCTGGGTGACCTCAATGATGCGGGAAGGGTTCCCCCTCGGGGAAAACCCCGTTGGATTTGAGCCACCATTGGAGAGGTCTCATGTGTAGCAGACCCAGAGGTATGACGCTGGCTGCCGCTGCCACGAGACCGAGTATGTGCTGCCAGTGCAGGACTGTGACTCGTTGATGCAATTTGAGCCCCTTGACGGCTGCCTGAATGGTTTGAATGCGCACCGCGGTAAGGCGGGCAGACATGACCCTTGAGTCCCATTCTATGCCTAGGAAAGTATTCTCTGAACTGGAGAAAGTGAACTCTTCTTGGCGTTCAGCCGTAACCCCAACTCCTTCATGTGAGCGAGAACAACATTTCGATGTTGGACCGCTAAGGCTTCTGACTCTGCCAGAATAAGCCAATCATCTATGTAGTTCAATATTCGAATGCCCCATAAGCGCAACGGCGACAGGGCAGCATCTACACATTTGGTAAAGGTGCGAGGTGACAGGGCTAGACCGAAGGGGAGAACCCGATATTGGTACGCCTACGCTTACCGAAAAGCGAACCTCAGGAACTTCCTGTGTTTCGGTAGGATGGAGACATGGAAGTATGCGTCTTTCATGTCTATTGTGACAAACCAGTCTGCAGAACGGATTTGAGACACAATCTGTCTGAGTGTAAGCATCTTGAACTTCAGTTTCTTTACTGAAACATTCAGGGTGTGCAGATCTAGAATAGGCCGCAAGCCTCCATCCTTCTTGGGAACTATGAAGTAGCGGCTGTAGAAGCCTGCTTCTCTCTCTGGAGGGGGAACTACCTCTATGGCCCCCTTTGCCAGGAGAGTCTGTACTTCGTGTTCCATGACCACAGCTTGGTGGGGACCCACCGTGGTGGGCACCACCCCTTGGAACGCAGGCAGGCTGTGCCCAAACTGAATCATATACCCGAATTCTACTATGTGTAGAACCCAACGTGAAATGTTTGGCAGAAGTTTCCACGCTGCCAGGTAGTTCACGAGAGGAACTCGGGGCTGGTGCCTGGTCGTACGTTTAGAGTGTTTGGCGGAGGTTCGTGCGCCGCCAAGTGAGCCACTGTGGGAACCAGCCCCTCGGGACTGGTGTGAAGTTGTAGATTTTCGGGGCTGGCATCTGGTCTTAAGTTTTGTAGTAACTCGGTACCCAGAGCTGATATTGCTGGGGTACACTTGAGAAGGGGCGCCACGCGCCTCGTATGGTACCCTGATGCCACTGTGTCCCGAAGCAGGGCGCGGGAACAACCCAGAGCATCCAGAGAAGGGTACGGGACGGGACCGGGCGCCGTATGATGAGGCGTTATCTGGTCCGCTCCCAGGGGGCTTTGCGGGGACAGTCTGACGCCGCGGCAGTCAGGTGCCCCGCTTCTTGATCCCCGCCTTCTTAGCCTGAATAACAGCCCTCAGGTCCGTTTTCGGCTGGGAAGGACGGGGCCGAGAGTGCCTCCCAGAGCCCCACTGACGCTGCGGTGGAGCTCGGGAGGTAACACTCTCTTTCTGCCTAAGATAAGCAGAGGTGGAGGGCTGAGGCTGCTCCCGCCCAGCAGCCTCAGCACCCCGATGACGGCGAGGGATAAACTGCGAAAAAGCCGCAGCCTGGCTCTTCGCTTCCCGGAACCTGTCGACGACGGAATTGACCGCATCGCCGAACAGGCCCCCGGGGGACAGCAGGGCATCAAGCAGCAAGGTCTTATCGGCTGCTTTGATGCCAGAGAGGTTTAACCATAGGTGCCTCTCCGTAGCCACCAAGGCAGACATGGATCTGCCCACTGCCTTGGCCGTTTCACGGATGGCACGGAGAGACACATCAGTGGCCCGGTGCAGCTCTCGAACTGCGTCCTGGTCCACACCCTCGCCTTCATCGAGCTCCCGCAGCAGGTCAGCCTGATAGGCCTGGAGCATGGAAATAGTGTAAAGGCATGCCCCAGCCTGACCTGCTGCGGAATAAGCTTTCCCCACCAAAGCCGAGGTAGTCCTGCAAGGCTTTGATGGGAGAACTGGGGCTTTGAGCGACGATGCCGAAACCTGGGACAGATAGCCCGCAAGCGTCTGCTCCACCTCTGGCATCGCGTCATACCCGTGCTCTGTCGCCCCCGCAATGTTAGAATAAACTGACATGCGGGGACTGTGAACACGGGCCGAGTATGGTCTGTTCCACGAACCTGATAGCTCACTATGCAGGTCGGGAAAGAATGGTAAGCCCCGGCGGTGAGGTGGCGTTTTAGGCTTAAGAAAGCGCTCATCCAGCTTGCTAGGCTGGCGAGAGCTTTCAGCTTCAGCGGGCCAGTCGAGCTTGAGCTGGGCGACTGCCCGCGTCACCACCTCAACCAGCTCTTCATACATGGGGGGACGCTCACTTTCCCCCGTGTCCACGCTCTGCACATCTCCCTCCTCAGAGGAAGACAGCAGAAAGCGTGGACTCACCCCACCGGCAACAGGAACCGCAGAACGGGCCTGTTGACCGAGATGGAGAGAAGACGAAGCGGAGAGGGGAGGAGAAAGGGCCGGGCCCGTCTCCATCACATCCGCTAAGTCCATTTGCGATCCCCATGACGGAAGCCGCCGCCCTGCCTCGGCAGGATCGGCACCGCCATGAGAACCGCCAGGCTGGGCATGTTTATTCACACATGCCAGCCGAGAGCGGAGAGTGAGAGCTTCACAATGCACACAATCTGCGCTCTCAAGCGCCGACCGGGCATGATCCATCCCCAAACAAACAACACAAAAATCGTGTGAATCCCCACTCGTTATAAAGCGAGCACATGGGGAACACACTGTTTGAAAGACATTATAAATAAACTTTCTTTCTCTCAACACACACTCAGTTAATGGCGTTTTCGAGCGCCCTACACATTCAACAAACACACACACGCAGCTGAAGGCACAAAAGCTGAATGTGTGTGCGTTCCACGCTCTTTTATAGCTTCCTGGTCCTGACGTCACCCGCCCTTGACGTTCAGTCTAGCCATTCGGCAATCTTGCACACGTGCTTCAGACGCGGTCACGCAGAAGCGTTCCCATAGCGTCGTTCGCTGACGCAGCGTTGAGTTCCCTTGAAAGGGAAACTATGTTTTCTCCCTAACTCTCCCAACTCTCCATTAGCCTCTGGGAAGTTCAAACGGCAAAACATTAAATTGAGACCTGCAGTTGACCAGTCCGTAGGGCATAACCAGGTATTCGAAGTGACCAGATGGAGTGATGAATGTAGTCTTCCACTCGTCCCCGGTTCTGATTCTTATGAGGTTATACGCATTACAGAGGTCGAGTTTGGTGAAAATAAATCTCCTCAGATTTAGCCGAACTCCACTGAAGTGTGATGGATGGTGAGAAGTGAGAGATCTGTCCACGACCCAATGGTTTGCCTAGAATGTCGTGGATAGCCAGGGATTTAGGAATAGGCAATCGGGGTAACTTCAGCTTTGACTGAAGGGAAGAAGAGATGAAGTTTCCAGCTGCCCCAGAGTCAATTAGGGCCTTGGCTGAAACAGACACAGAGGGAGACATGACCATAACAGGTAGGCGGCTAGCAACGTTGGCTCGTACCCACTGGCACTGGTTAGAGTCCTAAAGCTTAGAGCGTACTCGGCCACAGTCGTCTGTCCTTGTTTGTGACGATACAACTTGTCTGCGATGGACGTGCTTTCCCGTAGTGTACGTGTTCCCAATCCATTTGTCTGATCGTTTGAGTAAATGTTCAAAGCCTAAGTTGCAATGTTTCGATACCAATGTTTTTTTCTTCAGTCAAGCTTGGACCAATTTAGATTTTTTTTTAAGATGATGTTCACTCTTTGGTAGTCACGACCAGAATGAGCTCTGAGGCAGCTTTGCCTTTTTATAGGCTCTCCTTAAAGTAGCATCAATTTAGCATTCAAGTTATTTTAGTGTAAGACAACTTTCATTTAATTCCATTCTAAAATAAGAGCAAATAAACCAAAACTACAGAATTTATTGTTTTAGCCAATATATGAATTTTAAAAGGATTTTCCTTTTCTTTAAAAACAAAAACCTTAACCTTAACCAAAAACCCTTTAAATCTTAACCTAATTTTTTCTTTTTATACTTTTTTTCTTTTGATCCTAGAGGACATATGAATTCACATTTTTGTCCATAGTACACAAGTACATAAATATCTAAATGAAATACTCAAAGTAAAGTTGATTTTGCCCTTATTTTCAATGAGTTTTATAATGTATTTCCTACATATAATTACTCCAAGTTTTAAGTAGTTTTAAAATAATAGTAAAAAATATCCTTAGGGTTATGGTTAGGGTTAGTCTGTCAATATTTGACACAAAGTACATTGAATCAGGTACACTAAGTTTGACGTTTTTAATTCTATGTTGCATGACGTCAGTCTGCCCACTCCTGTAATGTTATTAAAAAAATTGTAGTTAATAAAAGTGTTTATTAAAATCCAAATTTGGCTTCTTTTAGGTGAGTTTAGCTCTAACCAATATGTCCCTAAGGTTTTTATTTCTTCTATATGCCATAATTAATCTGTAGTCATTCAAGTTCGTCTGTGCCCCCTGTGCATCCCGAAAATGATACCTCATGTTAGGATTTGACCGGGGGTAGGAGGCAAGAGTGACATAGAAGCTCCTTGGAGTCAAGTGAAAGGTGCTTTATTGGCACACACACGTGGTAACAAACTTGTGGTAACTAACAAACACTGTTTAAAAGTAACAAAATAATCAAAAAGAAAATAAAACTGTACAAAATATGCATTATATACAAGTATTTACAAGCTAGTTCAGCTAAATCAATTGATCTGAACTCCATACGCAAGAAAACACCTATTTACTCCGTATACAGGCTATAAACCCAAAGTCCTACCACCACCCTCTCCTGACTGACTGTGTGGGAGCCATTTTATACTCTTAGCTCCGCTCCAGGATGGAACCATTCTGAAATTGGTAGGGGGTTTTCTCCTCTGAGTATAGAAACATACATACAGTCACTTGGCCACAAAATATACATTAATGAAAATAAATAAGTACAAACACACAATTCAACACACATCAAACAATCATTAAGACTTTAAACACCAGAAACAATACATTTTTATACAGGCATAAACTGGTGACCCATATTATGTCACAACAAAATGGCTGCCCAGCATGGTAAGTGTATAAAAGTCCAAGTTTGTATATTGCACAGGCTTGGTTCTGGAAAATGGAAACTGGTGAGTGTTTGCAATCTTTGTGTTTATTGACCAATAAATGATAGTAGATACAGAACTTGTGTCTGTGGTTATTTCAGTGTTTTATGGCAGATGATAGGAAATGGTGCTTGGCTCAGTTTGGTTGGAAAGTACCAACAGTGATAACAATAGATTAAACCATATAAAACATACTCATTAAACACAGATGCACAATACACTACAACATTACACAGATCCATGTATACATTGATATGCCAGCATTCGAATCATGATGTTAAAATGTTTGCCATGTATTAATGCCTAACTGTGTATGAGGCTAGTCACAGTGCCTTAACCTAATCTTACACTGTGACATTCTCTCCGCCCAGTTGGCCCAGGGACCGAGAATATGTTATATGTTAAGGGTATCATGTTTACATCTTCCCCTTGTATGTTAGTTTGCTTATTTTGAAAAGTTTCCCTAACTTACGCTTTAATTTTTCTTTTGAATCTTTTTGAATATACCCTGGGTCTTTTAAATAGTGTGTTGGTCACCATTTGTACATCCTCTGGGAAGGTACAGATTCTATAAAACCTAATAAGCTGAGATTTAATTAGGCCTTTATAGGTATGTTTATGTTGCCCCCTTGGACAATGATCAGGACTACTCTTTGATTTTTCTGTACTGTAGATTTATTTGCCCCAGTTTTTTTTCTCCTGATTCAGGGCTGAACTTCAACAACGACAACATACATTCAACCCTTCTCTTCTTTTATATCGTTTTTCAAACTTTTTCATCCCACCGTGCCCCTAGCAGTTTACATTTTATTTATTTTGTGTGTTATTCTCTTTAGCTTATATTACTGTAACTTAACAAGGAGAGAGAACAAATATTAACTCTTCGAAGCCATTACACCCTCCCCCACTAAAAATAAATTAATGTCATTTTTAACTTTTCTGTGTGGAGATTTAACACAAGAACTCCTATAACAGTGTAACGCACATGCTTATTTACAGCGTAACAATATAATCAATATCCTCTGTTTCTATATGACTGTGACATTTCTACAATTATCTAAGTTTTTAGCATGGTTGTATGTTGAGAGGTGTCTTGTCTTTAGGTTCGCTGGTGGGCCCCCCAGAACGTCCTGTAACGACAAATGGACATGACCACATACACCTCAACAATGCATAACACATTTTGTTTTCTCACTTCAACAACACATTATTCTCTTGACATTTCCTGCCACTTTTCAACTGTAATTCTACTGTAGAGCATTATTACGACTATGTATGCCTCTTAGTTCTCAAGAATTTCTTAGAACAACTACCAAAACACATTACTTTGAACTTAACTATTTTAAACTCTGACTAATCTTATCAGCATAAAGGATACAGATTCAGAGGATCAAAGATCAACTGAGGTTGTGCACAGCAAATTCCCCATCAGTGTTTTCACCGACAGCACTTAATCTCATGGGTTGGAGTGACGGCTCCCCTAGGGTGTCATAAGTATAGATGTTTCTTGGCGTCTTGTCCTAGCAGAAGGTCTTCTCTCTAGCTCCAACGCCAATTCACCATCTTCTTGTTCCCTTTCTTCCACAGGTTCCTCATCTGACTCCCTCTCGAGATCACCAGCCACTCCCTCACCAGGTCCCTCATCTGACACCCTCTCAAGATGTAAATTTATCTGGTTGTAGGTTGTGAGTCACTTGATAGTGATATGATGTGTGTTTAACGTTTCTAAGAATGTGAGAAAATCTTCTGCCGAATGTTCCAAGTCCAAAGATGTCATCGAGATTTGTAATTTGACACATTTAGGAAACACAATTTCCTCCCTCATACTCAAATATATGTTCGCGTAGGCAAATTTTTTGCCCATGGCCATGCCATGAATCTGTAAATAATGTGTGTCATTCAAGTCATTCCTGGTGAGAATCAATTCCAAATCTCTTTATCAGGTCTCTTGGGTCTGGGTGCATCTGGAAAGTTCTCTGAATGGCTTTAAGCCCATGTTTGTGTCTATGTTTGTATATAATAAACTTATGTCTATGGAGGAAAGAAACATGAGTGATGGGACCCATAAATAAGTTTATAACAAAAAATGTCTTTATCCTTTTTGGAGAGGGGGGTGATGTTCTTTAAGGTTTTCTTATTTATGTTTTTTTTTCATGTATTGTTCTGTATTTAAAACAAATGCAAATAAATGTAATTAGAAAAAAAAGTTTATTGACAAAATCATACGTGTCGCTATATGCTATACGGCTGGATTCCGAGGAGCAGTCATTAACGATGGGACGTCCGCAGGGGACCTCCAAGGGAACAGTCCACTGCTCTGGGGGCTTGTGTATTTTGGGAAGCATATAGAACTGTCTGGGTCTGGCAGGATCTGGGCCAAAAAGGTTTTTTTTTTTTGGTTTTTATTTATACATGTTAAAAGAAACATCAATGGTGATTTTCAATTTGGGACTGACGATACTGCCCACTTTGCCCCGGTACCCTTAGTAATACATTTGGCAGAATGGAAATGTTTGCCAAATATATCAAAATGGGTCCTGCAAACTGTGGAGCCGCTACTTCTGGGGCTTTTAAATTGCTCTGTTATGCGACTCAAGTTCAGAATGCTTACATTAAAGCAAATTGTGATGCAAATCAGATCAGAGGACTGGTTTGTCAACATAGATCTCAAGGACGTGTACATTCATCTCCATCCTTCCACAACACAGAAAATTCCTGAGGTTTGCTTTCGGGGGCGAAGCATGCCAGTATCGGGTTCTTCTTTTTGGTCTGGCTTTATCTCCATGCACCTTCACGAAGTGTGGATGCAGCGCTGGCTCCCTTACACATGTGGCATACGTGACATAAATTATAGCCCTCAATTCTCCTGTGGAGAGGATCACCTTTTTGGCTGTGATTTGGGATTCCGTCATGATCCAGGCACATCTCTCGCTGGCTCGTATTGATGCAATCCTTTCAGCCGCAAGCAGAGTATAGCTGGGCCAGTGACTCACTGTAAAACAGTTTCAGATACTGTTAGGTATCCTGAGGGGCAACCCTTTTCGCATGACCAAAGTCTCATGCAGTTGTGTGTGTGCGCTGCTGATGTGGAAAAAGCCATGGTTTCCGTTGTGAATCTCTCTCCTGTCTCAGGTGGGCGGTGCAGTTTGTCACCCCCACCCAGAACTATGGAAGCTGTGGGCGTGGCCTCTAGGGGGACCATGCTCCTAGAATCTGGCCTTCCTCCATGAGGAAGCTTTATGCCCAAAAATGGAGAGTTTGTTCTGCAGCTCGCCTGCGGGACCCAGTTAACTTCCCAGTTAACGTAGTGCTGGAGTTTCTGCAAGAGCGTTTCTCTGTGGGGTTGACTTCTTCCACTCTGAAGGTCTATGTAGCAGCTGTCTCTGCTTATCATGTTCCTTTGGATGGAGCATTGGTTGGTAGACACCCTCTAGTTGTTTGCTTCCTTCGTGGCACTTGCAGGCTGAGGCCTGTGAGTCACATTAGGGTGCCGATTTGGGACCTGGCCTTTGTGCTGGAAGGGGGCTCTCTTTTAGCCTCTCGACACTGCGCCCGACAGACTTCTGGTCTTTAAGATGCTGTTCCTGTTGGCTATTAGCTCTCTGAGGAGAGTAGGAGACCTCCAAGGCCTGTCAATGCCCCCTACATGCTTAGATTTCGCTCCGGGGATGGTCAAGGCCTTTCTGTTTCCTAGGCACAGTTATGTGCCTAAGGTTCCAGGTAATGCGACGAGGCCCATTATCCTTCAGGCTTCCTGTCCTCCCCCTTTTAGGAGCTCCGACCAGGAGAAGCTTAACTTGGTGTGTCCATTGCGAGTGCTGGACACTTATGTCTTTAGGACGGCTCAGTTTTGTATATTATTATTATTTTGTATAGTTATTGTATATTATCACCTATATTATTGTTTAGTAATTATTTTATTTTTCCTGTCGTTGTATGAATAGAGTGTATAGTTAATTGCAATACCAATAACATACTTAAGGTAAGATATTGTACTATTTATAATTGCTAATCATTAATTTGACTTTTTTGTGCCATTCACCACAACAGCCAAGAGACTTTGTATGACCCACCTTATCCCGCTCTGTGACCCAACCAGAGGGTCCTGACCCACAGATTGAAAATCCCTGTTCTAAGCAACTGTTGTGAGAACAACACTAGCTGGGTGAACTAACGTTCAGAACAATTTCTTTCTGCTTACCGGCATGACGTAACTATGCAAAGATGATTGATAAATTATTATGCATTAGTATGTCCTAGTAGTTGCACACTGTTTTGTGACACACATTTAAACGGGTCATATGACAGTTCTAAAAAAACATTATTTTGTGTATTTAATTTAATGCATTATTCGCGACCTAGTGATTCATTTGAACCGAATCATTTTAATGAACGGTTGGAACAACAGATATGGGGTGCATTTCCCCCAAAAAAATATTAGCCAACTATGATCACAAGTTCTGTTGTTACCAACATAGTTCAACGATTCAATGAAGAAATTTGCGACCATAGCTGGCTGCTTTTGGGAAACGTGCAACCAACGCTGAACTCATTAGACTTGCTGTCTGAATGCATGCGTGTCAATTCAGTCACTCACAGAGCACCTCAAAACATATAAGTGTGCTTAGGCCATGTAGTAAGAGTGTTTAGTAAGATTTAGGCTAATAATCTACAATATATAAAGTTGTGCAGACAATGTGTAGTAAATACTTTTAAAGTCATTTTGTTTAAACAGAAATGAGGTAAAACCTGAGCAAAGCAAGTAGTTGTTGTTATGTGGTAAAAATAAGGACTGTCACTTAAAATAAGGGATTGGAAGTAATAGTTTACCTTTTAATGCCCTTTTAATAATTGCTTTTAATGTGATTACAAATAAGAAACATTATCAGGTCAGCAAATGAAAATCAGTGAAGGCCAATGGAAAAATGCCTTTTTTTAAAAGAGGAGGACAGTAAGAGTGACATGTAATATTTGTGTTGGTAGATTTTTTGTTTTATATAAAACAGCTTCTTTTTCTGTTTTTTGTTGTTGTTTTGTATTGATCGTGATTGTCAGAGTAAACATATTAAGGTAAAACAAAAAGATATTCTGAAATCTTGCAGTTTACAATGTTTTGTTGTTGTTGCAAATTAAACTCCTATTGTTCATAACTACTGTAGTTTTAACTTATTTAAATATATACATTCAGTGAAATTATCAAACATTTGTATGACTTGACAGTGACTTGCTTGACCCAAGCTACAACTTGACTTGAATTGCTTGACATAAAGCAGTGACTTGACTTGACTCGACTTGCTTGATTCTCTCAAAAATTTACTTGGACTTGCCTAAGACTTGAAGGTTAAGACTTGAGACTTACTTGTGACTTACTCCCACCTCTGCCTGAAGGACAGAGGCAAAGATGGCTTTTAAGTTGTAATATCGGTAACATGATTTTAAAGTGTTTATGTTTTCATTTGGTCAGAACAAAAGCGACAGATATATTAAATGTTCAGATCACATTATTTCCTATATACACCTTGTAGGATGTACATATTGTCATGTCGATGTACAATGATAGATCCGCTCTGATGGAGTGATTATGACAGGCAACCCACACGTATAGCTCAATCCATTTAATTCATCCGTGCAGAGGAGAGGAGCAGTGTTCATACAGAAAATAACTCCACAAAGTATTCTGCAATTTTATGTTTCAAACAGAGATGGAAGGAACAAGATAGAAAAATATGGATTGCAGCTGTAATTTGATAATCAGGTAAACATTACTCCCTGAGCTGTGGGGCACACAGTATCACCCATTACAATATAGATGGATCTGCATCACGTCATTTCTAGGTAGGACATATGGTAGAAGTCTTTCTAAGATGCCATTTTAAATTTTTTATAAAAACTGTGTTATTTGGTGTGCTCACAGATGAAACATTACCAGTAAATAAAATCAGTAATTTAGGTCTGTTCCTCAAACATTGTGTTGCCATTGTATAATTGAAAAAGACTTGAAAATGGGTTATGTGAACTACTTTCATGATACTTGGCAGTAATAATCAACTCTTTAAAATAAATGATAAATTGAGATATTTTGCATAGTTTCTCAGTTTATGTTTCACATAAAAATGACATAAATCACAATTTAAGTTTTAAAATTTAATCAAATTATTCCTTAACAGCAATTTTAATTGTTTTAAGAGAACATTTTGGGCTGGCTTCAGAATTGAGGGAATGTGGCAGCCCTGCTTAACTGGCACAGTTTAGATGTCTGGCTCAATATAACCCACACTAATTTGACTTAGGCTGAAAATACAACTGTTAATTAAACACATAAGGAGGCAACATAGCCTATATTTGTCATGGGGAGCCACTTAAGATAGTTTTAGTGAGTCTTCTGTAATGATTCCCATCATTACACAAGAAGGAAAAACAAACGAATATAATAATTTTCGACTCCCTGTGTTTCAAAATGTGTCTAAATTATTTGTCCATTGTTAATATACTGTTAGTAAAATCATTATTACTGCATTATTGCAGTAAGACTTCCATCTTAAAATAACACTATATTTGTTTTGTAAGGGCAAAAGATAAACAAATTATTTATAATAATAATAATATATTTGCTTCCATCTGCAAAACAGTGTGGCAAGAAACAATAATGACAAAACTAATGTATGGCATTTTAGAGAGATTTATGAGAAACTGTAATTAACAATAGACTAGCATTTGGACAGAAACATACACTTCTACCTAGTATTAGCAACTAGCAATTTACTTGGTGTGAGAATTTAATGCAGCTTTAGATCTACAAACTATCATGTTCTTATTCCAATCTTACAGATGTAGGTATTAAAACAGAATGCAATTAAAAAAAACTATACCTGTTACAGCCCTGTGTAATTTGTGACACAAATAGAATTTTAAAAGCATCATAAAACCCATTGATCGGTAATGCTTCTGATTTTTTTTTTCATAGTGTTGGTGCAATATGAGAATGTGCTTTCCTAAAAGGTTATGGAGCGCAGTGCTGTAATTGCATTTTAAATCCACTGAAGAGCTCTTCCTTATTGTTTGAGATAATGTGAGGGGAAATAATACCTTTCATGAGGTGAGACTGCTCCTACAGAACAAACACAGTCCTGCAATAGGGCCAGAGCAGAGAAAGCCCATTTAAAAGGAGCAAACTGAGAGTTTGAAGACATAAATAAAAAAAAAAGTACAAATCTGATCAATTCAATTACATTTCTATTACAGAGGATGCAATATTATATTTTCAAAAAACCTTCAAAAGACTAAGAACAAAATCTTATTTGAGCGTACATAAAAGACAAAAATAAAACACAGATCCTCTCTGGTGTAACAGAACCAGCTTCCTCCGCCCACTCGCTCTCACTCACCGCAGTTCTAATTGTTCACGGCACATGCACCCGCAAAGCTAACACATAAAAACACTCACCCTGCATGCCACCATCTTTGTTGCTTACCCTGCAACTGGACAGTTTAAGACATACCTGTGTTACATGGTCATTTACAGTCTTCATCGACTATGGATTCTGTACATTCCTGTCAAAAGAAAGAGGACATTGTTACTATAGAGCTAAGTCATCTGATTATCTGGACCTTTACCTACCGGAATCCCAGTTCCAACTCTTGCATCCTAGGAACATTCCTGCAATCAAAATCAGCTACATATCAAAGGCATTTTATTGGTATTGAAATCCAGGAAGCACTTAATATCGACTCTAAGTGGTACCCGGAAAACAACAATATAGGCTATATAGACAACTGGAAATATTTCTGGAGGAGACCTGACCTGTTAAAGAGAGATGGCCTCCATCCCTCACGGGAAGGAATTGCTGTCCTCTCTAGAAATTTGAATAATAGTCTTAAGAGTAAAATCTGACTATCCGGGGCCCAGGTCAGGAAGTAGACCAATCCGTCTGCAAGCTGCCTCGACATGTCACTCAGGTCACATAAATCACAGCATATAGAGTTTTTACAACCCACATATCAACATATAGAGACTGTGTCTGTTTCCCGAACAAACAAACATATAACATACTCTAAACCAAAATACACAAACCTAATTAATATTAAACTAGAAAACAATCTACAACAAAATGGCAAAAATTCAGCCTGCTTAACATCAGGTCGCTTACCAACAAAGAATACATTGTCAACGAAATTATTACAGACCACAACTTAGACGCGCTGTGCCTGACAGAAAATGGCTTAAAACAGATGATTTTACCAGTCTGAACGAATCTACTCCACAAGACTTTTACTATAAGCACGAGCCTCGTCTGAAAGGTAGAGGTGGCGGTATTGCTACAATCTATAGCAACCTATTCTGCGTTAATCTTAAATCTAGAAAATTTAACTCGTTTGAAATAATGGTGCACACTTTAGATCTAATTCTATCATTTGGACTAAACATAAACAACATAGAAATATTACCTCAGAGTGATGCTATTTCAGATCACTGCCTCATAACCTACACTGTACTTTTAGATAAGCCCCCTTGTCCTGCACATCGGTTTAGATCAAGCAGATCAATCATCTCTACCACTAAAGATAGTTTTATTAGCAATCTTCCGAATCTATATCAAACCCATAATACAATCAACAAAAATGAAGATCTTGACGTTGTAACAGAAACATTAAACAAAGCTTTTTCAGGTACGTTAGAAGTTGTCGCACCTATTAGATTAAAAGGAATAAAAGAAAGAACGCCAGCACCATGGTATAATAACCACACCTCAGCCCTAAAAAAGCAACTAGAAAAATGGAACGTAGATGGAGGACTACAAACCTAGAAGTATGGCATGATGCATGGAAAGAGAGCACCAACAAGTACAAGCAGGTTCTAAAAACCACCAAATCCTCCTATTTCAGCAAGTTGATCGCAGAAAATCAAAACAACCCGAGATTTCTCTTTAATACAGTCGCAAAACTGACTGAAAACAAATCATTTACAGAAAAAGATGCTAAACTACAGCACGATAGTAATACCATTTTTTGATGATAAAATCGAGCAGATTAGGGACAATATTGCATCTAGACAGCCAGCCACCTCTATATCCCATAGTATCCCGTCCCGCATCATGCCATTAGTACAACTAGAATCATTTAATGCTATTAAAATGGATGAGCTCACAAAAATAATAAATTCATCAAAATCATCATCCTGTATATTGGATCCCGTCCCCACAAAATTACTAAAAGAAGTTTTTCCTGCAGTATCGGAACCAGTGCTCAATATTATTAATTCATCCTTAGAATTTAGGCTATGTTCCGGCAGCCTTCAAAATGGCAGTCATTAGGCCTCTCATAAAAAAACCTAATCTCGACCAGGGAGACCTATCCAACTTTAATCAATCAATCTCTAATCTCCCCTTTTTATCAAAAATACTGGAAAAGGTTGTGTCCAAACAATTACAGACATTCCTAGCGAAAAATAGTATTTATGAAAAATTTCAATCAGGATTCAGGCCCCACCACAGCACAGAAACAGCCATGCTCAGAGTGACAAATGACCTCCTTCTAGCATCAGATCGCGGTGAAACCTCTCTTCTTATATTACTCGACCTCAGTGCAGCTTTTGATACAATGGATCATACAATCCTACTCGATAGACTGGAAAACCTTGTTGGCATTAATGGTCAAGCCTTAGCCTGGTTCAAATCTTATTTAACCGATCGTTACCACTTTGTCTATGTTAACAAGGAAAAGTCGTATTACTCTCAGGTAAAATACAGCATACCACAGGGATCAGTTCTTGCTCCTATTGTTTTTGCACTATATATGCTTCCCCTCGGAGATATTAATAAGAAACATGACATCAACTTCCACTGCTACGCTGACGATACCCAGCTCTATATTTCCTCAAAACCTGACAAAACCCACTGTTTTTCTAGGTTAATAGACTGTATCAGCGATATTAGAAAATGGATGGCAAACAACTTCCTTCTACTTAACTCCAACAAGACAGAGGTTTTGATTATTGAACCTAATAGCTCCAAACACGACACAATAGACCACAACATCTCTATAGAAGGTTGCACCATTGTCCCATCTTCCGCAGTCAAGAACCTAGGTGTGATTCTAGATAAGAACCTTTCGATGGTCACATTTCCAATGTATGTCGAACCGCATTTTTTCACCTTAGAAATATTTCAAAGATGCGCCACATGTTGTCTGTCTCGGATATAGAGAAGCTAATCCACGCATTTATGACCTCCAGAATCGACTACTGTAACTCATTACTGGGGGGGTGTCATGCAAAGCAAATAGAAAAGCTTCAGCTGGTTCAAAATGCAGCTGCTAGAGTTCTTACTAGATCAAAAAAGTATGACCACATTAGTCCACTCCTAGCAACACTGCACTGGCTACCTGTAAAGTATCACATACATTTCAAAATTTTGTTAATTACATACAAAGCCCTAAATGGCTTAGCACCTTTATACCTCCATGAACTACTATCAGCATACAATCCATCGCGGGCATTGCGTTCACAAAATGGCGGGCTGTTAATAGTCCCAAGAATATCAAAAAAATCTAAAGGTGGAAGATCCTTCTCCTACTTAGCACCTAAACTATGGAATGACCTTCCCAGTAAAGTCCGGGACTCAGACACACTCGAACAGTTTAAAACTAAATTAAAGACTTATCTCTTTAGCCTCGCATTCACATAATCTCAGATCCAAGGCCGCAATAGTTAACTCAACCGGAACCGGGCACACATACATATTACTTACTGCATGTGATATCGCATATAACTGCTTACACTTACATATGAACGGTCGCTACGCTAATGTTAGTCTGTTTTCTCTCTCTATCCCCCTCTCCTTTTCCAAGGTATCCCGAGGAGAGGAGGAATGAGTTCCAGCTGGCACAACACTGCCCCACCTGATGCTCATCCTGGAGCTGCTAAATGACGACTACCCAGGACAACCTCCTTGCACCCTGCTAAATTAAAATCTACCACATTATACTTAACATATAAAAATTTTATTCACTCTCTTAAAGTAAATTTTCTGTACCTTATTATTGTTGTATCTGTATCCTGTAAACTGCATAGCAAGTTATCAATCAATGGCAATTTGTGTCCTCTAGTTCAGATTGCACATGCTACGGATTGCAACTATAACACGTCATGTCAGGGGTTTTTCTCTCCTAAAGAGTTTTTTTGAATCCCTGACCACTGACTGCTATCTGTCAGTACATGTAAAGCATGTACATGTATTTCCTTGCTTATGAGAAATTGATACATGCCTCTAAAGAACTAAAGGTAGGTGATATATAGGGCATTTCTATGTTAAATACAGTGATATTATGTTAAATAAGAGATAAATGTATTGTGTTTTTTGTGTATGAACAAATAGTACTTTATAATTTTATCTAATTTGCCATTAAATAGAAAGATGAGTTCCCTGTCAAGGGAACTCAACGCTGCGTCAGCGTTTGACGCTATGGGAACGCCTTTGCGTGACTGCGTCTGAAGCACGTGTGTAAAATTGCCGAATGGCTAGACTGAACGTCACAGGCGGGTGACGTCAGGACCAGGAAGCTATAAAAGGACCTTGGGACGCACACACATTCAGCTTTTGTGCCTTCAGCTGCGCGTGTGTGTGTGATTGTGGTTAGCAATAGCGGCGCTCGAAAACGCCAGTAATTAGAGAGTGTGTGTGTTTGTGTGACACAAGTAAACAGTATGTCCTTTAGAAAGTGTGTTTCTCCCTGTGCTCGCTATATCACGAGCGGGGATTCACACGATTTCTGTGTCGTTTGTTTAGGGGTGGATCATGCCCGGTCGGCGCTCGAAAACGCCGACTGTGTGCATTGTGAAGCCCTCCCCATGCGCACTCTCAGATCCCGACTGGCATGTGTAGATAAACATGCCCAGTCGAGCGGTTCTCGTGGCGGTGCCGTCTCTGCCGAGGCAGAGCGGCGTCTGCCGTCATGGGGATCGCAAATGGATTTAGCGGACGCGTTGGAGACGGGCCCCGCCCTTTCTCCCTCTCTCTCCGCTTCATCCTCTCTCGCTCTCGGCCAGCAAGCCCGCGCTGCGGTTCCTGCTGCTCGGGGCGGGAGTCCACGCTTTCTGTTATCTTCCTCCGAGGAGGGAGATATGCAGAGCATGGACACAGGGGAGAGCGAAGAAACATCACGCCCCCCCATGTATGAGGAATTGGTTGAGGTTGTGACGCGGGCAGTCGCACAGTTAAAAATCGACTGGCCCGCGGAAGTGCAGAGCGCTCACCAGCCCAGTAAACTGGATGAGCGCTTCCTGAAGCCCAAACCGCTACCTCCCCGCCGGGGCTTACCATTTTTTCCAGACCTGCATAATGAGTTATCAGGTTCATGGACGCGGCCCTATTCCTCACGCATTTATAACCCCCGTACGTCGGTTTATTCCAACATCGTGGGGGCCAAAGAGCATGGTTATATGGCGATGCCGCCGGTGGAACAGACGCTCGCGGGCTATCTGTCCCCCTCTTCGGCATCGTCGTTAAAAGCCCCGGTACACCCATCAAGGCCATGCAGAATAACATCAGCCTTGGTGGGTAAGGCTTATGCCGCAGCAGGTCAGGCTGGAGCATGTTTACATACCATTTCAATGCTCCAGGCTTACCAGGCAGACCTGCTGCGGGACCTGGATGAAGGCGAGGGTGTGGACCCCGGACGCGGTGAAGGAGCTCCGCCGGGCCACTGACGTGTCGCTCCGCGCCATTCGTGAAACAGCCAAGGCGGTCGGTAGATCTATGTCCGCCTTGGTGGCTACGGAGCGGCATCTCTGGTTAAATCTGTCAGGCATCAGAGCAGCCGACAAGGCCTTGCTGCTCGATGCGCCGTTGTCCCCCGGGGGCCTGTTCGGCGACGCCGTTAATGCCGTTGTCGACAGGTTCCGGGACACCAAGAACCAGGCTGCGGCCTTTTCACAGTTCCTCCCTCGCCGTCATCGGGTCGCTGAGGCTGCCGGGCGGGAGCAGCCTCAGCCCTCTACCTCCACATACAGGCACAGGCAGAAGGAGAGTGTGAGTTCCCGAGCTCCACCACAACGTCAGTGGGGCTCTGGGAGGCACTCTCAACCCCGGCCTTCCCAGCCTAAGACGGACCTGAGGGCCGTCATCCAGGCTAAGAAGGCCGTGACCAAGAAGCGGGGCACCTGACTGCTGCGGAGTCAGGTTGCCCCCGCAAAGCCCCCTTGGGTCGGATCGGATAACGCCTCATTATACGGCGCCCGGTCCTTCCCTGTGCCCTCCTCTGGATGCTCTGACCTGTCCCCGCGCTCTGCTTCGGGGCACAGCAGCGTCCGGGCAACACACGGTGCGCTCAACATCGCACACCCTCGAGTTTTCCCCGGCCTTTACGGCCCAGGGTTCCGAGTTAATACAAAACATAAGACCAGACACCAGCCCCGAGGGGTTGGTTCCTTTAGTGAATTTCCTGGCAGCGTGGAAACTTCTGCCAAACGTTTCACGCTGGGTTCTACAAGTAATAGAATGCGGCTACACGATTCAGTTCGGGCGCAGCCCGCCTGTGTTCAGAGGGGTCGTGCCCACCGAGGTGGGTCCCGACCAAGCTCTGGTCATGGAACACGAAGTTCATGCACTCCTGGCAAAGGGGGCCATAGAAATAGTTCCTCCTCCAGAGAGAAAAGCGGGGTTTTACAGCCGCTACTTCATAGTTCCCAAAAAGGATGGAGGCTTGCAAGGTCCTATTTTAGATCTACGCACATTGAACCGCTCAGTAAAGAAACTGAAGTTCAAGATGCTTACACTCAAACAGATCGTGACCCAAATCAGATCTGCGGACTGGTTTGTCACCATAGACATGAAGGACGCATACTTCCATGTCTCCATCCTTCCCAAGCACAGAAAGTTCCTGAGGTTCGCTTTCGGGGGCGTAGCGTACCAATACCGGGTGCTTCCCTTCGGTCTAGCTCTGTCACCCCGCACTTTTACCAAATGTGTAGATGCTGCCCTGTCACCGCTGCGTTTACAGGGCATTCGCATACTGAATTATATAGACGACTGGCTCATTCTGGCCGAGTCGGAGACGTTAGCGGCTCAACATCGAGATGTTGTTCTCGCTCACATGAAAGTGTTGGGGTTACGCCTGAACGGCAAGAAGAGTTCACTTTCTCCGGTTCAGAGAATTACCTTCCTAGGCGTAGAATGGGACTCGAGAGTCATGTCTGCACGCCTCACTACAGCGCGCATACAGTCCAGTCAGTCAGCCGTGACAGGGGTCAGGCTTCATCAACGAGTCACAGTCCTGCAGTTTCAGCAGATACTCGGGGGCCAGGGTCTGGGTTTTCACCGCCGGGTCAGTCCCTATAGTCGTGCTCTGCGGATACACACTTCCAGGGACTTGCTCGCACGGCGGCGTTGGGATCTCGTTCCCATAGCGTCAAACGCTGACGCAGCGTTGAGTTCCCTTGACAGGGAGCGTCTCAGGTTACGACTGTAACCTTTGTTCCCCTAAGAGGGAACGACGCCGCGCCTCCCTGCCATACTCCCTGCATCCCTGGGCGCAGCTTCGGCACTATATGCTGAATGTGTGTGCGTCCCAAGGTCCTTTTATAGCTTCCTGGTCCTGACGTCACCCGCCTGTGACGTTCAGTCTAGCCATTCGGCAATTTTACACACGTGCTTCAGACGCAGTCACGCAAAGGCGTTCCCATAGCGTCAAACGCTGACGCAGCGTCTCGTTCCCTCTTAGGGAACAAAGGTTACAGTCGTAACCTGAGACGTTATTTAAATGTGCACAAAGCTAATCTTAAGTTCAAACCACTTGCCTTTGTAGTGATTCTGCGAGGAAGGTATTATTGAAACACTCCCCAGCATCTCCACTAGTTATTGTGAAACTAGGACGGCGTTATTTAAAACACGGTTCAGTTTCGGGGTATAATTATTTGTGGCTCAAATGGAAATACACACAGATAAAGATTATTAACTCTATGTATTTTGTAGCATTACCTGGTGCAATAAACGCGTTATTCTTCTGGCCTTGATTAACAACGGTCCATGCCCAATACAGTAATACATACAGAGCCGGTAACAGTATCGCACAGTTTAAGGGATGTGTTATGAGCATTAAGCAGAGACAATCATGAGTGAATACAAATGAATATTTATTGACTAAGCTACGGAAATATGATATTGATTAACTAACACAAAACACATACACATTCACATTTATACAAGATAAAGCATAGAAAAATTAGAGTGAAGAGTAAAGAATGGCATATTAAATCAGCAGGACACAACCACCGGGTTTTTCTCTACAAAGTTCACCTTGGTAGCCAAGGGGCAATGCTTAAGCGCTGTTGAATTGTGATACTTGCATTGAACAGCTAGTTGCGTCTGCAAGAATCCTGGTGCGCGGAGAGAAAGAGAGAAAGAGTGTCCCGGTGGATTCGCGAAGTCCGTTCGGAGAGCGAAGTTTCGCGAGAAGTGTCGAAGTCTGCCGAAGTAAGATTGCCGGAAAAGCTGTCCTGAAGAAGGGCAGGTCCCACGAAGTTTTGGAGAGATTCCAAATTTCTGAGCAAAGAGTTGTCCGATGCATGGTGGTCTTAAAGGCACAGCTGTCACGCCCCTGTCAGGTCTTTTGACCAATGGCAAAAGGACGGTGGTTGCGCGGGAGAAATTTCTTTGTCCTTCTTTGTGACAAATGATTTACACAGGTACGGTTTATGTCCTGTTTGCACCGAACACATAAACTTATTGTAAATTGAGTATGATGCACGCCATGACTATGTACTGTGCATCATTATTTAGGAAATAATTTGTGGATCATTTTGATACCACACGAGAGAGAAGTGAAGTAAGAACAATAGTTATTCGTTCATCTGCCATGAAATAACAGTTAAACTTCAATGACACTGAAATGCATGCAATAACTATGGCAGGGTATCAAGTGATTATGGAGGAATACACACATAGATATATATATATATAGATACAAATTGGGCAGTTTAGTCCTGCTCATCCTAGAGAGTCTCTTTGAGGTGTTTGGAATGTACTTCTCTAGTCCTCTCTGTAAATCTCCAGGGGGCCTGGAGAATCTCAGGGAGTGGAGCTGGGGGTCACCCTCTCTGGGGAAGGCCAGAGAGGTACCATAACTGTCCTCCTGAGTTAAATAACAATCGGCAGGTCATCACTTAACCCAGACTTTCTGGAGCCAAAAGGGGTTCTGGTGTTGACTCCCCCCCTAGGAATTTGTTGTTTGTTGTCTAACTTTATGATCCCTTAAAGAAATCCAACATTTGGCCCGGCCAAGTCTCTACACCTTATTGAAAGATTGAAGTCCTCCTGTACTGTATAGACTGCACTGTTTTGTTTATTAGTCTGGCTAGTGGTCTACCGGAGGTTTTTGGCCAGCTAGTATCATTTGTTTTTGTTGTTGTCATTAAAACAGTCTATTCAGCACAAATTGCGCTATAATAATACAAGCAACATATACTGTATGTGCACACTTCTTGAGAAAACGTCTCAGGTTACATATGTAACCCTGGTTCCCTGAAGGGAAACGAGACGGTGCATCAGCTTTGCAACGCTATGGGAACGCCTCTGCTTGAATGCGTCTGAAGCACGTATGTCAAATCCGCCGAATGGCAATCCACAACGCCACAGGCGGGGTGATGTCAGGACCAGGAAGTATAAAAGACCCCGGAACGATATCATTTTAGCTTCTTAGGCCGAAGCTGCGCCCAGGGATGCTGAGAGTATGGCAGGCAGACGCAGCGTCTCGTTCCCTTTCAGGGAACCAGGGTTACATACGTAACCTGAGACGTTCCCTTTCAAGGGAAATCGAGCTGCGTCAGCGTTGTGACGCTATGGGAACGAGGTTCCAACGCCACCATAAGAGCAAGTCCCTAGCTAGTGTGAGTCAGAAGAGCACGACTAGGGCACATGGGACCCTGGCGTAGAAGCCAGGTCCAAGTCATAAAATCGAACGAATGTAAGTGGCGAGGACCAGCCGGCCGCGTTACACACATCCTCAATAGTAGCCCCTGACCCTAAAGCCTTAGAGGCAGTCAGACCCCAAGTAGAATGAGATCTGACAGTAAGTGGAGACGACTGTCCAGAGACTTGATAAGCCAGTGTGGTAGCCTCGACTATCCACCTGCTAAGGGTTTTATTTGGTCGCCGGCAGACCCTTGCTGGGCGGCCCAAAACACACAAACAGCTGCTCAGACTTTCTCCATGAAGCAGCTCTGTGAACATAGGCATTGCTCGCACTGGACACACCAAATTGATGTCTTGATGGTGAGAAACTTGGCCGAGATGGCCTCAATGGGTTCGAACGGAGCAACCGACAACCCCTCTAGTACCACCGCCAGGTCCCAAGCTGGGACCCTGGCACACAATGCCAGCCTTAGCCTCAGTGTGCCACGAAGGAAGCGTGTAACCAGTGGGTCTCGACCCAGAGGCTGGCCATTAACAGGAATATGGTAGGCAAGCGTCTGTTCAACCCTTGGGCATTGCCCCGTACCCGTGCTGCCCCATTCCCACAATGTTGGAGTACTCCGACATGCGAGGGGTGAAAAACGGGCCAAATACGGCCAGTTCCAGGACCTTGACAGCTCACTGTGGAGGTCCGGAACGAATGGCAGGCCCCGGCATGGAGGTTGCGCCTTTGGTGTTAGAAAGTGCTTGTCTAACCGACTCGGCACTTCGGCGGGCCAGTCAAGCCTCAGCTGAGCGACTGCCCATGTTACCACCTCCAGCTCTTCGTACATGGGGAAAGTGAGGTGGGTTCTTCGCTTTCCCCCATTTACACGCTCAGCACATCCAACTCCTCAGAGGAGGATAGCTGGAGCTGTGGCCTCGGCAGGAACAGAGCTACCGCCGTGGGAACCGTGTGGCAGGCCATGCTCCTCAAAGCATGCCAGCCGGGAAAAAAACATTTTTGTTGCGTAAAGCCATATGCAAAGGAGTGTGAATGGTCTTTTATGAATGAATAAATATTCATACATTTCACACTGGGAGACAAAGACCCAAACCCTAATGGGCCTATCAAAGTGGAATGTTGTGATGGAGACCGAAGAAAAAATGTGTGGAGATTTAAAGATTAATGGCCAGATTTAGTAAACGGGCAAATTAGTAAAGAGCGCAATTTTTAAATAGGGAACTCCTACAAATGCATATTCAATAAGGTCAGTCACAAAAACAACTATGCTACAACTCTTAGGTGCTAATTATTCACTGCGCGTCTTAATGAAAATCCTGACAGTCATTATTTAACGCCAAAATAATGGTGTGCGTTGGCGCAAGCTGCTAGTAAATCTGTCCCTAAATGTTTTATTTGTAGTTTATTTACAAAATAGTCACCATGAATCAAAATACAAATAATGAGTGTCAGAGGCACATAGTTACATGTTTGTGCCATTTTTGGAAACAGTTCCTCTGTAACTGAAGAAGGGAACATCATATACTTTGTAAAGCATGCTGATCCAGTGATGCAGATCCACATTCCTAAAAGATAATTGTAAAGAATATAAAGAATATATTGTGCAAAGTATCAGTAGACTACATGCATAACTTGTGGGAAAAAAATGGTAACAAAAAATACTGTCTTACTAATTATAATAATTGTATTTATTACCTACCACTTTTATTGTTGCCCCCATCTATTGCTGTATGAGGAGGGTGATTAGGCTTGCATCTCCTGCAGTTCCAGTCTCAATTCTGCCCAGGCAGTGCAGTGTTGTAAACACTGGGCTGGCAAACAGATTTCATGGATGGATTACTACGGCCCGCATATGCCTTCTCCCACCCTATACTTTACGCAGAGGGTTGAGTGCACATGTTTTTCACCCTCTGTATAAGAAAAGCAGAGTGCTTGTTCTAATGTACTTGAATGAGTGTCTTCTGCAATTTAAATAAGAGCTACAGTGAGATCTTTTCTCCTGCTCTTATTTGCTGCTCTTTCCTACAGTGAATCGCATGTCAGCGCCACTGCTGTCAAACATATTCACATTCATTACTCAGGTAGAAGTATAGATACTAGGGTTTAAAAAGACTTCTGTAGAAGTTGAAGTATCAACTCAAGCTTTTTACTCAATTAAAAGTGTAAAAGTACTGGTTTCAAAACTACTTAAAGTATAAAAGTAAAAGTAATGTAAGGGAAAAAATGCTATTAAGGACAAAAGCTTAGGCTGCGCCACGGGGTCCTATTGTGCACTACCCCACCCCCTCAAAAAAACATTTTTCTAAAGGCCATAATGACTATAATGTTATATTAAAATATTAATCCCAAAAATTTGGGATGCAATTAGCTAAAGCCATTAGCTCGTGGTACTTGGGTGCGCAGAGCTTGCAGCGCATTCGAAAGGAGTTGTTTTTGCATCCAACCATTTCAAAAAATTCTTTCAGGTACGGCCAGGGATGTACAAGGGTTGGTCCTTCTGGCTACCAACCTCCTCGCTGGTGCTTGGTTGGGACATTTCGCTCGAGTTCTCTTCTCTCTGCCATGGACATCTTCGTACTTGGCTACATAAGTCTGCTATGTCCAGTGTTGGGGTAACGAGTTACAGAGTTATTATAGCCTACTTATCATAACATTGTCAATCGCAAATGCTAATTTATTCAAACATCTCTCTACCAAACTACCTACTGTAGCTTAATTTGCGGAGGACAAAGAGAAAGCACCCGTTTGTGTCATGTGCAGGTGCGATGGATCCCATACAAACCAATAGGGTGTCGGAATGGTATATGTTTATACTTCTCATCCAACCACAATCAAATTTACTCTATCCGGATTTATCTGGATAGGTTTTTCTTAATGAACGATGACAAGCCGGAATGAAAACGAGTCGAAATGAAATAGGAGTAACAAGGCTTTTTTTTAAATGTAAGGAGTAGAAGTAAAAAGTCGGCTGAAAAATAATTACTCCAGTAAAGTATAGATACCCAAAATTTCTACTTAAGTAAGGTAACGAAGTATTTGTACTTCGTTACTTGACACCTCTGGTCAGTGCTATATATATCTGGTAATGATACGCACAAGCTTTTATTGTTTGTTTGTGAGCAAAACCGCTGGAGATGGCTTGGTTTCTATCTCTGCCCTCAATCACAGCATTCCTGGTGTGCTCCAAGGAGTGCGACCAGGCATGCATGTTTCCGCATTTTGAATGACCTGTTGGGAGTAATCTGCTAGTTTCACTACATCCTAACTGTCAGAAAGCCTGTCCTAGGAACTAATGTTTTAGTTGTTGTTTCCTATACGTCCCGTTATTAGCGACGCACACTGGTAGAAGATTACTGTTAATCCCTGTTTATGCTGCTATTATTCTCTGTGTAATGCGTTCATGCAATAACTGTAAGTACTGTTATATTAGTATATGTTGTGCATGTTATTGGTGATTACTGATGTTTATATTGTTCGAGTTTACCGTTCATTTCGGCCGTAATTTGCCGATCTCAATCTGCTGAGTCATCACCAACCGCTCTAATGTTATGAGCTGATACAGCGAATGTTTGTTTATATAATTGCTTACAGCAGCATAATATTCAGTCTAGTACTGTATTTTGTTAACTTTATTGTGATATTAATATAGACATATGTTGAATATATTTTTGGTACTATGTTACTGAGTAATTAGTGCAATGAGACATGCAAGTTATATGAATATTATTGTAAATTTATTTCTCTTTATTTCCTTTGAAGACCATATAATATCACAGCTGCATACCTCAGATGCATATTCAAGATTGTAAATAAACACCTCATTATCAAGAATCTCTTCTCCACTCCTGATTCTCTGACCGGAATCTGATCCATATGTGGCCGCCTGAATCAGCTAAAACTTTATTTGTAGTGGGGCTTCGCTACATTATTATGGTCCTTCGAGCCGGATTGAGAGCAAGCTCAAACCAGTATGGATCCAGAAGCAAGTGACACATTAGAGACAATGGACAGACCTCGCCGCAGGACTAATCTGCCTTCTCACCTGGACGATTATGAGGTTGGCTACCGACCCGCTGATGACCCTCCTCCTAAAGCTTCTTCCCACTGTCCCAGTCAACCTAGAAGCAGCTCGAGGAAAACGTCTCGAAGAGGTGCTAGCTCTCATTCCAGGACAAGTAGGCGCTCTGTTACCTCCACCGGCGTTTATCTTCCACCTGAACTCTCTAGTGTCCAGACTGCTATTTTGGAGGAGAAGATTAAACAGAGGCAGTTAGACAGTCTCCGCCAGCAGGTTGAGGAGGATTCACTGGCTGATGTGGAATACCAGCGGCTACAAGCACAAGCTAAAGAAGCTGTGGCAGAACGGTATTGGTTAACCAATGACTTATGCTGTTTGACCAATGAGACCAAGTAGTTCCTGTAGTGACGCATTATTTAAGGAGTGTATTTTCCCCGGAATAGAGACGTGAGTGGTGCACGAGCATAACTGAAGTGATTTGTGGCGTGTGCATGTTCAAGTTCAGGTTCAAGCCTTAGAAAGGTGTGCGGGCTGGATGAAAAGAGGAGAAAAATGAGTCAGTTTAAAAGGGGAAAAGAAGTGCAAAGTAAGCAGTGACCAGTTTTGTGAATTATACTTGCCTGGAGACGAATGCCGTGAGGGAGAAATTGAGAGCAGCTGGGATGCGGAAAAACCCATCGTGACTCTCTATGTTGGCTGCTGATCAGGACGCGTGCATTAGAGCATTCTTCGTCGAGTCTGTCTGTTCTACTGGCCCGTGCTGAAAACGTAGCGCTAAAGCTTCTAACCGGCTTGACTGAGACATCATCCATCTTCCCGGGAGTCCGGTACATCTTTGTCGCACACGCATTACACACACACACCACGCTCCAAACAGTCACGCCACCCCGCACATACATACGTTTTTTTTGTGTTTGATTGATATTGTGTGGTGAGAACTGTTTAAAAGCTGACACGATGTGTCAATGTTTTATTTAAATAGAATCACTGTGATGAAGTTGTTTAATATTCATGATTTGGGTGATTGTAGATGAACGTGTTTGTGACGAAACCTACATCAATGCATAAAAAACCTAAAGGGACTAATACGGATCTCATGTTCATAGTTAAATGTTTACACCATTCTAAATGTGTTTTTTTGTTGTAAATAAATGTGAAAATGATTGTTTCCTTCAGAGTTCAATGTGGATTCTATTCCCTCATGTTTTTTTAATGTAATGGTGGTTTTTAATCGAGCTATCCGGAGATAATTTTTGACAGGATTATAGGCCTGTCTGGCGCCCGAACAATTTAATAATTCTATAATATATGCACTTAGATTTGTTTAAAGTTATGGGACTACCACTGCTACAAAGCCCAGCGTATTCAAGAGGAAGCTCTTACAGCAAAGCAGGCCTTATCCAAGCAACTAGAAAGACAGCGAAAGCCGCAACAAGCAGAGACTGAGCTCGAGGTAGCAAAGCTTGTATCCTCCATGCTTATTAAAGACTCTGGTTCAATGACTTCTGTGCCTCCTGGCTCACCTGACAGTCTTTTGCCTCCACCTCAGCTTATACATATTAATCCAGCCATGAGCCCACATCAACCATCATGCTCTCTCCAACGGCCCTCTACTCAGTCACCAGCTGTGACCTCAACCATACAGATTTGTCGAGCTGAACAGATTATTCCTGATGACTCTTGGGTGTCTCAGCCGTCACTTAGACCATTGCAGTTAACAGCTGAATCTGTAAGTGCACCACCTGCAGCGCCACACCTGTTACCACAAGCAGTCTCATCACCAGTCTCTAATGCATCTCAGACTACCCATATAACTGCACCAGCTCGCACTGTGTTATCAACATCTACTGTGGTACCCCAACCTCACTCAGGAGCCACAGTCATGTCCACTGCTGCACATCCCTTGAGTACAAGCACACCGTCTGTGCCACAGCAACCTACCACAGCAACACTGCCGCCACATACAAGGCCATATGCGGTACAGCAGACAGCACTTCCACCTGTGAAAACACGCGCACGTCTTCTGCAGCCTCCAGTTACCAGCTATCAGGCTTCAGCCATTCCACCTACTGTCCCTAGCCATGCTCAACCGCCTTCATTCTTGCCCTTTCCGCAGGATGGTCATCCAGCATACCCTGGTACAGAGCTACTGTTTGCATCAGCCTATGGCATCCCACAACCTAAATTGCCAGTGTTCAACAGTGGTAATGAGAGTGACTTTGCCTTGTTAAAATTAGCACTGGACAACCTGTTGAGCAATCACAGCCATCTCAGTGAACAGTACAAATATCATGTCTTGCTAAGCCATTTAGATAAGAACCTGTCTTTCAATGGTCACATTTCCAATGTATGCCGAACTGCATTTTTTCACCTTAGAAATATTTCAAAGATGCGCCACATGCTGTCTGTCTCAGATATAGAGAAGCTAATCCACGCATTTATGACCTCCAGAATTGACTACTGTAATTCATTACTGGGGGGTGTCATGCAAAGCAAATAAATAAGCTTCAGCTGGTTCTCAGAGTTCTCACTAGATCAAAAAAGTATGACCACATAAGTCCACTCCTAGCAACACTGCACTGGCTACCTGTAAAGTATCGCATACATTTCAAAATTCTGTTAATTACATACAAAGCCCTAAATGGCTTAGCACCGTTATACCTCCATGAACTACTATCAGCATATAATCCATTGCGGACATTGCGTTCACAAAATGGCGGGCTGTTAATAGTTCCAAGAATATCAAAAAAATCTAAAGGTGGAAGATCCTTCTCCTACTTAGCACCAAACTATGGAATGACCTTCCCAGTAAAGTCCGGGACTCAGACACGCTCGAACTGTTTAAAAGTAAATTAAAGATTTATCTCTTTAGCCTCGCATTCACATAATCTCAGATCCAACTCTCTAAGGCCGCAATAGTTAACTCAACTGGAACCGGGCACACACACATACTACATACTGCATGTGTTATCACATATAACTGCTTACATCTACATAGGAACGGCTGCTACGCTAATGCTATTCTGTTTTGTCCCCCTCTCTCTCTCTCTCCTCCTCTCTCCTTCTCTCTCTCTCTCTCTCTCTCCCTCTCCCTTTCTCCGAGGTATCCCGAGGAATGAGTTCCAGCTGGCACAACACTGCCCCACCTGATGTCCATCCTGGTGCTGCTAAATGGCGACTACCCAGGACAACCTCCTGCACCTGTTAAATTAAAATCTACCACATTATACTTAACATATAACATTTTTATTCACTCTCTAAAGTGATTTTCTGTATCCTACAATGTCTGTTTCTGTATCCTGTAAAGTGCATAGCGAGTTATAGATGCGATCAATGGAAAATTGTGTCCTTTATTACGGATTGCACATGCTACAGATTGCAACTATAACACATCATGTCAGGGTTTTTTTTCTCTCTTAAAGAGTTTTTTTGAATTCCTGACCACTGACTGCTATCTGTCATTACACGTAAAGCTGATTTGATACAATGACCTTTGTGAAAAGCGCTATACAAATAAAATTGAATTGAATTGAATTGAATTTAAAACTCCCTAGTGCTCAGCAGCTGGCTAAAGCCTATATGTACCATCCGTCTCCTTATTCAGCTGCACTGCAGGCTCTTCAAGACAAGTATGGCCAGCCAAGACAGCTTGTTCAGTCGGAGTTGGGTGCCATCATGAGCACTCCACCACTCAAAATGGGTGATGCTAATGGTTTTGACTCCTTTGCATTATCTGTTCAATCATTGGTGGGCATGCTGAGGACACTTGAGGGCCAGAATGGTTCTGAGCTCATGTGTGGCTCTCATGTGGATCGTCTGCTAAGTAAGCTGCCATCTGCTTATCGTGATGGCTTTGTTGAATACTGCCTAAGCAGGGGTATTCTACAGATGGGTACTGACAAGACTTATACACTTCCTGTTCTGGCCACCTGGTTAGAGATCAAGTCTCAAGCAAATCGAATCTCCAGCCGAGCTGCAACCTTGTTCCAGAGTGACTCATCCAAGCTCTATACTAAAGATACGACATTCACTCGTCCAGACCAACACCTGTTCTTGTAGCCAATGAGAGCATCGCAAGGTCCCCTAAATTTGCAGACTCAAAACACAGCTCAAAGCCAAAGCCATATTGTCCCCATTGTGACAACAGGGACCACTACCTCAACTCCTGTGACCAATTCAAGAAGTTAACCACTGCTCAAATCGTCACCTGGATTAAAGAGGGAAAACGCTGCTGGAGATGTGGTCGGACACATGGAGTAGAGACCTGCAACCTCAAACGCCCATGTAAGGTCTGTAAAGAAATACATCTTACAGTTCTACATGAGTCTATTAATGACACTTCTAGGGCTGTACTCATGGTAAGCTTGCCACCTACCAGGATTTACCTTGACAGACCTAACCGTTCTCCAAAGGTCATGTTGAAAGTGGTCAAAGTCCTCCTTCACAACGGTCGTCACACTATGGAAACCCATGCAGTCCTTGATGACTCTCCCTTACAATGGTTACCAGGTCCAAACAGGATAGAGAGGCTTATACTCTGCTGCAGAATGCCACAATCCGGGTGAATGTGGATGGTGTTCAACGTTACACTACACCATTGCTAAGGCGGACACCGGTGAGTTTACTCCATGCAGACAAAGAGACTGTGCTTCCTAGTTTGCGTAGCACTGAACGCAGGCTGGCACGGGATCCTGAGAGGGCTAAAACCTACTGTAATGAGATTAAGAAGTTGGAGGTGGCAGGTTATGTGGCTCAGATAACTCCAGAGGAGGCCAATAAAATTGAAGAATCCTGGTACATCCCGCACCATATGGTGCATCACAACGGTAAGGACAGGATTGTCTTTAACTGTTCCTTTAAACATCAGGGACAGTCCTTAAATGATCAGCTGACTGATCATTTAAGGACTGGCCGACTTTGGGACCTTCCTTACTGGGTGTCCTCCTGAGATTCCGTCAACACATTGTTGCTATCAGCGGGCACATCAAAGGTATGTTCCACCAGGTACGCTTGCTGCCCAAAGACAAGCCAGTGTTGCGCTTCCTCTGGAGGGATATGTGCAGACAGGTGGAACCTGATATATATGAATGGCAGATACTTCCGTTCGGCACTACATGCAGCCCATGTTGCGCCATCTTTGCCCTCCAACACCACGCCCAAGGACACAAAGGTGACATGGCTGACCTAGTCGACATAGTAGAGCATTCATTCTATGTAGATAACTGCCTTCACAGCACGCCAACTGTAGATGAAGCCAAAGCAACAGTGGACGGACTGCGCCAGCTGCTCTCCAATGGAGGCTTTGAGATCAGACAATAGGCAAGCAATGTACCATCTGTGATCCAACACCTTCCCACAGATGCAAAGTCTACTAATAGCGAGCGCTGGTTAGCACACAGCAGCACTGACCTCCAAGAACTTACTCTTGGTCTGCGGTGGAATTGTATCAATGACACCCTGGGCTATAATTTACGCTCTACGGAGACCGCTGCACCTACAATGAGGAACATGTATAGGACCTTGGCATAAGCTTGGTTGGGACGATCCCATTGAACCTCTGCATTTGAGGGAAAAATGGCTTGCCTGGGTAGGAGAACTCCCGACTCTCCTTCAGTTGCAGTTCCCTCGAACATACACCTCGGCCTCCAATGACAACACTTCTGTTATCCATGAGCTTCATGTCTTCAATGATGCATCAGAAAGAGCTTATGGTTCAGTGGCCTACTTGCGTACCACAGATAGTCAAAGACAGGTCACCGTAACCTTTGTCTTGGCCAGGTCTAGAGTAGCACCAAGGAAATGTCTGTCCATGCCTCGCTTGGAGCTAAGTGCAGCTCTGACTGGTGCCCAGTTGGCCAAGGTGATCCAAACGGAGTTGACCATTCCTATTCACAAAGTTACTTTCTGGTCTGACTCCACCACTGTGTTATACTGGCTGACATCGGAGTCCTGCCGCTACAAGGTGTTCGTGGGAACACGTGTAGCAGAAATACAGACCCTCACCGACATGGCTAAATGGAGGTATGTTGAGTCGGCTCACAACCCTGCTGACCACATCACACGAGGTCTTACACTAAACGAGTTGGCAGGTCCTCATCAGTGGAGCTCAGGGCCAGCCTTTCTGAACCAGCCAGTTGACCAGTGGCCATCCACACCTAAAACTGAAGAAGAGCCAGACTTCAGTGAGTTAAAGAAGGCTGCCTTTATTGGAACCATTTCTGTGTCTAGTAGTTCCCTTCCTGATCCATGCCAGTTCAATACATGGCAAGAGCTTGTCCAGGCCACGGTCAGATGCCTGCATGCGGCGGCCGGAACAGATACTCACTCTTCTGTAGAGGCTTCTGATTATACTGAAGCAGAGGGCTCCTCCTGGCACAGGCTCAAAGTGACTCATTCCCATTTGAAGTCAGGGCTTTAAAGGCCGGACAGTCAGTTCCAGCTGACAGTCGTCTGGGGTCTCTCAGCCCTGAGTACGATGGGCCCACCGGTCTCATTAGAGTGGGTGGACGACTATGTCGTGCTAGTGACCTTGACCTGGAGACTATACATCCAATTGTATTAGACCCTGGCCATCCCATCACTAAGCTGCTAATTAAGGAGACAGATCAGCGACTCCTACATCCTGGTTCAGAAAGGGTCCTAGCTGAACTGCGTCGCCAGTATTGGGTACTCCGAGGCAGAGAGGCGATACGTAAACAGCAGCGCACCTGTCAAGACTGTCAACAGTGGCGGGCCAAGCCTCAAACCCCGTGATTGGCAGATCTACCACCTTGTAGGCTGAATCTGTATAAGCCGCCTTTCCATTCTACTGGTGTAGACTGCTTCGGCCCATTCGCAGTCAAAGTTGGTCGCTGTCAAGAGAAAAGATGGGGGATTATCTACAAATGTATGACGACGCGGTGTGTGCATCTATATTTGTTACAGCATATGGACACTGATGCATTCCTGCTCTCTCTGCGTCTATTCATAGCACGACGGGGCAAGCCTATGGAACTGCTATGCGATAATGGTACTAATTTCATTGGAGGTGATCAAGAACTACGAGAGACCTTCAATGCCATGTCCCCAAGGCTTCAGGAGTTGCTGGCTGGGCAGAAGATCCGGTTCCGCCATAATCCACCAAGTGCTCCTCACTTCGGGGGAACCTGGGAGCGTGAGGTAAAACCAGTCAAGATAGCACTGCGTGTAATCCTGCAAGAGCAGTCGGTCCCAGAACCAGTGCTTCAAACTCTTCTAGTGGAAGTTGAGAGCATCTTAAATGCCAAACCACTTGGCTATGTATCTTCGGATGTTGCAGACCTGGATCCAGTGACTCCAAACTTACTTCTTATGGGTCGCCGTGATGCCTCTCTACCACAGGTCCTATATGACTCGAACAACTTGCTTGGAAGATGGAAGTGGAGACTGGCCGACTGTTTCTGGACTGCCTTCATTCGCCATTACCTCCCAGGCTTGCATGGTCGTCATAAGTGGAGGACGGATGTCAAGGAACTGACAGTAGGTCAAGTAGTACTTATTGTCGATCCCCAACTTCCCCGGGCACTCTGGCCTGTCGGTACAGTGACGGAAACCTTGGCTGGGGCTGATGGTAGGATTTGGATCGCCAGAGTCAGGGTTAAGGAGAAAACCTATACCCGTCCAGTTGTCCGGCTGATCCCACTTCCTCACCTAGAGGACGATGACACAGACACGTCCGACAGACTTTCTTAGAGTATTCAATTATCTTACCAGATAATTGGGGCGGCTGTGTCAGAAAGCCTGTCCTAGGAACTAATGTTTTAGTTGTTGTTTCCTGTACATCCCGTTATTAGCGACGCACACTGGTAGAAGATTACTGTTAATCCCTGTTTATGCTGCTATTATGCTCTGTGTAATGCGTTCATGCAATAACTGTAAGTACTGTTATACCTTTATATCTTATTAGTATATGTTGTGCATGTTATTGGAGATTACTGATGTTTATATTGTTCGAGTTTACCGTTCATTTCGGCCGTAATTTGCCGATCTCAATCTGCTGAGTCATCACCATCCGCTCTAATGTTACGAGCCAATACAGCGAATGTTTGTTTATATAATTGCTTACAGCAGCATAATATTCAGTCTAGTACTGTATTTTGTTAACTTTATTGTGATATTAATATAGACATATGTTGAATATATTTTTGGTAATATGTTACTGAGTAATTAGTGCAATGAGACATGCAAGTTATATGAATATTATTGTAAATTTATTTCTCTTTATTTCCTTTGAAGACCATATAATATCACAGCAGCATACCTCAGATGCATATTCAAGATTGTAAATAAACGCCTCATTATCAAGAATCTCTATTGTATATTGTTGTGCATTCTTGGAAATGAACTAATCTTAACATTCACAGGAAACAAAAATAACAACTGGAGCAAATAATACGTTAGTGGCAGTTCTACAGAAAAAGAAAATAACATGTTTTAAAACCACAATATCTTGAACTGAAATACAGTTGTGAAATACAGCATTCGTACACATACACATGCAAATAATTTGGCACTTATTTAGATAATATTCAGTAACCATAACAGCCACGCATTGCACCATATACACAATTCAGCACAAAACTCCCTAAAATGGAACACAATATCCACATAGTGCATCTGATGTCTCTGCTTAGTCTGCTGCTCGCGCTCCCTCTCTCTCGCACCGAGCTGCTTGTGCAAGTAACCACCACCTAGTGTCGATTTCAGCTTGGATCAGCTGTTTACACTGACGAATTATGTTCATACCTACAATGCATGGTACAGTATTTCCCGGACTGGAAATGTTTTTCACCACCAAAAAAACGCAATTAGGCATCTTAATACCCATTGTGTCCTTCAGCTCTATATAGCCGAGGTAGGGTATGTCAAGCCCATTAGCAACCGTAAGTTTCAACAGGCCAGCCATAGAAAGCAGGGCATCATCTTTACCCAACAAATAGTCTCGGAAAAACTGCTCAGAAAGCGTGCTTACCAGACTGCCTGTATCCAGTAGGGTCTGCCTACTGACACCACCAATTACAAGCCCAACCACCAGACATGTTCCGACAGCCCATTGGAGCCACTGATCACAGGATGCTGGCAAAGAATAAGGCAAAGTCTGTATAACGCCCCTTAGTTGTCTGACTCACAACAACTGGGGGCCCCTGTTTCCCTGAGTGTCAGCCATTCTAACAATTTGTTTCTGGGGGACATCCCTTGCTACATGTCCAGCAACCTGACACCAAAAACATATTGGTTGTCCATTGTCTGTAAATTTTGCCGTTGAGGAGTATGCACACAGGGCAGTTTCAACTTTGACAACAGAGTAGAGGAGATAAAGTTTCCAGCAGCCCCGGAGTCGATTAGGGCTTTTGCTGAAACACACAGAAGGAGACATAACCGTAACATTTGAGAGAAAGCTGAGTATCAGTATAGGGAGGTTAAATCACACTCACCATGGTTCTTGGAGGCCGTGTTGGGCAGGTTAAAAGCATGTGCCCAGCTTCTCCACAGTAGATTTTGGCATCGTCAGAGGGAAACCAATGGGGTTGCATTTGGAAAAACAGTTGAATTTGAAGAATAAACCCACTACACTCCTCCACTGATGACCGATTGGAAACGGTCATGGGACAGCTGGGGAATGCAGTGCTTACCGGTAAAGATGTGGAGATTTGTTGAGTTAAGGTTCTGATTAACTTGGTGACGGTGTCTGATAATAAAGAAGATGCCTGATCCATGTTCTTTGTTGGTTAGATCTTCTGTAACGGGTGTCCAGGTGAGAGAAGGAGGCAAACAAGGTGAGTAGTTAAATTTAGATGGTTTACTGAGTTTGGTGGGTAGAACAACACATGACAAACATCCAATAGAACAAACACAGGGAATCCAGGTAACAGGTGAAACAGCAAAGATCCAACATGTAGTGAACAGCACCCCACAAGGCATTTCAGGTCCCAACTTTACAAGCAGGGTCTCTCTTTAATGTAAACTAAGGACCAGTGTCATCAGATAAGGCTACCAGAGAAATTGCCAGACACCCTCTATAGGGCAGTCTTATCATCAAACTAAAACCCTCACTCAAAGATTCAGGCCAGCCTGGCCATAAAACTCCTCAGGACCTCCACATGTGGCACGTAATTAACCGGCCATGCGACAGCTTCGGCTAAAACAAAGGACACATCTCTACATTCCTTAATTTATGAAAATGGACACAAACATATTGGACATATCACATATTCATTCTGTACTCTTTGAGAACATACTTTGTAATAGTCATTTGTGTTAAATACAGAAGTTTTACAAATGCTATTCACATATGAATGAATTCATGCATGATAGTTTAATATATCTCTGTCATGTTTATACTCTTTGTATTCAGGACAAAGCCAAAGGTATTTTGAAAGTGGTTTGGGAAGTGAGAATTGCATAGGTAAAACAGTGAAGACACAGTTTTAATGCTGTGCTTTACTCTATGGAAATACGTTCACTACTGAGGCAAAAAGATGAGTGAGCCCTCTCTGACATCATCAGCCAATCACAGCCCTGCAAGGGACAAGCGCCAAATTGCAATCTCCTCCTTATCTGAAAGGGGATAAAAGTACCCTTTCAACACAAATTCTTGGTTCTGAGTTTTCTGGCTGTTGTGCTAGGAAGCATAACAGATCACCCGTTCTGAGTTTCCGGGAAGGAAGCATAACAGATCACCCGTTCTGAGTTTTCTGGCTGTTGTGCTAGGAAGTATAACAGATCACCCGTTCTGAGTTTCCGGGAAGGAAGCATAACAGATCACCCATTCTGAGTTTTCTGGCTGTTGTGCTAGGAAGCATAACAGATCAACCGTTCTGAGTTTCCAGGCTGTGTGCTAGGAAGCATAACAGATCACCCGTTCTGAGTTTTCTGGCTGTTGTGCTAGGAAGCATAACAGATCAGCCAGTTCTGAGTCTCCCCGCAAGGACTGAAGTAGAGAAACCACGTTTAGAGCCTGCTGTCCAGAAAGGCAATCATTAAGATTAGCATCCCACAGCGCTTCATGTTCAAGGCTGTTGAATGGATTCAGACTCCTTCTCCACTGCAACAAGGCCCAGCCTCACCAGTGGAAGACGTCGCCACCATCGGACTGCTCACGTGAACGTAAATATCACTTACCAAACCTCTTTCTAGAGACCTTGGCATTAGTGTACTCTTTCAGTTCATTTCAGTTTATACCTTAGTTACCTGCATTCTTTTCATTCTTTACACACAACCTTAATATCCTTTAGCTTTAGTATCATTAAGTAGTGTGTTAGTTAATCTTGTATGTCTTTTGTAAATAAATCCTCTTTTATTACAATTGTGTCTTCCTTGTGTTGATAATACAGTAAAAGGCTCTACAAGTTAGCACGAATATCACAAAATCCTTCAGATACCACAGGTGATTTACTCCCTCCACTTTACATAATTTTTCTTATCATATTATTTATGATTTATGTTGGATTATTCCAACGAATGTTGAGGTGGAATTCCTCAGCTGGTGCCCCGAGTTAAAAGGAGGGAGAGGTCATCTGACACACACACACACACACACACACTTGAAGTGACGTGGGAGCAAGTCTCACTAATACCTCTAGTGTCCTGTGTGAGGCGTACTATTAATTGGTGCCCTGTGTAAAAATCACTATGAATTGGAGCCCCGTGTGAAGATCACTACATAATTGGTGCCCCGTGTGAGGATCACTACATAATTGGTGCCCCGTGTGAAGATCACTACATAATTGGTGCCCCGTGTGAAGATCACTACAAACACGAAACAATCCAGGTAACAAAGGGTCAGACAAAACAACGTATGAGCTAGGAATACACACTCAATACAAACACGGGAAAACAGAGTCCAAATATAGTGTCCGGGTAATGAGAGTCAGGTGATGGCAATGATGATCGGTGACAGGTGATCCAAGATGGCGGCAGGTAAAGTGCAGTGCATGATGGGAGTTGAAGTTCAGAAGTCCGGTGAAGCAGATTGGGGTGCTGGGATCTGATGCCAGAGGCTCCGTGACACATATGACATCTCTATATGCTTCAAAAGCCACGTTAAATTCAGCTAGAGTTCAAGTTTTTCTCTTGGGTCGCTGTCTTTAAGCACAACCAACACTTTGCCGAAATCTAGAACATACCTATCACTTAGTTCTGAGCCTAGTAATATTTTAACAAGGGTGTTATCATTAGCTGTTATAATTTGGCTTCTCAACTGATAAGAAATTGCGGTCGCCGACAAAAAAAAATCAAGTTCCAGTAGACTCAAGAACTGCACTTCCCATTTTGCTTTGCGGGTTGGTCGCTGATATGACATCATCATCCTGCTCAGGAGCAACTGGCAGCTGCGCTGTGGCCAATGTTGCAATGCGCAAGACAGGCCGTAGATGATGGAATTTGCAGAGGATATTGATACTGAGACAGACTCCAGAGTCTGAAGTTCATGTCTGAGAGCGGATTCTGCTGGGGTGCAGGCCATTAGCACGGAAGAGCCTAGGATGCTCCCGGAAAAGATCCCAGTTATTAACAAAGAGCAGATTCGTTCTTTAAACCATGATAGCAACCATTCATTTAGAGTAGATAATCTTTTGAACCTTTCAATTCCTTGTCGGTAGGTAAAAAACGCTTTAGACACGATGATCTTTGTAGTGGGTGATGAGCTGCGTACCGTCTTGACCAGGTTCCTGAAGTCTCTTTTCAGGACCTATGTCTGCCGCAACTGCATGTCATTTACGGCAGCATGTAGAACGACCACACTGATACTCTTGTCAGAGTTTAAGATTGCTGGAACCTGCACAGCAACATCGAGAAAACGAGCACCAGGATAACGATATGTATGCGATTAACCGTTGGCCGAGGTTGCGCAAATGTGCCGGTCAATGGAGTCTCTGATGATCCCAGTGCTGCGTTCCGTCTCGCGAAGGGGTGTATGTGGGACCTAATCTGAATCGGCACAAAATACTACATAGCCAGGTTATTCATCACTTTTATTATTCTATTATCCTAATGGCACAGTAAAGTATTCAGCAGGCTACAGGTGCAATTAAGAAATGAGCCAGATTCCAATTCATTCTTTAGGAAGCTCTCTCACATCTGTTTATTCAGAACATTTGTCATCAGCTATCAAGAGCCCTCTGTTATGTTCTTAATAATTCTTACTGGACTGTGAATTTCCTTCTGCATTTCTCTTTCTCAAAAAGAAACTTCCCATGTGTTATGTGCCAGATGTTGTCAAGAGTAGGAATCAACAATTTATTACAAAATATTTAAAATGTGTCAGGCAATAACAACAATAACCCCAATCTAGTAGAGGTCGCTTGGACAGCCCGACCTAGCCATTAGGTTTCTTAGATGCACCAGGAGACTCCATTCTCCCAGATTGCTTCTCATCTCCTCTTGGGATCTCTTTGTGATTCTGTCAGCTCTTCAGAGATAGAGATACCCCTTTAAGCCCCTAGATCAAGTGGGCCTAAAGATCCTGTCAATAAAGACAGCCCTTCTAGTGGCGCTCACGTCCATCAAGAGGGTTGGGTACATACAGGCACTCTTAGTCTGCAATGAGTGCCTAGAATTTAGGCTAGGCAACTTTTAGGTTGTGCAAGCGCTTTACTTGTACCTGGATAGCACTGCTGCTTTTAGACAATCAGATCAGCTCTTTGTGTGTTTTGGAGGACAGCAGAAGGGGAAGACCTACACGGCTTCAAACTTCAGCAAATTTAGTACACGACTTTAAATCAAATAATTTTTATCAAACTACTGACTTCAGCTGTGACGTGTCAGAGGAGAAATGACCCTCCAAGTGAGCCTGGGTTCTCCCAAAGTTTTTTCTCCATATATATATATACAGTATAGGTCAGAGTCAATCTTGCAGGGAGTAAATGCTGGGAGAAACCATGAAGGTATCTCTGCTTTAATCGTGATTCGTCGCCATGGTATTTTACACTGCAGGTTATGTTCTGGATTCGAGATTTCAGAATGACATCTGACCAATCAGCTGTGATCACAGAAATAAATAGGTGACGTAATTAATTCCTTTAAGTCTGTTAAGTCTGTTGCAATGGCTTCACCTTTATGTCCCAATCCTGTGGACATACCTACGTGTATGAAAGATACAGATTTTCCATGAAAGGAATCTCTTATATTTGTGAACTTCTTCAGCCACACATAACAAATGTGATGCGTCAAAGTCATGCCCTTACTGTACAGCAAATGATATGCATTTTTTGCAAGTGGTACGTACTTGTATGTGGTCGGTGATGCAGAGAACCTAGGGAAAAACACGATTTGTCGAAACTATTCGCAAGGTGGTCCTTGCACTGCAAATGTACATAAATAGTTTCATAGTGTTCCCCGGACATTTATCGACCATGTCCAAAAAATGCATGATCACAAGCTTGGATGCCAAATGGCATGGTTCAGTGCATGACTCACGGTTTTGTAAAGATGTAAAGATTAAGATGACCTTTGGCATCATAAAGGCATGTTTCAACTGTGTTCGGCAGTTAAGGGTGTCACCAGAGCAGGCATCACAGATAATAGCTGCAAGTGCCATTCTGCAAGTGTGTCAAGGTCTCAGGCACTTTTATTGGTCATGTGGCTAGAATGTGAGAAAGAAAGAGAAAGTTGCATTATTAAATATTCAGTGTTAATAATAAAGTGGTGCTTGGTTTAAAAAGTTCACATACTGAGATCTGTTTTTCTAGTTGTTTGATCTCCAATTTAATTTTTTTAATTTGGAGGCTTCTCAGCTCACAGTCCATCTCCTTCAGTGTGCAGTCTTGTTCAAGGCTTCTTTTGTAAAGGGCCCTGACTGAGTTGGTTTCCACCTGAAACATAATTCCATTATAGACATAATCAGTAGTTTTCTGTAGGTTAATCAAATCACAAAAAGATGCACGACTTTATAGAGATACAGGACTGACTATAATTTATGTCAAGGTTTAAAGCATTATCTTATTCACATTCCTTCTAAAGCCATTGAGGTAGAGGCCTCAGCTTCTAGTTGTGAAAAATTCTACAATAAAAGTAATGGAGTCACCTTTGTTATGCCACACATTCAAATGTATGCCATAATATCAAGTCAAGTACATTCACCTCAGCAATGGTTTCAGAACACACAGAGAGGGTGTCTTCATTATTTGCATTACCCTAAATAAAAGAAGGCCAATGTAAAGCATAACTGTTGTAAAGCATGTTCATAGTATTCTGTCTGCCGCATAGTATTCTGTCTCCCACCTCTGTGTGGGAGGTTGTGTGAATGTGTGCTGGCTTTAACAAGGACCCTGCATTTCCTTCTACTACAGAACATACGGTCAGCCATATTTATAACTTTAAAAAAGGTAGTAATGGATTGCACACATACCTAATGTCACTTGCTTAGAGAAGCCAGCACCAGAGTCAGATTGTACTGCTCCTGTAATCCCATCCATAATCGGCCACCCCTTATAGAGCTCCGGAGGCCGACGTCACGCAATCTAAAGTCCGCCATTTGGCAGGCATCAGGAAAGCGCTTGAGTGGCTGTAGCAGTGGTATCGACAGTGGTCGTCAAACAATAATTAAGACTAATAATTAAAACTCCATCTCCATCACTTCACCTGACGCCATCTTTAATCACCGTCACCTGTTCCTCATCACCCCGGACTCTTTATATTCTGTGTTTGGTCATCATGTCTTTGTCAGGTCCTAATGTTTATCGTCGAACGTTGATTGGTAAACTTTGTTACTCTGATATCTCATTTATCTTTGTATGTTAACCATTGTATGTTAACCTTTGGATGTTACCTTTGGATGTTACCTTGTGAATATTTTGTCTTTGGAATCAGTAAACCACACTTTATCATACTCATCTGTGTTTTCATCACCCACCACCACCATCCTGTAACAGAAGACCTGACCACACCGAACCCTCACTATGGCCAGTCCTAGCCATCAACTCATCTGCCCGTAACAACGGGCCCCAGCCTATTGTATCAAATTTTGAGCAATTCAAATGCAAACAGATTTGCAGCCTGGGAAAGCGACTTAAAGGTAACCCTATTAACAAACTATTTTCTGCCTGAAGTAAGTGGAAAACCCTGCTACCAATCCAATTAATCTAATTGTAGAGTAAGTTTGAACCGGGTTTACCTTTATAGCGCCCTGTGTAAAGACCCAAATATTACCCCGTGGCTGTTCTAAAACAAACTGTATGGTAGGTAATTGATGAGATTATGCTGTGGATGTTTGTTCTCTATTCCGTTATTTTTGCTGTATTTTTGATTGACACACCAAAACACTAAAACTGAACATTCATTTAGTTCTATGCAAAAAAATCTAATATAACAAAACAATGGAACAGTGAGTAGGCTAAGTCTTTATTCTGTTAATATAAACAGGCTTGAAATAGGCTTCAGTAATGATGGCATTTGCAGCATTACATTCCAGCATGAGGTACTGAAAACTATGCAAGGTCAAGTTTATTTGTATAGCGCTTTAACAATGTAGCACTGTTTCAAAGCAGCTTTATAGCAGAATAAACAGAATGACAAGCAGGGAAATATAAAAGCTAATTTAAAAAAGTCTCCTAGTGAGCACTCCAACACGGCGACGGTGGCAAGGAACCCAAACTTCATTAATGAATGTATAGGCCTATATATATATATATAAATAATGGAGAAAAAAACCTTGGGAGAACCCAGGCTCACTTGGAGGGTCATTTCTCCTCTGATGCGTCACAAAATTATTTGATTCAAAGTCGTGTACTAAATTTGCTAAAGTTTAAAGCCGTGTAGGTCTGAGTTTTGAGTTGATCTGGATTATTAGTTGTGATTGAATTTAACAATGTGTTTGTGTGTATGGTAAACTTGGTAGTAGTTAAAAGGCTAATATTATACAATAAAGGATTGGTTAGCCAGGGATGACTGAGTTGACTGAGTGCAGCTATAACACGTTTAAACATGTTTATTTAAAGGGGGCATCCCAATACGTTTGGCAATATAGTGTATACAAACACATTGACACATCTATTCAAACAATTTTGCCCATAAAAATGAATAAATTCTGTACAATAACAATAGTTAGCCATACAACCTTCTCAAAGTTGTATACATTTATTTTCTGTTCCTCCAACAAAGTTAACTGGTACATGGAGTTTTGCAATGTTACATTTTAGGATTCATAATTCACTATTGAAAGCTGCTGCATTGCACAGTGTTTGTCCTGTCTCATAAAGCTAAATTGGTTTTGAGTTTGATACATTTTTTTAATTATGAAATGAATGACACTAGAAGAATGAATTACAAAAAGGGAACTGCAGCCTCTACCAAATTATCTGCTGCGTTAGGTGACAGTTTCTTATTAAACTTGTACATGTGGTGAATACTTAGTTTTAATTAGCTGTCTGATGGCGGTTGTCACGATTCTGCCTGTTTGGACCCATAATGCATTGCACCTCACCACCTGTTCACCATTTTGTAATCTTGTTAGCACTATCATTTGATTATCACCCGCACCTGGTTTTATTCATTACCTGTTTATTGTTTGTATTATTTATAGTCTGCCTTTTTGTTCATTCCCTGTCGGTCGTTGTTGTTATATGGTTTTGTTGTTTGTATGTGGTTGCGTGGGTTAGTTCTGCTCTGTGGATATTCGTACCTCTGTTTATCTGGAAACCTGTTGTTCTTGTTTATCGGACCTTTCTCTGTGTTGGAAAAACCAGTAAAGTGATTATTGGATTATACTCTCTGTTGTCCTGGTCTCTTCCACCCAGCACCGTAACAGTACGACCGACCCACACAGGCTTGAAGATTTGTCTGTTTTTTGTCTTTTTGCCTTTTTGTTTTTCTGTTTTTTGTTTCCCTCTCTCTCTCTCACTCTCACTCTCACCAGGATGGAGGCTGCCCACGCAAAGGCCTTCCTCTATCGGGGTCAGGAGGAGGAATCCGTTGAGGCCTACACCCTTTGCTTCGCCGTCTGCGGGATGGCCTCGGGGCTCCCCGAAGACCACCAGAGGCGTCTGTTCCTGTGGGGGCTGAACGACGCGTCATGGGCCAAGCTGTCCGGATGGGGGCCGTCTGGAGGCTTGTATGGATTGGGTGTTGGCCAGTTGTGGGTGTCGGCCCCTCCGCCATCTGGTCGAGATGGCCTCCTCCGCGAGTTCTGCCGCGACCAAGATGGAGTTCTGCCGAGAGTTCCGACCAAGATGGCCGCCGCCCGAGAGTTCCGCCCAGCGGCCAAGATGGCGCCCGCCGAGAGTTCCGCCAGCGGCCAAGATAGTTCCGCCGCCAAGATGGCCGCCAGCGGCCAAGATGGCCGCCGCCGAGAGTCCCGCTGCCCCGGCCAAGATGGCCGCTCCCAGGGTTCTGGCGTGGCCGTCCACGATGGATGGCTCCCAGGAGTTCTGGCTCCCGCCGGCCGAGAGTCCTGCGGCCGAGAGGGTTCGCCCCGGCGAGAGATGGCGAGTCCTGTCCCGCCAAGAGGGCCGCTTCCGAGAGTCCTGTCCCGCCAAGAGTCCTCCAAGGCGCTTCCGAGAGTCCTGTCGGCCAAGAGGGGCGCTTCGAGAGTCCTGTCCCGGCCAAGAGGGCCGCTTCGAGAGTCCGCTTCGAAGTCGACCCCACAGGCTTGAAGATTTGTCTGGGCCTTTTGTTTTTCTGTTTTTGAACCAGGATGGAGGCCTACAGGCCTTCCCCGTTGAGGCCTACACACCTTTGCTTTGCCGTCTGGGATGGCCTCGGGGCTCCCGAAGACCACCAGAGGCGTCTGTTCCTGTGGGGGCTGAGCGGCGTCATGGGCCAAGCTGTCCGGATGGGGGCCGTCTGGAGGCTTGGAGGCGTGTATGGATTGGGTGTTGGCCAGTTGTGGGTGTCGGCCCCTCCGCCACCTGGTCGAGATGGCCTCCTCCGCGAGTTCTGCCGCGACCAAGATGGCCGCCGCCGAGAGTCCTGCCGCGGCCAAGATGGCCGCTTCCGAGAGTCCTGTCCCGGCCAAGAGGGCCGCTTCCGAGAGTCCTGTCCCGGCCAAGAGGGCCGCTTCCGAGAGTCCTGTCCCGGCCAAGAGGGCCGCTTCCGAGAGTCCTGTCCCGGCCATGATGGCCGTTTCCGAGAGTCATGTTCCGGCCAAGATGGCCGCCGCTGAGTGTTTCGCCACGGCCAAGATGGCCAATCCAGAGTCCTATGTTCCGACCAAGAGGGCCGCCCCGGAGTTCCCAGACTCCGCCCCGGAGTTCCCAGACTCCGCCCCGGAGTTCCCAGACTCCGCCCCGGAGTTCCCAGACTCCGCCCCGGAGTTCCCAGACTCCGCCCCGGAGTTCCCAGACTCCGCCCCGGAGTTCCCAGACTCCGCCCCGGAGTTCTCAGACTCCGCCCCGGAGTTCCCAGACTCCGCCCTAGAATTCCCCGAGTTCCCAGATTATGCCTTAGAATCTCCAGAGTTCCCAGACTATGCCCTAGAATTTCCAGAGTTCCCCGTCTCTGTCCTAGAATCCCCAAAGTTCCCAGACTATTTCCTAGATTCCCCAGAGTTCCCAGAATCTGTCCTAGAATCCCCAGAGTTCCCAGATTCCGTCCTAGAATCCCCAGACTCCGCTCTGGAGTGTCCAGACCTAGCCCCCGCTCATGTGGTCGCCCCTTCCAGTTACTTCCCCAGGTCATCTCAGGAGATCCCTACCATGTATACACGTAGTTCAGTGACCCCTAGTACGCTTAGTTCTTCACCTGTGGAAGGGTTTAGTCAGCCCTCAAGTGACACCAGTGTGTCTCCATTCATCCCTCCAAGTCAGTCAAGGGCAAGGTTTACAACTTCTAGTTATTTCCCGGTGCAGACAGGAAGTAGTTATAGGAGTCTCTCTCGTCCCAAGTCTCGAGGTACCTTTGCTCAAGTTGCTTCTGCTCCAAGGGATGTAAATGTTGCAGTAACTTCACTACAAGATGTTCTTACCCAATCTAGAAACTATCAGGGTTTATATAGACCAGTGGCTCTCGTTGCTGCGTCACCCCAAATGGGATCTTCCAGTCAGTTTGCATCTAACCAGGGAGGATGTAGTGCTTTTAGAGGTAGCCTTGTCCAATCTCAAGTTAGCGCTAGGAAACGTGTTTTGGAAGACTTTAGTGTTTTCAGTGGTCTTGTCCCGCCTCAAGGTACCCGTAGCCAGTTTCCTTCTGGATCTCTTTCCAAGTTTAGTTCCTCACGGCTAGATTCTAGTCAGTCCACAAGTAATTCAAGTTTATTTAGTCAGCACTCTCCAGCTTCACTGATTGGGCCTCAGAGGAGTACACCAACTCAGATTAGGTCCTCTCAGGGAGAAGGTAGTGCGGGTAGTGTTTATTTGCCCCATTCTCAGTCAGGTCCTAGTAAACTCTCATCTGAGGCTTTCAAATCCATCTCACTTCGGGCTGTTGTCACACAGCAAACTAGTGTTGCAAGTTCTCAGGGCAGTTCTGGCACTATTTCAGCAGGTGTTAGTCGCTTGGTCCCTCAAGCCAAGAATAGTTTCCACAGTGGGTCTTCACAGCAACTTAGTATTTCCAGCCAGCCTGCCGGCAAGCCCCATATACATGCAGAGCTTTTGTCTTCAGCGGAAAGACTCACCAGCCAGAGCGTTAGCAGTCTAGCGATCCAAAACCAGCATGCAGCAATTATGGGCAGTTCTAGGCCACCAGTGACAGGAAGCTCGTGTCAGTTGATTTCCACACAGGGAGGTAATATAACTCTTGGTGCTGTGTCTCTACAGTCTCCAAATGTCTCGAGTCCGTTTACCCCTGGTTATTCTATTCTTGTTTCCTTGCCTACAGCTGCTTCTAGCTCCCAAGGGAGGGTTGGTCAGGCGTCCATGGGTCATACCTCTAGTCTAGCACAGGGTGCAAGTAGTTCTCCTAGCAATTCAGATATGCAGTCTCAATTGAGTGTAGGGGCTTCACCCCAAACTTGTAGTTGTAGCCTAGTTGCTGAATCCCTGTCCCAGGGCCTACCTCCCCAAGAAGGTCATCTATCCAGCTCTAGTGCGTGTCTAAGTAGTCAGACCTCTGGTGTAGTGTCTCAAAGCAGATTTCCCTCTCAAAGTGTCCCAGCTCCTAGTAATCCCTCCACGGTAGACTGTCCAAGCCTGTTGGTTCCTGGGAGGTCTTGTACGGGGTCATCTCTCGTTAGCCTGTCCATAGATAGTCACTCCTCTGGGTCCCCAGTTCCTGTCTCCTCTAGGCCCCCAGTTTCTGAGTCCCCTGTTCCCGGCGCTTCTGGGTCCCCTGTTCCCGGAGTTTCTGAGTCCCCTGTTCCCGGCGCTTCTGAGTCCCCTGTTCCGCCACAGTCTTCGCCAGAGCGGCCGCCGCCGCCACAGTCTTCGCCAGAGCGGCCGCCGCCGCCACAGTCTTCGCCAGAGCGGCCGCCGCCACCACAGTCTTCGCCAGAGCGGCCGCCGCCGCCACAGTCTTCGCTGCAGCCAGAGCCCGTGCCTCCAGAGCCCGTGCCTCCAGAGCCCGTGCCTCCAGAGCCCGAGCCTCCAGAGCCCGAGCCTCCAGACCCCGAGCCTCCAGACCCTGACCCCGAGCACCCACCCCGCCTCCCTCTCCCTCCTCCGTGGATCTTGCGGCGCGAGGACGCACCTACCGGGGGGAGGGGGGAACTGTCACGATTCTGCCTGTTTGGACTTTGTTTTTTCATCTTGCACCTTTTGTTTGGACTTCAGTTCCCATAATGCATTGCACCTCACCACCTGTTCACCATTTTGTAATCTTGTTAGCACTATCATTTGATTATCACCCGCACCTGGTTTTATTCATTACCTGTTTATTGTTTGTATTATTTATAGTCTGCCTTTTTGTTCATTCCCTGTCGGTCATTGTTGTTATATGGTTTTGTTGTTTGTATGTGGTTGCGTGGGTTAGTTCTGCTCTGTGGATATTCGTACCTCTGTTTATCTGGAAACCTGTTGTTCTTGTTTATCGGACCTTTCTCTGTGTTGGAAAAACCAGTAAAGTGATTATTGGATTATACTCTCTGTTGTCCTGGTCTCTTCCACCCAGCACCGTAACAGCGGTGTCTTTTGCCTGCATGAATTAAAACTCTTTGATTATGCACTTGCCCATGATTAATTCATAGCATATTTTAATGTCAAAAGATACAGTGTAATGTCATAAAATATTAAGTGATCTGATGGTGGACAGATTCACAGCCAGCCAAAAATCCTTTTTTATATTTCAGCATCAACTTCAGTTACTTTTACAGTTACACTAAAACAGTGTGAAGAAAAGGAAATCAGTCTGTGTGACTTATGTGAGTTATTAAATAAGTAATATTTGAAATTTGTAGGAAAGGATAGTACAGAAGTACCTTGCAGTATACTAAGGATGTTAAAATTCTCAACAGCACCACTACACATAATGTAGGAGCAAGATCAGTACTCAATACTCAATACAATTATTATCTCCATGCAAATCTTTTTATGTTACGCTTCTTCCCTAGACGAGGAAGAATTTTTTAAAGAATTTAGAAAAACATTTGACACTTTTTGAATCTGTCATACGGACCTTTCTGTCAAATAGTAAAAAGAACAAAAAGCATCATTTGAATAGTCAAAGTTACACTTTATTGTCAATTCTGACATACTCAAACATGGTCCTTATGCCGACACATACATCCATCTGACAGTCTCACCACAAAAGACAGTGGACCACTGTTCTGCAAGACGACTCCAGTAGTAAAGTATAGCTACTATAGCCAAGTTCTTAACGAAGACAACCTCGCTTTTCTTAAAGCGACAATCTTTTGCATGCTGATCGTGACAGGCTTTCTGCTTTTCCTGCTGGGCTCTTACTCTCCCCCGAATATCAGGATGCAACAAGTCAAGGAAAGATTTTTGTTTTCGCTCCAGCAGCATCTCGGCCGGTGTCTGTCCTGTTGTCGTCTGTGGTGTGATCTGATACTGAAAAAAATAACAAAGGTATGTTTTAACACTTCCACCTTACATTTTTTTAAGACCATATTTTAATGTCTGCACCACCCTCTCTGCCAATCCATTCAAAGCAGGATGAAAGGAGGCTGTGTGAATGTGGCCTTTCTCTTCAGATATCCTTAATTTTATTTTAGGATCATTTTTTTAAATATATTAGAAAATAGCATTATAAAATGGTTCGTTCTGGTCCTTGATTCTAATTGATTCTGATTGGCCATGTTCTAAGCAGTTTTAAAACTCCGTTTACCACCGCTTACCGAATTACACTGCTTACTTATTTGAAATGACTTGTTTAAGTTGTCTAAGTTGACAACAAAGAATTTTTTACAGTGGACTAAGGTTTGTTTTGTACAACCCATGCATGTTAATATAGGTCATTTACTCTTAAAATTATTGTGCAACAAAATATAAGTCTTCAAATATGACAATGCATTTGTTGGGTTTGACTGAAATGGTGTGGATGAATAAAACAGAAACTATCAAGAAGGTCAAAAATCTAAATTTGACCTCTTTTGCATAAAAAGTACAGTATCTCCTGCAGAAATAAAGTTACTTTGACATTAAATTAACATATCTTAACTTTGGCTTGGGTGTCCTGCTTCTCAGGTGCAGCTCAGAAACATCCAGGCTCAATGTGTGACGCTGATGAGGTCTCTTATAAAAATTAGAAGAGACAAATCTGAGAACTCCACATTCTCTGACAAAGGAGATACATCTAAGCTTAATGTGTGATGTTGATGAGGTCTGTTCCGAACACCAGAAGCTACAAGCTGCAAGCTACAAAATCTTGGTCTTGTGTATTATGCATTTATTAAGCTCAATTGTTTAAGCTGTCCTTGGGGCTCCTAAAGCAAGACTGTACCAATATCACGGTGCATAGAGCTATTTGTCACGAGGCAATGGTGTTTAAGGCAATGTCTGAAAGACCAGGTCATCATCTGTCAAAATCTTCCAAATCTGTAAATCTAAATAGCAGTAAGTGACAGCAACTTCCAAGGTGTTCCCCTGCATCCAGGATGCAGAGAAGACACAGGTATGGATCACAAGATAATTTTTTAGGAGTCTAAAGAGAAACTTGGTGAATCACATGCTATCGCATGGAGGGGGAGAAGAGGACCGGACAGGTTACAGCAAACTCATTGAAGAGCTAAAAGTACTTTTTCCCGAATACTGGCCTCAGGATGCTGGAGCAACGTATGGTGATAAAGAGTCTCTTTGTCAGCAGTTTGGCATTAACAGCCATTGAACTGGTGTTCAGGCCTTGAGGGTATATTGAGAGAATGGCGGCGAGCTCATCCCAGCAGAATAAAAGGACCTTTTGATTGCTGTTAACACTGTTCCAATTAATTTAATATGCAATGCCAACCGAGCCTCTTTCCACACCTCCACAATTTCATTGCTTCTATTTCCCTGCCTTGAGGTCATGGATTTCAAAAGGACACAGGACTGCAAAAACACCAGAAGCAAAACTCGGGTGATTTAGAGAGACAGAGGAGAAATTCATGTCTGTTTTGTGGTCCATTTTAAACAACTAAAAAAAGAAGTAGTATGTGGTATGGCTGTTTTTATTTTATTGATTCACCAACAGCAAAGCATGGTGATGGGAACATCATGCTGATGGGGGCTTTTTAGCAGCATAGATTATACAGCTGGTCAGGATTGATGGAAAGCTGTATTAGGCAAAGTAGCGCTCAGACTGGGTCTAAGCTTCACCTTCCAGCATGACAATGACCCTAAGTACACAGTCAAGACAACACAGGAATGGCTCTGGGACTGGCTGGGAATGAGTGGCCCAGCCAGAGCCAGGCCCGGACTGGCCATAAGGAGCACCGGGAGCATTCCTGGTGGCCTGGCAACTGATTTTGCCTGATTGCCAGACAGCCTTTTTTTTAAATAATTATTATTTATACCATACTATTATTTCCCACCCATTGTACTAGTGATAATTTCCAAATTTAGCATTCAATTAATTAAATAAATAATAATAAACTAAATTAATCTATTCTAAATCTGTTAGTTTTAACTGGCAACGTTGCTCTGTTTCGATTTATATCCTTTCTGCGCCTCCGCCAAAGCATTTAAAACAGACATGGAAAGGAGGGAAAGCGATCAGGTGGAGCAGAAACGGAACGTAAAAAAAAGCACTTCAAGAAAAAGCAGAGAAATGTTGCAAAATTTCCAATCTCTTTTTTCATCTGTAATTACTGCAGTGTTTTCTTTGCATATATTGAACTGCTAGCAAATTATTAGCGGTAGTGCCCCTACTATCATCACATTTACAATACTATATGCTAAAAGACATTAATATTACTTATTGTAAAATTGTATGAGTATTTCAGCAGACAAATATTAGCATTCTTTTATATAGGTAGGAAGGGAACAGGGAGACAAACAACAAGTCATAAAAATGCAATAACATTTTTGCAATAGATTAGATGCAATAACACTGATTTATGTCAAGGTTGCTTGTAAATGTTTTGTATGATGGACATGCTGTGTAATAAATTTAATTTAGAGGGGGAAAAATAAGGTTGTATGTGATTTATTTGGGTGCATAGTATGGCCTGGGTGGCTGTGGGATGTCCCGGCCTGAAATTGTGTCCCAGTCCGGCCCTGGCCAGAGCCCTGACTTGACTTGAACCTCTATCGAACATTTTTGGAGAGACCTTGAAATTGCTTTCCACCGACAGTCCCCATCCTACTTGACAGAGCTTAAGAGGATTTGCAAATGAGAATGTGAGAAAATCCCCAAATCCAGGTGTGCAAAGCTTTTCGCATCAAAAAAATTTAACCACTTCTGCAGAAAAATGCTCAGATAAATCAATAATAGTGCCAATAATAAAAAATCTGTAATAATGTACTTTTACTAACTGAAATGTGTTTAAAAGACTGTTGAATGAAATAGTTAAAATAAATTTAAAATTAAATTGATTAGCTGCCGAACATGACTCATACAATGAAATATATAAATTGTGATTGAAAAATATTGAAGTGTTTCTGCATGTTATTTGCATAGTTAATTTTTCATTTTAGTGACTGTTGTTTATCTGTTGCTGTTGTTCCAGCAGACAAAAGCTCAATACATTTGAATAGTTATAAAAGCTGTTTTTATTCGCTTAAAATGAAATGAAATTCTCCTCGCAGCACTCTGTCTAGTTGGCACAAGGGTATCTTGGGGAGAATGTTAGCATTCACATCGACGCATATGAGTCAGAAGGCAATAACGACAATAAACAACCAGACATAACCAGAACAGGAACACAACATTACTATGACTGATTGCAGTTAGCTGTCAATATCTGTCAATATGCATAGTTTATTGTTTTGTTTAAATTGGCTGTGGTGAGAGTAGATGCAACCTACTCAAACATAATGGTAATAATAATAAATTACTTCAATTATTAGGTATAATCCATATAATAGCTTTATGACTTAGCTTTTTGAACCTTGCATGAACTTCAGTGTGTTTAAATATTAGACAAAACATGTTTAAATTTAAGAGAGGCATGACTGTCCTCTGCTTCATCTTTGGCACGAAAACTAAATCTAGCAACACTACCTTTTTAATCCTTGTTTTAATCCACTAATGCATATGACAGTTCCCCTAAGGACACGACAAGGCTGTTTTTATTAGTTGCTCCAAACAGGTGATGCAATGATTCTTTGGGATATACAGGCATCTCATCACCTGATATCTACCAAAGGGAGGTTAAAGTGAAGGACAAACACAGCCCGGGGTTTGTATGTAAAAAGAGTACTGACATACTAAATTTTTCAGCTCTCAGATTGTAAATGGTGGTGGTGTGGCCACAAAAAAGAAACAAACATGAAAAACAGATTTTATACATTTAGAACACAATATGAAGGTCATTTACAATTTGAGGGTCAGAATGTCTTGTTGTAGTTTTTTTTATTTTCTGTGTGCATAGAATGACCTGCTATGCATGTGTTAAAATGTGTATAATCAGTACAACCGGATTACAGGTGTGTATGTGACACTCCAATGTGCCAATTATTGTTTGAGAAAGTAATTAGACTCAACAGATTAACTCTCCTTTTTTACTAATTATATAACGTTTTCAATTTACAAATGTGTAACAATGTGACCACAATAAAACATACTGATGTTACTGATTGTGTATTATTGCATTATAAATATTTTACTCTGATTTTAAAATATAACAATAACCTAGTCGACAGTATAATTCAATTCAATTCAATTCAATTCAATTCAATTCAATTCAATTCAATTCAATTCAATTCAATTTTATTTGTATAGCGCTTTCTCACAAAGGTCATTGTACCAAAGCAGCTTTACATGCATTGAAAGATAACAGTCAGTGGTCAGGGATTCAAAAAAACTCTTTAAGAGAGAAAAAAAACCCTGACATGACGTGTTATAGTATCAATCCGTAGCATGTGCAATCTGTAATAAAGGACACAAATTGCCATTGATCGCATCTATAACTCACTATGCAGTTACAAGGCACAGACATTTACTTATTTAAGAGAGTGAATAAAAGTGAATTATAAATAAGGTGGTCATCTTGGGCAGTCGTCCATTTAGCATCACCAGGATGGGCATCAGGTGGGGCAGGACTGTTGTGAGCAGTGTTGTGCTGGCTGGAGCTCATTCCTCGGGAAATTTTAGTAATTTTTCCGAGGGATCGGAAAAGGTAGAGGGGGATAGAGAGAGAGAAAAGGAGAGAGGAGGAGAAAGAGAAAAGGGGACAAAACAGACTAACATTAGCGTAGCGGCCGTTCGTATATTATGTATGCAAATGATATCTTATGCAATATGTAATATAACTGTATTATAACTGTATTTTTAATTTATTATTATGTTCGAGTTCTTGAAAATAAAAGAAAGTAAGACAGTAATACTTTAGACAGAGAGGGAAAAAAGAGATAGATGGAATAGATGGAATAGATACAAGATCTTCTTGTGTAGCTGATTGAGCCTTGCACATCATATTGATAAGAAATCAATATCTTATCCAATATCTTATCTGCCCATCCATTTGTCTTATCCTTATTGACAAACAAGTGTCTTAACCCACCAAGACATTGAGCTGGGCAGTCAATAAGACAGGGAAAGTGCTGATTTAAACTGTTCCAGAGGTTAAATTACCAAAGTCTCTTCATGTATTGGATGCTTGTTTAAAACATGAGGAGGTAAAGGGATTATACAGGAACTGACCTTCTGACATAACATGACCTGCAGAAACAGCACATTCAGCAAAGCGGTGATTAATTATAACAGCTTATTGATTGTGTTGGGCACAGTACAATGCTGAGGATATTAGTCTACAATTTACACATTTTTAAATCATGCAGTTTTATAGTAGAAAAGATATTAATTGCAGAAAAAAGTAAAACTACTAACAGCAGTAATGTTAAGTAATGTGTCTGGTATTTTCATCTCGAATTAGCTAGCAAACCCAAATTGTAGCAAACTCTCCTCTAAATTTGTATCAAAAACAGTGCAAGCATACTGCAAGATACATTTTGCCTATGCACAGCAAGACCAGTTAAATGTTTTGAGTGCTTGCATGACTGAAATGAGGTCTAGGGTAAAACAACAATTCATTGCATGACAGTAGTGGTATTTTACACGGACAAACTTTAAATTATATGTTCTGGGAACAAAATAGTAGATAACAAAGAAGAATTAGATGCAATAATTCCTATGGTTTACTACTGTACCTGGTCCACTAAGTTTTCTGACCTCATATTTTCGTTGTATTTTCATCATCAATATGCATAGGGTATGACCAAATTTCTTTTTTGAACCAAATTTGCAGAAATGCATAAAAGTCTCAAAACAAATCTCTGTTTTTGTCAGTTTATTAAGGAGGAATGTTTTTCATATATTCGACTCTTTGATGTCACTGTGTGAGTAACCAGCTCCTCAGGGTGCTAGAAGCGGATCTATTCTATTTTTAGAATGTGAATGTTCTGTATAAATCTGTATAACTTCAAAGCATCACAGACTGTGCAGAAAACCCTCACAAGCCAAGACCTAAATGCACCTCTTTTCAAGCCTGAATGTGATATAGTAAAGCTACAGAAGGTGGTCACATGCTTGGTGGTCACATTAAATATAATAACAAAAACAATAAATACATTGAAGTATTATACATACTCGTATAATATGTATAATAATATACATATTATACGAGATAAAGCAGTTCGCAAGCAGTTTGAGATGTTTGATTGACGTAGTAGTGCTGGCGTAGTAGAGTAACATCATAGATTATGAAAAATTGTGCTTTTTAATGATTGTAATAGTGAACAGAGAGATATATACCCAGCTTTAAGGGGTGTTCACACTATACGATAAGCGGCAACTATAACTATAAAAATATAGTTTTATAAATCTTTTTAAATGAAAGAGAATAACTGACTTCACATCACAACTATACCGATACAGATACGAGACACGATTTTGTAGGGATCACTTCAAGAGCAATTTCTTTCAGCTGATGAACAATAAAACATACTGCCAAATATAGACTCTGTATGTTGTTTCGCGATTGCTGATTGCCGTCCACGGAATGAGCGCATCTTTAGCCTTCAGAGAGAGCAGCATTTGCAGTGACATTTTAAAGGAAAATCAATGAAGGACGTTCAATGAAAACGTAAAGCAACAGTATTATGTGTATTGTGTTTATTGTATTTAACACAAATAAAAATCAAGACACTGATGGACTGTTATTCTTTTCTTTACTGAACTAATATTTAAAGGTTTTCTTTTGTTTTCACATAAAAGAACTCTTCCCAGAGGTTTTCTCTCTCTAGAATTGTCATTACTACAAATTCCACCCGAGTAAAGACACTACATTTAGGTTAGCTACATCTATTTGTGTGACAATAGCACTGCAGCGTGCAAGCTTAGAATTAACGTAACGTAACGTTATCATCTTCTAATGTAGATTCAAATATAGGTATAATTAGTTATCTCACATCCTGAATATATCACTTAAATGCATATTGCAGAACTTTCTGATTGCTTCTATCTAAAACCAGCATGTTATTTTTCGAAAAATGATTCACTTATTTTATCACTTATTTATGTATTTCCCCAGGAAGTGCACATATTAACACTGGGAGCGCCATTGCTAATAACAACATAAAGCACTCTGTAAAGCAGTTTGTCCATTTAGCGTTAATGTGGCGGCGCAAAATGGTGACTTCCATGTAAGGTGACCCGTGGTGAATGTAGATAAAAATAGCTCATTCAAAGTTAATAAAAACAATGGTTTATTATGTAAGGTCTTACACACCTCTGAAAACACAGTTTTGTATATTATATTGAATTTTTGTCAATAGATCCTCATAAATATTACACACTGAACTTAAATTGGAAACACACCAAAACTGAAGTGAAAGTACAGCACTAAAGCAAATATATAGATCAATTCTTTGCTGTAGTCTTAGTAAATCCCTAAATTATTTATTAGAAATATGATTTTAGTTGTGGATGCATTACTAAAAGGCCATGTCTATGTGTATTTTTATCCTTTGTTTGTGTATCTATTCTACACATGAACAGCAGTTGTGGTACAAGGGAGATTTACACTATAACACTATATCTGATGTGAGATATCTATCATTCACAGCTCTCACATTTATAGTGAGAACTTTAATTGCCCTCACTGTTCTGGCCCTCACCATTTCTCATCATACAGTAAACCAAAGGTAGATAATGGTTTAACAGGTTCTCAGTCAAAGTCTCCTTAACCTGAGTGGGTCGATAAGGCCGGCACTCATGCCCTAATGGAAATTGTTGTTGTTTAGTAAATTGACAATAAAGACATGATAGTCTCAATGCTAACTGGTACAGCTCTCAATATTTAACAGTCATCATTTTATCTGTCTGAATCTCTGTTGCTTGAATCATGAGAAATCAATATTTCTTTCATTATTGAGTCTTTTCCTATATAAAAGAGAAAGTCTATAGAGCTTCAATGGAAACATATTGTGTTTTTCTGAATGTCCACAACGTTGTGATAAATATCATGACCACATATATTTTCCTCAGTCACACTTGTTTGTGGTGCCCCATTGCAGTCGTCAGACCTGTCTGATGCCTTCCTCTCTAAAAAAGAATAAAACAAGAAGTAATATTATCACAATTCTTATTAATAAATATTACAGATTTAATTATATTTAGTTAGTAAGTCAGACAACCTGCAAGTTAGACAACCTGAAATTATTTATGTTGTTCCTGAACACAAATCGCTGCACACTCTGCATACATTTTCAGCAGTGGTGCTACTAAATGAGATTTGCAAGGCTCAGACACGGCAAAATTAACAAGTCACAAGAGACAGTGACAGGAGGACAGAGGACACGTAGGCAGTAGTTTTAGATACATACTCCGGGCTCAGCCTTAATAAGATCACCTCTCCTGGAGGAACTATTGGCTACAGTATATAACATCAGTACATCTTTGAGAAAGTATTTAAACAGGCTCATTAATAGGACTTTCACACAGAGGAAGCAGATAAAGACACAATGACAATGTAACTGTGTGTAACTAGTGACCAGACATTCTTTCATGTGTTTTAAGCGGATTAATCATGGGTGAGGAAGATTCAGCAGAAACTTATTAGGTCAGCTGGTTAGAGCTATGTTTAATTATTATGTATGTAGCTGTGTATGTATGGTTATATACAGCTGCATTAATAGCTGAAATAACCAGAGTTGTTATTTAGAATGGCTTGAAGGTTTTCAGATCCTGCAACACAGCAAACCAACACTGCTGCCCTTAAGATATGCCACAGTCATCTGTAACAAATAAAAATCTTCATATTTGGTGGAAGTGCAATGAAAGTTGCTTCTATAAAAATATGCAAAGAATAGATGTTAATGGATTAGAGTTCTGTCTAGAATATCTTATTTTTGGTACATTCTATGATGCGAGAAGTGTTTGTTAAATAATATGGCAATGTAAACCTTATGATTTACTTTCTTATATTTAACTATCACTATAACCATTACTGTACATTTCAATTTACTAGTGAATTGATATATACTGTATATATAACATTTATGGCTCAGAATCTCTGAATTGTTAATCTTTATTTCAAAGGCAACGACAGCTCTTATTTCATTAGAATCTTCATCTGAAACTGGATGAATATTTGAATATACTGAAAATGGCACAGGCTGACAGAGTAACTTGCCACTTTTAATTCCCTCTGATGTTGGTTGATGAATGCATGAATAATGAATCTACTGAAGTGGTCAAATACTACAAAAAGTATTTCTGTATAAATATAATATAATTATTAAATATAATTAAAATATAAATATAATTATAAATATAATATAAATATACCAAAAATATCCAGCATCAATATTTTTTATAAAACTTCTCTGCTTAAAAGATCTGCTTAAAAGAGTCAGGTTAGTAACAGTTAGTGTAAGTGCATAATACTATTATGTGCATTCAGTTCATAATTTGTTTCATAATTCAATCATAATTTCATCCTATGTATTTTAAAGTCACCATGAAATTTAAATTGACAACTGTTATTCTTTTATGGAATATTGTAGTATTTTTTATAAATGATGCATCTGTGCATTTTTTTTTTAATTCTTGTGCCCTCATAATCTCTCATAATCAAACTTGATGACACAGACTTCTATAGACTTTCTGCTGTCTGTTGCAGAAAACGATCCAATCAATTCTAGATGTTTGAAATTAAGTCCCTGTCACGATATTGAAAAGAAGACAATCGCTACTTCTGTTTCATGCCGACTTTAAGCCTCAAGTTAACCTATTACCTGTCACAAATGAAACACTTGTGGAACATTTTACTATTCACTTTAATACAATTCACTTTTTTATAGATACATTTTAATCTAATAATGACAAATTATATACTGATGTAAAGGTTTAAGACTCAAGAAACATATTTGACAAATGTTTATTACAATAAACATGAACTAAAAATTTTATTAAAAAAAGATTTTAAAAGATTTAAAAAATTGTAGTTTGGATTGTGCATTTTACTGTGTATGCTCAATATGTGCAGTGACAGGTATCAGGTGCAGTAAATGTATTGGTTTACATTAAATAGCTATAAGGCGCAAGAATTTAATACATTCAGAGGAAACGACAAACTTCAGTGTTGGACCGAGGATGAGCAGATACCTCTGCTCGTATTGTACGTTTATTAATAAGTTTATTATTGCTGTCTAAAGTCAAATGAACAGATTAAGCACAGCTTCAAAGGACTTTTAAGGACTACAAGATCTTTTTCACAACAAGTTCCCATGCCGTGGATATTGTAGGGTCAACAGACACCCGTTAGAAAGAATGGCCTGTGTCTATGGTTAGAGCTACAGTTAATGAACCATTTTTGTCTAGGCTTCTGCCTCACAGCATCAAAAACTGCAGCCACCCCCACAGTTATGCTATACCAGGACTTTGCATTTCATCATCAATCTGAAGAAGAATTTCCACTGTTTGCTTGACTTATTTAAGAATGAATTATATCTGTCCAATTTTCCTGTATCCTAAAGTAAAATGGGAAGGCATTGAAGGCATTTATTGAAGGCAATTCATGTCAATCTAATATATGAAAACTAAAAAAATCCAAGCCCCTGAAATTAACTGAAAAGGAAATAAGCATTTCTCTGTTCCAGAGCAGCTAAGATGGCCATGATGAAATCAGTTTTAAAAACGTGCTGCCCTCGAAGTTTATTTATTACTGATAAAGTTTGGCAGGGACAGAAAGCCCATAGCTGCCCCCAACCTCCTACACATGGGAGATTTATTGGGTTCAATATCTGTACACAAAGCAGCACAAATAGTTCACTGGAATGACACTGCGTCTGTCACAGCCCTGTGTGTTCCCCTGGACTCCATTCCCCATAATCCTTTGCACTCCACTCACCTGTTCACAATCAATCACTCATTGTTTGTAATCACCCGCACCTGTACACCCTTATTATGGACATTATTTAATCCTTGTGTTTGCCTTGGTTCATTGTCGTGTGTTAATGTTCGTTCATGTTGTTGCGTGTTATGCTCTCGTTGTTCCATTGGATGTATTCCTGGTGTTTATTCCTAGTAAAGTCTTCGTTGAAGTATTCCTGTCTCCACGACTCTTGTCTCCACACGGACAACCGTGACAGAACACACGACCCAAACAAAGATAGGAAAAGATGGCCTACGCGATTGACCAGGCAAAAGCTTTCCTCTGCCTGGGCCAGGAGGATCGATCCCTCGAGGTCCACACCCTGCTCTTTGCAGTGATGGGAGAGATCGCAGGGTGTCCAGACGGCAACCTCCGGCTGCTGTTCCTTGGTGGCCTCAACAGGGAGGTAAGAGATCGGCTGTCTGGAAGTGGGCCGAGAGGGAGCTTCATGGAGGTAGCAGACTGGGTACTGGAGAGCTGTGGGTGCCGTTCCCTCTGCAAGTTGGCCAAGATGTCCGCCCCCAAGGTTCCTGGCTCCGCCCCCAAGGTTCCTGGCTCCGCCCCCAAGGTTCCTGACTCCGCCCCCAGGTTCCTGACTCCGCCCTGTGGTTCCTGACTCCGCCCCTGTGGTTCCTGACTCTGCCCCGGAGGACCCTGACCCCGAGCCTCCTGACCCCGAGCCTCCTGACCCCGAGCCTTCTGACCCCGAGCCTCCTGACCCCGAGCCTCCTGACCCCTCCTCTAAGTTCCCGCCCAGCCTCCCTCTCCCGCCTCCTCTGTCTCCTGCCTCGGCTGCTCCCCTGTCTTCTCCAGTCCCCCTCAGTCCCTCTGCTCGCCTCCATGTGTTACCACCTAGGCGTTGGGGCTCGCTTCGGGCCTTCTGTGTCCTGGCGCCCACATGGAGTGCAGCTTCCCCAGCTCCGCCTCCTGCCTCCGAGGCCCAGACTCCTCTCCAGCCCTCCGACCCTTCAGCTCCACCTCTGCCCTTACCTCCCTTGCCTCCACTGTGTCCCGTCCTCGCACTACCTCCACCGGGTTCCCTCGTCCCTCCGGCGTCGCCTTGGTCGGGCATCGACCTTCCCTCTCCATTGGCCTCCCCTTCTCCACCTTCGGCTCGGCGGTGCGGCCTGCTGGCTCAGTCAGGCTCCGCTCTCCCCCCGGCTCCTTCTTCGTCCTCGGTCCCTCCGCTGTCGCCGCGCTCGGCCGACTCCACAGCTCCACCGCGGTCGGCAGAGCTGTCGGCTCCGCCTCGGCCCTCCGGGACATCCGAGTCGCCCTGGCTCTGCGGCCCTTCATCTCCGCTCGGGGATCCTACTTTCCCGGTTTCGGCTCTGACGGTCGGACCCCTGGATCCGTCACTCTCTGTTCCATGGCTCCTCCCTCCTTCATCTCCACCTTGGCCGGATGGACTCTGTGTCACCGCCCTCATCACCTTCTCCTCCTCCAGAACCCCCACCCTCCCTCCTCTGTTGGTCCTTCTGCGGCGCGAGGACGCGCCTTCCGGGAGGGGGGGTACTGTCACAGCCCTGTGTGTTCCCCTGGACTCCATTCCCCATAATCCTTTGCACTCCACTCACCTGTTCACAATCAATCACTCATTGTTTGTAATCACCCGCACCTGTACACCCTTATTATGGACCTTATTTAATCCTTGTGTTTGCCTTGGTTCATTGTCGTGTGTTAATGTTCGTTCATGTTGTTGCGTGTTATGCTCTCGTTGTTCCATTGGATGTATTCCTGGTGTTTATTCCTAGTAAAGTCTTCGTTGAAGTATTCCTGTCTCCACGACTCTTGTCTCCACACGGACAACCGTGACAGCGTCAATCAGGCACAAGATGACAAGATGATTGTCATATCACAGCATTAACTTCAGTAAGTATGAATGAAGTTTTTTTTTAAACGATGAAGTGGTTGCCAAGGTCTGTCTGGTGAAAATGAAGATGTGAGGGTGTGTGGCTGACTGCCATATTTTAACGGCTAAATTTGGTTGCAGATGTACAGTCATGTGAAAAAATTAGGACACCCCACAAAAGCCTGTTTTTTTAACAGTTAAACATATGGACATTTGATCTTCATTTTAACAATATTGGGAGATTCAAGTAACTAAACAAATAAAACCAAAGAAAAGTATTTTTTAAATGATCTATAAAATTTAATCGAATTTCTTGTAAGGATAAAGTAAGGACACGCCCACATTTATTAGGGCCCGAGCACCCAGGTGCGAGGAACCTATTGTTTTTGCTGTGTTTATTATGAGTAGGGCCCGAGCACCGGGCTGGCCTGCACCGTAGGTGCGGAGCCCTATTGTATCTGTTCCGTTTATTATTATTATTATTATTCACAGTTTCGAGGGCCTAAACATGCTCGAAAAGTCATGGAACTTTGCACATGCCTCAATTGTGGTGAAATGTTACATCAGGCATGCGTTTCAGAATTAGACATGGACAAATGTATCATCCCAAGACATTCAATAAAATCTTTTGGAGCCAAGCCATAAACCCAACAGGAAGTGAGCTATTTTGCATTTTCTCCACAATTTTTGTGCAGTTTTTACCATTTCCAGATGTCATACTTTAACAAACTCCTCTTAGATTTTGAATCAGATCAACATCATATTTGGTCACTCTCATCTGAAGGCCTTTGCGATGCTAAAATTGCAAAGATCTTGACTTTCCGTTAATGGATGTGTCTGTGGTGGCCTGCCAAAGGCTGTGTCTGTGTTTTGCCATTAAACAGAAAGTTGTTGTAATTTAGGGCTTCCAATGTCCTGTTTGCCCCACACTTCACATGTTTGATAAGAGTCTTGTTTTACAATGTTATGCACTCCTAGCAACAAAATTTGCCAGTGTTAACATACTAGTAACATGGCAGAAACACGTTAGCAACAGTTAGCTAAGTGTTAATATACAGTCATGGCCAAAATTGTTGGCACCCCTGAAATTTTTCCAGAAAATCAAGTATTTCTCACAGAAAAGTATTGCATTAACACATGTTTTGCTATACACATGTTTATTCCCTTTGTGTGTATTGGAACAAAACAAAAAAGGTCCTCCTAATTTCAGTTAATTTTCAAACTCCAAATTATTGGCACCCTTAACTTAATATTTGGTTGCACACCCTTTGGAAAAATTTACTGAAATCAATCACTTCCTATAACCATCAATAAGCTTCTTACACCTCTCACCCGGAATTTTGGACCACTTTTCCTTTGCAAACTGCTCCAGGTCTCTCATATTGGAAGGGCGCCTTTTCCCAACAGCAATTTTAAGATCTCTCCACAGGTGTTCAATGGGATTTAGATCTGGACTCATTGCTGGCAACTTCAGAACTCTTCAGCGCTTTGTTGCCATTCATTTCTGGGTGCTTTTTGAAGTATGTTTGGGGTCATTGTCCTGCTGGAAGACCCACGATCTCGGACGCAAACCCAGCTTTCTGACACTGGGCCCTACGTTGCGACTCAAAATCCTTTGGTAATCCTCAGATTTCATGATGCCTTGCACACAGTCAAGGCACCCAGTGCCAGAGGCAGCAAAACAACCCCAAAACATCTTTGAACCCCCACCATATTTGACTGTAGGTACTGTGTTCTTTTCTTTGTAGGCCTCATTTTCAGCAAAAGTAGAATGATGTGCTTTACCAAAAATCTTGGTCTCATCTGTCCACAAGACGTTTTCCCAGAAGGATTTTGGCTTACTCAAATACATTTTGGCAAACTGTAGTCTTGCTTTTTTATGTCTCTGTGTCAGCAGTGGGGTCCTCCTGGGTCTCCTGCCATAGCGTTTGTCGACGGATAGTTCGCACTGACACTGATGCACCCTGAGCCTGCAGGACAGCTTGAATTTCTTTGGAACTTGTTTGGGACTGCTTATCCACCATCCACTATAATGCGTTGCAACCTTTCATCAATTTTTCTCTTTCGTCCACGTCCAAGGAGATTAGCTACAGTGCCATGGGTTGCAAACTTCTTGATAATGTTGCACACTGTGGACAAAGAAACATCTAGATCTCTGGAGATGGACTTGTAACCTTGAGATTGTTGATATTTTTCCACAGTTTTGGTTCTCAAGTCCTCAGACAGTTCTCTTCTCCTCTTTCTGTTGTCCATGCTTAGTGTGGCACACACATACACACAGTGCAAAGACTAAGTCAACTTCTTTCCTTTTTATCTGCTTTCAGGTGTGATTTTTATATTGCCCACACCTGTTACTTGCCCCACGTGAGTTAAAAGGAGCATCACATGCTTGAAACAATCTTATTTATCCACAATTTTGAAAGGGTGCAAATAATTTTGTCCAGCCCATTTTTGGAGTTTTGTGTGACATTATGTCAAATTAGCTTTTTTCCTCCTTTTTTTTGTTTTGTTCTAATGCACACAAAGGAAATAAAAATGTGTATAGCAAAACATGTGTTAATGCAATACTTTTCTGTGAGAAAAATTTCAGGGGTGCCAACAATTTTAGCCATGACTGTATGTTAAGTTAATCTAACTCAAACATGCAATGTCCAGTCTTCCTACACTGTATTGTGCTCCCAAAAACATAAAATTATGCCATAAAGTGCCAAATATGTTAGAAACATGTTAAATCATGCAACACTTAAAACAATAGCATGTTTTAAAGTTGCCAATCTGCAACTTTCACATCTTAGATAAACATTCTGGCCTGACAATATCTAAAGGTCAACATTTAGATGATACCCTAAAATATCATCACAGGATCTACAGCAAACTCTTGCTACAGTTGATGTCAAAGTGCATGAGTCTACAATCAGAAAGAGACTGCACAACTTCAGTTATCATCAGAGGTGTGCAAACTTTGCTGTCTAAGAAAAACATGAGGGCAAGACCTCTGGAATAATGTGCTTTAGACAGATGAATCACAAATTATTTGGACATCATAACAGATGGCATGTTTGGTGTAAACCAAATATGGCATTTCAGCAAAAGAACCTCATACCAACTGTGAAACATGGAGGTGGAAGTGTTATGGTTTGGGGATGCTTTGCTGCAGCAAGGACCTGGCCAGCTCACCATCATCACTATGAATGTTACATTGTATCAGAAGGTGCTTGAGGAACATGTGAGGCCATCTGTCAAAAAATTGAAGATAAAATGATACTGGATCTTGCAACATTACAATGACCCAAAACATACCAGTAAAACCACCAAGGACTGGCTGAAAAGTAAAAAGTGGAGAGTTCTGTAATGGCCAAGTAAAAAAATCCTATTGGGATCGTGTGGGGTGGTTTGAAACAGAACGGCGCATGCAAGAAACCTTTCAAACATCACACAGCTGAAAGAATTCTGTCTTGACGAGTGGGGGAAGCTTTCTTCTAGTCTATGTCAAAAACGTAGATGGCTACAAGAAACATCTCATTGATGTTATTTCAGCCAAAGGGGGAAACACTAGCTATTAGGTCATAGGGTGTCCTAACTATTTCCTTAGAAATATTCATTCATCTTTATTTTTAAAATATTGACCAATGTTGTGTATACCTGTATTCCAGAGTGTATATATACAGTATATATGTATTATCAAGATGTGTGATCCCTGGTAACAGTATCTATAGCATTTGTTCTGCTAGGTTCTTAAAAGCATGAAATTAAATTTTTCCCTGTTCACTGCATTTGATGTGCATTTGACTGCAAGTGATGGCCGACCTTTTAGCACCAAAGTGAAACCCTTTTTCTTGCCAGGAACCATCTTTTCTGCCATGGAAACACAGAAACTATGGGCCAGTTGCATAAACATAGCTGCTAAGTTAAGACTTAAAGGGTGTCTTAAAGAGAACATTGGATGCCCATTACACAGTTGATATTATTCTTTATGGAAACCATTTTGCCTATTCAAACACCGCTGTTCCCCCAGCGCCCGGTTATGGTGAATGGCCACCTAATCGAGTTACTGCACCACAGCAAAGTGGCACACTTCCAACACAGAAGAGTCTGAGGAAATTTATCAATGAATTTGATCATTTCTGATATGAAATATTGATAAAGTTTTGCATATTTTGTCAGTTTTGTCACGTTTTAATTAGAAGCATTTCTCATGATACCATATCTCATAATTGATATTAAAAATATAAATTAGTAATGGAGTAATTTCTTCATGCTTCCCCACAGTTTAAGTTCATAGTCAACCTCTGGTTCAAGAAGAGCAGGTTAAAACATTATTTTATTTAACCAATATGTGTTTCATGAGTTCGCTTTAACATGAAATCAAATATAAAACAAAGCATATTTGGCACGCTGTACGAGGGAAGGGCTTTGAGCTCGGAATTTTACCCCGAACCCAGAGTCGCCCCCCGTTTTAACTGGGATAGATACCAGTCGTGAGAGAGGCGATGGGGTGGAGGAGGGATGTTCCAAAAAACAGTGGAGTGGAGAGGGAGACCTCTATACATGGAGACCTCTCTGCGCTGATTGGTTGGATTACATGACCATGCTCCTCCCGAACTTTGTTAAATAAACTACATTTTTTACAATCTTAATCAGTGAATATGCTTTATATTATCACTTCTTCATGTGGTAAAAGAAAGAAGAATTATAGAGAATTATAGAAGGTTAAGTGCTAAAACTCAAGAATTATAGAAGAAATATAAATGGTTTCTTCTGTATAAATGAGCTGTTGTCTCTGTTCTTCCAACACATGACAAGGACAACCGGGCACATGACTATGGCGCGGAAAAAATCGACACACTGGTCGAAAATAAAATCACTACTTTCATAGGGTGCGAATCATCACACAAAGCATGAAGAGCTTCATAGGGATTTATTATTTTTAATCCTGTGTGTCATCGCATCTCATTTTCGCGTTATTTTTTGCGTTCAGTGTGAAATGGTCTTAAGAGATGACACAGTTTTAGATTCAGTTGATAACAAACTGGCTGCTTGCTTTCTTGACAGCTTTTCTGAGCTGACAGACATGTCAGCAACCTAACTAAATGCAAGAAAAACTAAAAAAGATTCTTCTGATGTTCCTTCAAGAACTAGTCTGACCAACTAGCAATTAGTAAGAGAGCTTATCAGCTTATCAAGATTCAAATTAGACCAATCTATTTTATGTAACTGACTTAAAAATGTTTATGACTGATCTTAAAGAAAAGCATTTTCTTATTTTTAGCATGTGTGTATCTGCTATGATGTCACACACAACTGCTTCCGGATCCAAACAACAAATAATGCTAATATACTCGCATGGCGTGTCATAAAACTATTGAAAAACCAGGATTGTATCCTTTATCTCCATACCAACAAGATTTAGTGATCCTGAAGACTGCAGTGTACACCATTCCGTTATAAATGTTAAGCCTAAATGTGTGAAATGAATAAACAGTGCTAATAAATGGCTGTTTAAATAATAGCCTTAATTGAAACACCCTCAAAACGGTATTCCTTACGTTCTTAACAAGCAGATTCTTTATCTTATCTTGGCCTTGTCAGGATGTCATTTTCTTGTGATCAGGCACATGACACATGTTTTTTGAAACTGTGCCCGCAGGAGAAAAGATGTCAGCATGCAGGTCACACAATTCCAGGGCAGTGTGCACCAGCAGAGTAAAAGTCATTCACTTCACCTTCAAACCATCAAAAGAGCAGTTGTTAGAGCTTTAATATTTTTGCCACATGCTAAAATGAAAATAAAGGTCACAGAAATTATGCATTATTTATATAAGGTAAAAAATTGACTTTATATTTCAAATAGTTTTTGACACAAGATTTCATTTGTTATTTTTGTAGCTCTTTTGAATTATGTAAAGATTTTGTCAAGTCATTTTAAGAGAACGAGTGGGGGTGAAATCCTTTGGATGTGTTGAAAATGAACATGCCTTTCATAGTTAAAGCCATAGTTCCCCCTACTGGTTTGAAAGTTAAAAATAGAGCCATTGGTGTTATATAAGACTGGAGGTGTGTGAGACAACGTGACACAAGGCTCTGCTGCCTGAGACAGAATGTGACAAGCATAAACCAAGGGTTTAAGGAAAGGTTTGGTGTAAGAGAGCATTATTAATAAATACAGTGGACAAATAAACATGAATAAATTGAAACTAGAGTAGTCAATGTTTCATGTGTAAAAAAAGATCAAGGCTATTTGCCACAGTGTGTGTGTTACTAACCAACCATTACAGGAAAAATATAATATTGATTCACAAACATTATTGTAATTTAAGAGGATTTTAAGCAACATATTTGAGAAGATTATGTCCATAAACCTGTCTGGTTACAGTTTCCCAGACATAAAGAGCCCTGTCTACCATAAACTGTAAATATATATATATATATATATATATATAATACTGCATAGCATTCTAGTAACTAAAAAATGTTCTTGTCTGTAACAGTGCTGAACAGATCGGTGCAGAGGAGGCACATTCACTCTGTAAAAGAAGAGACTCATGCCATGTGACTGTTGTGCCCATTACAGCTGTAATCTTCATACACAGATTTATCTTAAAGCGTTCACTGTCCCAAAAAGTATTTATACATTATAGAGCATTAGCATTAGTATATGACAAATTTGTCTATTGCCTTAATGGTTTTTTTTATTCTTGATGCAGTGTACATATATAGATGGAGCTGTGCTTTCAATACAATAGTCTGGAACTGAATGCTGGGTGTTTTACAGGCTCAGGTAATTAGAATTAGTTGCAGGAAAGGGTAGAAGCAAGCTGTCTTCAACATCTGGGGGATTGTAAAAGCACCCACACTAAACATCTGGTGTCATGTGTCCAATGCCTGTCAGTCTTAGCAATGGCTACATACCGTTTTCATTTCATATATCAGCATGCAGGTCAATGATCAATCTGTATTTCTATATGAAGAAAAACAAGTATGTTTGCCCCTGCCTAATGAGTAGTTTGAAATTGTGAGGAGTTTAAAACCTCCATTCTTGCAATGAGCTGTAAAGGACACCCACCATCACAAGAAAAGAACAGAGCAGTGGTTGATCTTCCTTCATGACGTCTGACATCAGTCGGCAGACTCTAGATCAAGCACATAGCGATGTGAGAGTGCCCTAATTTCTGGTGACTGTCTCTCTATGTTATGGCACATCCTCTGAGAATGAACTGGATCCTTCCAAGACAAAAACATCAAAGCCAGCTGCTAGTGGCCCCTCCCTCCTCTCCCTTGAGCACACATGCACATCAAAATGCCAAGTGCATTCAGGAGAAATCTTACCATGTAAGGACATGCTGCAGTGTGTGCGTGTGTGTCTGTAGAGAGGTTCTGCAAAATCCAAAATACTGGTGAAACAGCTGTAGAAAACCAATATGGAAAATTCCTGTATCGGTACAGTACACAGTGTTTTAGATGTGGTGGATGGATGGATATTTATACTGCATATATGAACGTGTGAATAAAAATCTAAATATGTGATAAATATGTAGATCATTTTTAATATATAAACAATAGGTATTTTGAAAGACAGACACAATATGCACATTGCAGTATGATAATCAAAACTGGTTAACTACAGATGCCAGTGTTTAAGTCATTCTTTACAAACAGCAATGCAGGTATTGATTGACAATGATTTATTGATAAATATAGAGATTTTTTTTTTTAAATACAGCTTTTGTTGCCATGCTGATTGGTCAGAAGTATTTCAAATGTAATTTTTCATAAGTTCATCATTTAAAAATGAATATAACATGTCACTAGCAGAAAAGATATTTACAAAATGGAAGGCAGTCCATAATGGTGGTACAGGGTTGCCACCTGCTGGACACCTTTCTGCTTTTCAATAGATTTAATTCCAGCATTATCAAAAGACAAACTATCCTTTGTAAGGTTGTAAGTATAAAAAATGCACACACAAAAAACGTCTGAGCTGGTCTAGCAACCCACAAAAGTACTATATTGTGTGTTTAAGTATTCAATATTTCAATATAATCTCTCATTTTAATATGCATTTAACTTACTTAACATTAACATGAAGTGATTCTCTTAATAAATCTATTACTAAATTAATACATTTATGTAGATTCATTAAAGGAGCAGAGGAAATCGAACACTACAGCAGAGAATAAGGCTTTGTTGGTCTTGTTCGGTTTATTGCTTTTGAGATAAAAACATAAAAATAATACTTTTAACCCATGCCTATAAATTAATTTCCCACAAAGGCCATTTTCTCTGGTTATGCATTAAGGTATCTCACAAGGACCGGGTAGGTGGTGCCAATGTGCTTCTGGTTATAGTGATGACAGACTATCTCCATCTCATAGATGTTGAAGGAAACTTTTACACGCTCATTCGGGGACATGAGAAAACACAAAGTATACAGGGCGAACTCAAACTCAGGGCTCACGCCAATGAAAATGCTTCCTTTAGGTTTAATTCCATTCTTCCAGCTAAACTGAAGCGCCAAAATGTGTTTGTTGTCATCCGGCTGACGGTCAGATTGCAAGTGAACCATGAAAAGAAAAACAATTATGTGTTTGTGCATTAGAAGGAGTGCAATTAGGGGGAGAGAGAGAGAGAGAGAGAGAGAGAGAGAGAGAGAGAGAGAGAGAGAGAGAGAGAGAGAGAGAGAGAGAGAGAGAGAGAGAGAGAGAGAGAGAGAGAGAGAGAGAGACTTCCTAAAAGGTTCTCTAAAGATTTTATTAAAATAAATCAACATGTCCCTCTAATATGAAAATGAAAATATGTAGACTCAGAAGCTGTCCAGAAACATCTCCTTAGATTTACTAATACAATGGAAATCGCTTATCATTTATCCTTTATTACTAGAAAACAACTATATTGCGGGTTCTTTTCCAAGTTCTCATACCTTGGGTGAGTTGGCATTCACGCTATATCCTTTGTAGTCAATGTGTCCAAGTTTCTCTTGTAAGTACAACTGTATCCAGTTATGGAAGCCAATAACAGTATGACCTCCTCTGGTCTCTCCTACAAAGACATGCTCAAAACCAGATGAGTCTGGTCTTGTAGGAGAAAAGAGAGGTGCATTGCATTAAATGAAACCTTTTTAGGAAATCTGCCTGTGGAAATGATTTCACTCAACATTAGAATGCTTATTTTAAGCTGAAAAGAAGTAGACTGTTTCAGAAGAATTCTACAACACTTCTATCTCATCCGAGTAAACAAACAGACTACTGCAGGTTGTTTTGAAGTCTCTGTACTTACTTACTGGATCCTCTCCTGGCGTACAGCTCAAACCAGATGCGATACAGCTGCTGTTTAAAGTCTGTGGTGTCCTCTGGAGACAGATGCTTCTCCACTAGATATCTGTGGGCAATCTGCCATTGCAATATATAATTTGTTGAAGCCAAATTTATGTTATGTTTGATTTGACATCACTGATAACACTTTTATACACGTAAGGAATATTCAAATAGATGTATTGTGTTATTAATCTACATGAATGCTAGTGAGATGAACTGAATTTTTGTTGCTTTAAAGAACTGAACATAGGATTCAATCATTTATTTAATCCATTTGTTACCTTCATTGTTGGGGTCTTTATGACTGAATCTAGGAACTTGTGATTCTCCAGTTCTTCCTCTGGTGTGACAATCTCTGGTTCACCAGTATCACTTTCGTAGTTGTCCAGGAGTGAGATAAAGGCTGAAATGACACACTTATATAAGTAATATTGGTTTTAGAATCTATACGTCATCCATATTTTTTGTCTTGGTAAACTAGATCAATCAATTAGATTTGTTGGGGAATGTTTGAAAACAATTAAATATTATTTAATCTAAAGTCAATAAGACACTATAAGACATTAATAATAAGACAATAATCTAAAGTCAATAAGACACTTCTTAGTGTTAAATTAACAATATGCATATATCACAACAATATACATATTGTTGTGATTGCTTTCTTACCCAAGAAAGTCTCTTTTTTAAAAATGTTTTCATCAACAAATGTAAACAAAGGCATCCCTCCTGCATCACTGCCATCACTGCAGCCTATCAGATCGCCTGCTTTGCCCTGTGACATAAAGAAAAGACGTTCCAGAAGCTTTTTTAAACATTTTTTGGTTTTCAAGTAGAAATTGTATCATTCATTTACTGCAGTATAATTACAGGCCTGTTATTAAAATTGAATGCTTTTGTCTTTCTGTACATATAAGACTTATATTATAAGTGATAAAAAGACAGTAACATTGATCTAAATATTATCAGGAGGTGGTGTTTTTTAAATAAATATCTCTGACAAATATGTGCCTGACTCATAGACAATATCATAGACAAACTCATTAGACAAAAGTAATGTTGAGATATGAATTATAAATGTGTAAACAGAAACTCATTACACAAATACAATTTCATGAAGCATTGATAAAAAATTTATATCAAATATTATTTCATAAAAGACTTTGTAACGTATAGTACTTTCAGAAAGATTTCAGAATTACCTGCAGAGATATGCGATAATCAATCCCAGGTCTCAGTCGATTCATGTCATTGTCCCAGAGTTCCTGAATCATAGCTGACAGTTCTCTATCACCTTCAATCATTCTTTTTTAATCCCAAGGGGTGACTACAGGTGTTACAACTGGTTTAAATCAATAAACAAAATTGCTTTACACAAAATATTGCAGAGTGCCTGTGTGAGTGATTGATTATTTTAATGGAAAATTTATGTGAGAGAGAAATGCAGTAAAAAGTATTTATTTGGTGTACCTGCAATATTGGGTCAAAGAACAAACAATTTTTTACAATATTTTAAACTATTGTACGAGTATTTACAGATCTACTAACCTGGTTTCTCGGAGTAAGTTGGGTTACCGGCAGTTTTAAGTTGTATTGTGAGAATCAGTAGTTTAATAGCGTTGCTGGACATGGAATGGTTGGGTAAGATGCTGCAGCCTTCCCACACTAGGAGAGAGAGGCCTATTCTAAAGGGTTAGTCGGTGTCAGCAACTCTAGCCAAAGGGATTATAGCAGGTTGTGTAGCTTTTGAACATGTCTCTACAGTGAGGGATAGCTCTTTGTGTCTGTTATCGTTAGGTATTGTCTCATTACCTGACACTGTGTAACTCCTCCCAAAGCTCTTCATCTACACACAGTGTCAATCTCGACCCAATCCCAGAACACTGAAAGCAAACTGACATTATCATTAATTAAATGCTTTTAACAATACAATAAGTTTTACTTTAATTATTAATGTTATTCTGGTTTTATTTTACACCAAACTTTTCAAGTTTAAACTACAATCGTTGCTGTCTTAAAGACATTTTCAGTATGTTTAATAGTAGCTGTTAAAAGGCTAAAACTAAAACAGTCACTTTAGAGAGTTAATCTAGTGTGATTCATCATAAACGTTAAAAACAATTATGTCATAAAAAATTCCCAAGCCCCAATAAGGAATTTATTTAATATATTATTATATAATATAGTTATGCAAATGAAATACAAACTGCATTTATTGTTAATTATTTGTGCATTTATAAATGTACAATATTTCTACATTTGATGAAATATTGTAGAATCTCTAATGTAACCCTTTAATTTTTACAGAAACTAACCAATTTCCCTTTTTTAGCTGTATAAATTAATAGCTGTATAAAGTATAAATAAATTAAGTTAGTATATAGTGAACAAACATAAATAAACAAAAAATGTGATATATGTATAATTAACCCAGATTAATACATATATACATATACATATACATATACATACATACATACATATATCAACGTGACTAATCAATGCACATTTACCAAACGTGAGTAAGTGAACAGAACATGACAAGAGTTGCTAAACAACAGCTAGACATAATGCAATGACTAATGACATCCATCTGACACATGTGCATCATAATAAGGATAATACAGTATTATGTATTATGAGTAATATTGTATTACGTATTATGATAATGAGGAATACAAGTATGCATATACTGTACCTCATATATACAGACAAATTTACTCAAGTATATAATCAATTTGTTTAATATTTTACTTGTTTTTATCATTTCATCACATTATTCACAGCCCTATAGTTCTACCGTAAATGTGTGGTCCATTGGTTATTTAAAAAATCGAAACAGGATAAGAGTATTTGCCTTGTAAAAAACATTTTGGGTTTTTGAGGACCTTTTTTTAAATCTAATAAATGTAAGGAAAATGCTAAATGCACATAATAAAATACATTCAGAGAAGTAAACTTCCCATTAAAGCAGATCAAACTCCCAAAAAGCTTGATGTTTTATTTAGCTTCACCGATGCAATCTAGAAGGAAAACAATAATAATAATTTATTCAAAGTGCACAACAATCTCTTCAGCATACCTTGTGAATTTTTTCTGATTATATAGAAAAAATGCTTTAAAATAAATACTGTCGCTTCAGAGAGAAATTTTCATGTAATTTGCATTCTTTACTATTTCAGAGTAGCATAACCGTTTAATGCTCATGACAATATATTACCCTCCCAATGACAGTTCTAAGTATAAAAGTAATAAAGTAATCATTTGTAAGACAAAAAACAGGAGATTATAGATTGTCTGAATGAAGGCACTCACAGGTTGTAACATGGTAAGTTTCGGTCCGAGAAGTGGTCGTATGGGTTGTCATTGCTAAGAACTGTGAAGCAGACCCAGCAGAAATGTTTCCAACATGAGGTACATGTCATCTTGTTACAGCCTTTTTCTTTCTGAATTGGGGAACACAAAATGCAGTTTGGGACAGTGACAAAAGACAGTGACCGGTGGAAATTGCAGTAAATAGTGCAATAAAGCCAATGTTGTTTAGCTTATTGTCTAGCCATAGTTGAAAACAATGTCACTAAATTATTGATAGTATTATCAACTGAAAGGGCAGAACATTTCACAACAGTATGTAGTATGTGGCATTTACATATATATTTAACTATTCAGCAGACGGATTTATCCAAAATGACTTAAAGTGAGTACAGTTCACTTTATCATACGGAGGAAAAACACAAGACAACAATTGTTCCCTTTCGAGGGAACTCAACACTGAGTCAGAAAGGCGACGCTATGAGAGCGCTTTTGCGTGATTGTGTCTGAAGCATGCGTGTCCAATCAAAACCGCCAAAGGGGGTACGACGTCACTGAAGTGGTGATGTACGACCCAGAAGTGTAAAAGTATCTGGTAAGCAACATGTCAGCTTTTGTGCCTTCAGCAAGTGCTCTGTGTGTTCAGTCATGTATTATTTTTAAGGCGCATGTTCCTCCTTGCCCTCTCACACAATTTGTGAGATTAGAGAATGTCCGTGCGGCTCTCGATGGGGCCGACTGCCGGCATTGCGGATGCTGTCTGCATTGTTTTCTCTGGTCCCGTTTTGTCACTCTTCGAAGAGGGCGACCAGTCGCGTGTTCCTCACAGTCCCGGACTCGCGGTCGCTGAGGTGGCCCGGTGTCTGTGATCACTGACACCGGAATCACGGTTTCCAGTGTTCCTTCTCTGGATTCGGAGCCGGCCTCTGCTTCTTCCCTCCACAGCAGGAGAGCAGCTGGGCATTTATTCAGTTCTGAGGAGCTGGATGTGCTGAGCATCAATGCGGGTTAGTTGGATGAGTCCTTTACTTCTTCCACTGTATATGTAAATTTGTTGGAGGCTGTTATTAATGCGGTGGTTAAGCAAACCCAGGGGGGCGGTCCTTTCTGGAGGGGGTTTATTGTGTCACCACAGGACACGGTGCCTTTAACCTCTCGGTACCCTCGGGACATGATGTCCCCGTCACAGGATGTGCTCCAGCGGATGGTGTGCTTCATTCACAGAGCACCCCAAAGATTGCTTCTTCTCCAGAGGCCAAACTTAAGGCTGGTTCCCCTAGTACATACAAGAGAGGTTACAGAATCCAGTATGGAGCTCCCCTGCCCCGTTTTAGCTGTGTGCACCCTACGGTGGTTCATCGGCTGGACACCTTTGTGCATAGGACGGCTCTGCTAAGAAGTCGGAGCAGCTCTTTGTTTGTTTCTCGTCACCTAAGCTAGACCTTCCAGCATCTCAACAGACAATTAGTAGGTGCATAGTTGAGGCTATCTCACCTGCTTATGATGCCTCTGCACAGCCATGTCCACTTGTTGTCAGAGCCCACTCTACTAGAGGGATGGCAGCCTCTAAAGCCCTGGGGTCAGGAGTATCTGTTCTAGACTTGTTCTAGGGGGCAGTTGTAGCCTAGTGGTTAGAGAGTTGGAACTTGCAACCAGAAAGTTGCTGGTTCGATTCCCAGTACCAGCAGGAAACAACTGAGGTGCCCTTGAGCAAGACACCTCACCCCTAATTGCTCCCAGTGTGCCACTGGCACTGGTAACTTGTAAGTCGCTTTGGATAAAAGCGTCTGCTAAATGAATAAATGTAAATGTAAATGTAAATGTAAATGTAGACTTGTGTGATGTGGCGGGTTGGTCATCACCGCTCACGTTCATCAAGCACTACGACCTACTCCTGGTTCCCTGGTGCTCCTAGTGTGCTCAAATGGATACACACTACAGGTATGCTAAGTCTGGCAGTGTGGGTGTATCATTCCCATTTCTGACATTTTTATGTAACCATGGACCCTGAGAAGTTACATGTGACGCTGCATCTCCCTGCCATACATTTTGCAGCTGTGAGCAGCTTGCTTCGGCCCTTTCAGCTGACATGTTGTTTACCAGATGCCCTTTTATACTTCCGGGTCGTACGTCACCAAGTCAGTGACATCGTACCCCCTTCGGCGGATTTTGGACACACGTGCTTCAGATGCAATCACGCAAAACCGTTCCCATAGCGTCGCATTTTCTGACTGCATCACTAGTTACTGACCTGTACATGAGCGCCACAGGATGGGCATTTCTTACTATTATCCTTCAACCATTCTGTACTATAGTAATTCTCCACCTCTCTCTGAATGACCTCTTTTCCAAACCGCTTTTCAAGAAACTTCTTTCTTTTCTCACTTGCAGACAAGTATTCTTCCCGCAAAGCTCGAATTTCATCTGTTAAAGGAAAGCACATATATTAAACTATAAGTTTCTGTCCTTAATATTTTGCAGCAAGAATAAGGAAAACTGACTAGCAAAATTAACTAAAACATTTTCTATGGCATTTATTTTAATGTAAGAGATTATAAATGCACAGGAATAATAACATCAAACACAGGCAGCAAACCAGATACAACATCCATTATGATCTCACCAGCAGTAGCTATGCATTGAGAGAGGCCATGATAGCTTCGCTTGCAGACAGTACAGAATGCGTATCGACAAGCGGGGCAGATGGCCAAAGTGGTGTCAGGCTCCAGCATCACAGCCATGCAACAACTCTTGCGCGGACAGTAAATAACATCTTCCATCAGGTCCAGACTTGACTGCAGGAGGAGACGATCATAGCGGGCAAACTCATCTTCTCCCACCAGAAGTTTCACCTGTTTTAGCAGTACACTGATGTTCAGACTAAATCTGGAACTGAATTGTATAGTCATAACCTACTTAGTACTCATACCCCATACAGAAATCTGATATATTGCCATATATTAACATTTTGTTAGGTTTCTGGCATGTCTGCCAACCAGAAAAGCTAAAAAGAAAACATGTAGCCAGTTTGTTATAAACGGTCTTGAGTCTGAAATTGTGTCAAATTTACTATGTTTGGAAATGCTGCATGTTTTACATAAGAAATTGTCTACTTAAATATTTCCAATGAGCCATATACAGAGTCTCCTTATATGGCTGTAAACCAACACCAATTTAAAGGTGGCAGTATAGAACTGTTCTGGTTCAAGCAGCCTTGCCTGGACAGAGCAGAGAGCACAATAATACATTTCCTCCCACCTGGGAACCAGAACAGTTTAGCAAAATTACTTATACAGAGAGTTCCCATAGAAACTTATACATACAGGGATACAAAACTGATACATGTATACCTGGATAAGGTGCTGGTTTGCTATCCGCCACCAAACACCACAATGAGAAAATCGCATTTAGGATGTTTGGCAGAAGCTGTACATTATAGCTAATAATTACAAAAAATTGTGTTCGGTTTATTGCAAAAAACAATCAATTCGCCGCAGGGATTACAGTTGTGTTGGATATATGCACTTTTAGAACTCTTAAAGATTGGCACGTAAGTACATCCACTATATGAGGGCCGTAGATTTCCCTTAAAATCTTATTTATTGTGTTTATTGTGTTACTCGAGAAAAAATGTCCCCTACAACTCTGCCTGGGGGCAGAAAACACAAAAAGGTTTTACTAAGAATACCTGTTTTGGAGTGGCTATGGATGTACACTTTGGCTCAGGACAGTCAAGGCACTGGACTTTGCCATCTCTGATCTGGATTTCAAAGTATTCCTTCATGCAGTCCTTGCAGTAGACATGCTGACACTCTTTGAAGAGAAAAGAGCTGGAACCGAGCTTCTCAGAGAAGCAGATCCCACAACAGAATACCTTTCCATCAAACACCTTTTGCTTTTGAGCTTCATCAAAATCCAGCAGGTGGCTTAGTATGTCTATGTGGGGATCCACTTGAAGAACAGCTCTTGGGTCTAATTCTTGCAGTTTACTATTCTTTGTCGCTTGATCTACTGCTTGCGTCTGGCCATACTCTTCCTGAAACTGCCCACCAACATTGTGGATCTCAAGTGGAGATTGAATGTCCAGAAATTCCAGAGTCTCTTCCTTTAGAAACTGGATCCAGGTAAAAAGAACCACATTTCCCTGGTGCTCTTCCCAAAGCTGGTCTAGCTTTTGGCAAAGTGCAGTGATCTTTTTAGAAATAATATAAATTGTGAAAAACAGAAATTACATTACGGGATATGTTATATAGACATCAGAAACCTAAAACAGAATTATTTAAAGACCGCAGAATGCCAAGCAGAACTCACCTGGATTCTTGTGAGCCATTTGGAGCTTAGAGTAAAGACTGGAGCCGATGATGAAGGGTAGTCTGCAGGTAGTTCAAAACTCAGAACAAATGGTAGAAATGATACATCATATTCTACATATGTTGGGCCTGTCAAAAATATGCATGAACTCTATAAGACTATAAGGAACATACTAACAATACTGTATATCTGAATAAAATTTAACCTTTGACTAGTAGTTTGAAGTCAGGAGGAAGTTCAAGGCACTGTTGGATTTCGCCTGCTTGTCTTGTTTCAGCCTTGCGAAATTCTTCTTCATCATATATGCTCGCTAGAGCCATCAGCTCATCTTTTTGTGCTTCATGGTTGTCTGACATTTTATACTTCCTAAGATCAATATGTAATTGTAACATAGAAACTTAACTAGTCTCTTAACACACTATAATCCACCACGCCCTTTAAGAACCCATAATTCACTACTTCTGGTAGCACCTAGGATAGCAAAGACCATTAAAGGAGGTAAAGCATTTCCAGAAAATCAGCCTTCCTGAAAATGTTCAGAGTTCAGACACACTGTCCAAATTTAAATCTAGATTAAAGACACATCTCTTTTAGCAAGCTTTCACATAGTGTAACTCATGACTCCCACATATAACAATTAAATGTCTAATTCTGTATTAAATGAGTAAATTAGCAGCTATGCTAATTTCTCTCCATTTCCTGTGTCTACCTCGGGATACCCATCCTGGGGTAACCAAAAACTATGCCAGTCCCGTCTGGATCCAGCCCCATCGGCTATCTCAGACCATGACACCTGTGGTTCCGGAGGACACCAAAAGCTATCAGTCCCAGCTCCGGTTCCAAGTTCGTCAAGATGCCAGTCCTTCTACCACCTGATAATAACTACAGACACAACCTTCCACCACTCTTTGCCACCTGATAACTACAGTTAAAACCTATTTTGTATTTTAGTTTCTTGCCACTGTTGCTCATTGAGAGACTTTTTTAACACACAATGAAAATTGTGAAACACGCTATATAAATAAAATTGAATTGAACTGAATTGAATATACTACAGGAAGTGCTGGTAGAACATGAACTAGTTCCTAAAGTTAACATGAAATGGCTATAACTACAGGCTACATTAGCTGAATCCCAGCTCAAAGGCTGTATCCTCTGATGGCTGCATTACAACAACAAATCCGGATTTCGAGGGCGCCTTTATATGCATATTCTTTCTCCGAGCTGTGAGGGATAAAATGAATGGATCCCTCACAGCCTCAGATCACTGCATGCCGGTAATGGCTAGATATTTAGAAATAAACAGTTAAAACTAGTTTAAACTAGTGCTATTCATTCTATTAACATACAAACAACAAATAAACATATAAATATATTGGGTTTTTTTGTGTTTTACTTAATCGACAAGCTACAAGAAAATGTAGAAACTATTTACTTACTATTATTAGAAACTATTATTTATTTGTGTGTGCTGACTACTGCTGGATGAACAAAAACACTGTCTTGATATACCATGCATATGCGGCAATAGTAGGCCCTTATCTAATGCAGGTGAATTACAATTGCATTTCAGCAGCATAATTTAACAGTCACAAAGAAGTAGTAATGTGGTAATATTACAGTATAATAATAATATTACTACTATTAATATTATAATATCACTAAAACATATTACTACAATAAATCCACGGTTAATTTCACAAGGATTTACACCAGATTTAGCGTTTCATTTACTTTATACTGTAGCCTGAATGACACATGCTAATGTTTCTGAACGTCTATTACAGATAATAATAATAGCTGTTTTTTCCTTACCGAATAGGCTGATTTGTAAGGAATTATTTTCGTCTGAAATTGAAAGTATGGGGGGGGACGTAGGCCTACAGTCCTTACACAGACTCCAATCGTTCAATCCTAATTATACACACAGAGACTTAATGGAGATGCTTTTTAATCGCTTATTTATATTTGGTTATAGGGTTAGACATCTTACTCTAAATATTAAAAATAAAATCCGAACTTCGGTGGCATCAAGGAAAAGGAGATAGGCTGGTAAAATTCCTTTAATGGTAATTAAATTCCTTTAATCAGCCAGGATGATCAGTAAAGCGCTTACCTTACCCTGTTTTTCTTCTAGTGTTATGCAGCAGAATGTGATGTTACGTTTGTGAACGAATCGTTCTTTGTGAACGAATCTTTCAACTGAACAAATCGTTCATGTTTACCTTATGCATTGACTCATATTTCTCGTTCACTGAAATCTCTTCCTCCCTCCTTGAGCATGAAGAACGAAGCGCAGTGTGATGTGCGCAGGCGCAGCTCTCTATTGGACGTTTTCCTGCCTTAAAATAGTGACTAAAGCACGAGCCAATGACGTTCGAACTTGACCTTTGACGGATCATATGATGATTGGTTAAATGTACTAAAGAAATACGCACTTCACTGAACGAGTCTGTGTAATGAGTCTGAACGAGAGGTTTCTCCTTCGTGAACGAACTAAATTACCCAGTACATCTCAGTCTTGTTCATGATCGAAATGAGCGGATCACTTTTCCCGTTTGTTTACGAACTGAATGACCCAGTGCTTCTCCGTTAATGACCGAAATGAGTGAGATCTCGTTCAACAAGTAGCCTACTACACAAGGCGGGACGCAGTGCAAAGACCCTGGTGTGAATTATCCATGCTTTTAATATAGAAAATGTATAGTAACCCTGCTTTGGGCGAACTGATTGCTCTTTGTATTACAATGGAAATGCAAATGGGTTTTATTACGATAGTTACTTTAGTAAAACATTATCAATTTGTGGTTATACTAAATGGCATTGTTACAATGTGGTTTGTAGTAAAAACATGGTTCATTTTATTATCGAGGGTTTAGCACTGTTTATATTAATAACATTTTAAATGTATGAATGTGTAGAAGTGACTAAACGGTTAAAACGACTATTTATTACGCAAATGATTTGTTTGTCACTGCAACGACTTACTTAGACACGCACATAGGCTTTTAATAAAGCCTAATTGGAGCTTTCATTGACCTTTAAAACATAAGATACTTATTCCCGGCCCCTACTGGCCAATGTTTGAAGAAATGGTCAGTGAACGAATCTGAAGGAATCGTTTTAGTGAACTAACTGAAAAAAACGAATCACTTAAATGAATCACAATTACCTGGCATTAGTCCCCAGAAACACAACAGTGGGAGGAACTTCCGTCTGTAGTTCGTCAAATGATAAGAGCTCTAAACCTACCTGACTGGTTTAACACTCCCTACATTTTTTGTAAATAGCAATCTATGTATTTGTAAATGATAAGATGTTTATTACAACTTTTTTTCTAGTTCACAAATTTTATCATAGTGGAGTAAAACAGACAGTGTAATGACATACCACAAGAGAGGCTTTATTTATTTTTTAAAGTGTAAAAAAAATTGCACAGAAAACGTTTTGGGAGTGGCAAACAGTGACTTGCACTGTAAACAGTGAACTGCACATTAACGCCACACCCTCCTCGATCTACACAAAGGTGAACGAAGCACACAACTCCATTACTTGAGTAAAATACACATACTAATGCACAAATATAATAACTCCAATACAAGTGAAAATTGTAAAGACAGATTTTCAGACAGGAGTCAAAGTACTTGCTTTGAAACATAAAATAACATTGAAATATATATATATATTTTTTAGCATTTTTTAATCTTTGTTAATGCCAATACAATTGTACATGTTTGTTGCTAAAACTGTGCAGATTACATAAACTTACATAACATAAAGCAGCAAATGGAGTAAATGTAATTTGTAATACTGAGCTAGTGAAATGACATTGTAACCCTCTACAGTTGATTTTTACCCACATTTGGCAGGAGTTCATTTCAAACCAAAGTCATTACGAAATGCACAGAATATCTTGCGTCTTATATTTGGAATAAAAAGTATGACGTATTTTGAAACCAAAAGAGCAACTTTTGACAAAAGTGACATGTTCGCATTCCTGGACAGGTTTTTTTTAAGGGTATTACAGTTTGTTTTCAGACAGGGTTTAAATAAGGAGTTGGTTCTAATCTGTGTTTCAGAATGTTATTAGACATGATTAACTAATACCGATTAAGTACCGATTATTAACACCTGGGCTATAGAGACCAAAACTAAAATAAACAGGATTAACTTGAAACCACCTGTGAATATCTGAATAGTTGGACTGAGGTTGCCTATAAAACATTATAAATGGTTTAGACAAAACTGTATAGAGCTAAGAAGTAAATAATAAAAACAAAGTCAGTGAAAAACAGACTATGATAAAAAACTATTAAAGTATAGTTTCAAGACATCCTGTTTTTCATGATGAACTGCATATAAACTGCATACATGATATAGAATTAATAAAAAAGGGATGCCTGCAAATGCATTGCGAATGAACACAACTTTATGTAAGAATAATCAGCTTTACTTAAAGAAACCTTACTATTTTTTAAATCACTTTCCTGACATTACAGTAGTTTCCATTAAAGGTGTTGTGGAAGAATATGAAAATAAAACTGCTGCTGAAGCTCAGAGATAGAGAACGATTTAAGATTGGTGGAGGACACTGTCCAGCTGAGTGAGTTACTCACATGAAAACTAGATGATGACCAGTTTAGATGAGATATGATAGAGAGAGAGATGCAGCAGTCTCAAATGTCACATGTATTTTACATACATATGCAAAATAATGTTTTATTTACCTGATAATGTCACTGCACATATTGAGCATACTGAAATTAAACGTGCCTACTGGAAGGTTTAATTTAAGCCTCAATTTAGTCCTAGAGTTGCTCTGATCCTCCCTTAGTAAATATGCTCATAGAATTCAGAAAGTCTACAACAATTTTAAACTGTGAATGAAAAAGCAGATTTCTTTTGATCTGTTTTAAAGACCATTTTAGTGTAGGAGTAGGCTTAATGTCAGTCTGGGACAAAATTAATTCAGTACTAAACAAGGATGCACTAAATGACGTACATTCACAGTCTGAACTTTCCACTATGGGAAATCAGTCTTCACCAAAAGCTTCCCGCTGTTCCTGTGGGACTTCATCACACCTTAAAGGAAAAAATTAATGTGTATTTTAACTTAATTCTACTAGGTTAATAATTAATAGTTACTAATACTAAGGTCAGTGCTAAGGACAATATATCAACCATATTTTTACAGACAAATTTTATTAAACATTACATAAATAAATATGTATAAATATTATAAATGTATATTTAATACATGCATACATGTACATCATCATCTGCATAAAGATACTTACAGGCCATAGCATGGTAAATTTCGATCTCGGAAGTGGCTGTAGGGATCCACTTTGTTGAGAATTGTAAAGCAGATCCAACAGAAATATTTCTGACAGGACGTACATGTCATCTTGTTACAGCCTAGCACCTTCTGAGTATTGGGAAATAAAAAATACAGCTTAGGACAGTGGCAAATGATACCAACTGACAAAAGTTTAATTTGCATTAAATCCAGTGCTGTAAAGTGGACTCTCTACATATAAGTTTAAAGTTACTGAATTATTGATAATATGTGACTCTGCCTGTAAAATCCAGGCTAAAGTATCACAATCTAATCATGAGATTAACAGCATCATAGTTTGATTTCAAAGATTAATTTCACTATGATTTTAATCTTTGACATGGCCCTACTACTTACTCAATATTAAAGATATCAAGGTTATTTGTCGCAGAATGTTCTTTACATTTGCCACCTTATTCAGACAGCACATGATTCTTTGGGGAATTATGGGAGCAATGTCCGATGTGTCCTGTCACTGAGCCTAACCAGCGTTTTCCATGGTTACGGTCATAAACATTCTATGGTATCGGTACGCGAATCCTCTTTTTATAGTGCTTGGGAACAAACGGAATAATTGACCCAGAATATATTTGAAAGATCTGGGGAGATTTTTTTTAAATGCAACAGGGAAATTTTTCTACACACAGATAATCATACTTAAACTATTTTAGTTTAATGCTGCCCTACAATCAGTGCCATAAACTACCTTACATTTTAAACTGTACAGAAAACAATAAAATTATCTGGTTGTCATTAACGTTACTGGACAAACACTACAATGCTGTGTCCTCTCTACACCTGAAATTTAATCTGAAGTTCTTCTGGCACTGCTGTCAATCCTTTTGAGGACCCGACGTCTCTTTTCGGTTTTGGTAGGGGTCTCTTAAAGTTTAGGTTTTTCTTTTGTATTCTTAGTCTGTTGATAGACGATGGAATCTGTATCATTTGTCACAAGAAGAATCCTTTTTTGTTCTGGGTGCATGTTCAACACACTGTTTGAAGCCACAGATTTAGCGTAGTCTAGTTGTCAGTACAGCCACGAACAGCACAACGTGTGTTAAAACACAAAACAGTATTTTTTAAATTGCACCATAGCAACTGGGACTAACTACTGCTACTTCTGCCGCTTCACTGGAAGTTACACCCATAATAATTTCTTCAGTAGCACCCCCCGAAAATAAGGTGGATAGACGATTTCAATGGCAACAACAAAAACAAATGATACTGCCTGGCCCAACGTCCGGTATACTTCTGCAAAGAATCGATAACAAACATCCAAGTAACAAACACCAATTTTGGGCTAGGCATGTGTCCGATTAAAGCGTCTTTATAGGAAGATTTTATAAATGAATGGTTTTGTAAAATATGCCAATGTGTAGTTTAATGATTAAAACAACAGCAAATGTACTTGTTTAAATAAAAGCATTTGTATCCTACATGTGTTATATAAATAGAAAAAGATAGCCCTAACCCAGGAATGTGTTTCTATATGAATTTTTGAGAAATGTACATTCTCAATCACATTTCAACAACAGAAGTACGATCTTTTTTGCAGCACTGTGGCAGTAGATGTAGTGGCCAAGTGGTTAAGGCGATGGACTAGAAATCAATCCCCACGCAGGTTCGAATAATGCCAAGTACCGTAGCAGACACCCTTGGATGTCCGGCTAACACCCTTTTGTTAAGCAAGGCACCTTACCCCCAGTTGCTCCATGGGTGCTGCAATGGGCCTCCCTTGTGAGTCGCTTCGGATAAAATCATCTGCTAAATATACAAATGTAATGTAGATGCTAACCTGTATATGCACGCCACAGGATGGGCATCGTTTACAGTTTTCCTTCATCCAGTCTTCACTTAAAACCTCATCCTTTTCTGTCTGAGCAAGCCACATCTCATACTCCTTTTCTAAGCGTTCCTTCTCCTTTTCAGAGGCAGCCAGGAACTCATCCTGCAACCTGCGAAGCTCAACTGTTACAAAAAAGCAGAACTATTGAAATGTACATAATAATAATACTATACTGTAGAAATTATTTGCAGGATTGGTTCTCAAACGTTTCGGACCACATAACACCTTTCATCAAATGAGCCCATCAGTTATATAAGGTTTCCAAATACACTATTTACAGACTCAAATAGCTAAAGCAGTTCACACTGCATCATGCCATTTGTGGTTTGATGCAATATTTAACACCTAGTGACAATTCAACAAGTGTAATAGATACCTAATATTTAAATTCAACAAGTGTACTAGATACCCTCTTTGCAGACTGAGAGACCATGGAAGGTTCGCTTGCAGAGAGTACAGAAGGCATATCGACAAGAGGGGCAGATGCCCAAATTGGTGTCAGGCTCCACCATCACAGCCGTGCAACAACTCATGCGGGGACAGTAAACAACATCTGCCATAAGGTTCAGACTTGATTGAAGGAGGAGACGGTCATAGCGGGCAAACTCATCTTCTCCTACCAGAAGTTTCACCTATGGTAGCAGCATACTTATGTTAGGACTAAAACTGAAGTTGAAGTGTTAAAAACCCACTGAAATGCCTTTGAACGTGCAGCATTTTTTATGTGATGACATAATTTAAACTGAAAAAGGAAGACAGCGAGAGAAATATAAAGTGGCCTCGTCCCCCTTTTAAAATAACCAATAGCATTTTGGATAATAGTCTAATAGACAGAGTGATAACAGGATGTGCAATTTTAAAACCATGTGATTTTCTTCGATGCATGATGCCTGTGTTAGGGGCCGATCACACAGAACGCATTAAATGCGAGGTGCACCGAGCTGCTTTTTTTCGGTTGACTTCTAGGAAAGTGCAGTGCGCTGCACTTTTTACTGCTGCAAGGCAACCAAGCAACCGTAAACTTTGATTGGACAATGAAAAAAAAATGTGAATGACATCGGCCGCTTTTCCGCTCAAAGTGGATTTCTTTTCAACTTCAGGCCTTAAAACGCGTGGCGCAGCAGGCGCCAAATGTGAGGCGTACTGGGGCGCACAAAAGTGTAAAACGCTCACTGTCCATAGAAAACAATTTTAAAAAGGCACCTCTCACTGCAAAAACGTGTTCTGTGTCGGAGCCTGTGGCTGAGTGGACAGCGCTCCAAACATATATATACAGTGCAACTGCGCTTCGGCAACGCGAGTTCGAATCCCGAGCCCGCGACCCTCTCTCTCATCCCAATCACTTCCTGTCTCACTATACTTTCCTGTCCAAAAAATGATAAAAAGGCAAAAAAGAAAAATGTGTTCTGTGTGATTGGCCCCTTAGTCTCCTCTATTCATCAGCACTGTTTATATGTCTAACCATTTGTAATGTTTGATCTGCTCCATAGCGCAAGGGGGCAGACGCTTAATATTCTAAACAGCTTTGATTTGGAGCATACCAGTTTACTCATATACTTAAGGCTAACATATTTTTACTAAAAGAAAAAAAAATTCATTTTGATTTCAGAGTAATAACCTACTCCTAATAACCTATTAGACAAACACACATCAAAGGTTCTCCTGAAAGTTCTCCATAAAGTACCTGTGTTGGAGTGGCTATAGATGTACACTTTGGCTCAGGACAGTCAAGGCACTGGACTTTGCCATCTCTGATCTGGATTTCAAAGTATTCCTTCATGCAGTCCTTGCAATAAACATGCTGACACTCTTTAAAGAGCAAACAGTTGGAACCGAGCTTCTCAGAGAAGCAGATCCCACAACAGAATACCTTTCCATCAAACACCTTTTGTTTCTGAGCTTCATCAAAATCCAGCAGCTGCTTTAGTATGTCTGTGTGAGGATCCACTTCTTGAACGGCTCTTGGGTCTAATTCTTGCGGTTTCATTTTTTCTTCAGAAACATCCTTCATTTTCATCTGACCAGATTCAACCTGAGAATGACCACCAACACTCTGGATCTCAAGTGGAGACTGAATGGCCAGGAATTCCAGAGTCTCTTCCTTTAGGAACTGGATCCAGGTAAAAAGAACCACATTCCCTTGATTCGTATCCCAAAGCTCATCCAGTCTCTTGCAAAGCGCTGTGATCTTTTTAGACATAATATTGAAAAATATTATTCATTGAAAAATAACCACATTGTTTAAGCCATTTTCAAACAGACATTAGAATTACAGAATAAGTAACTCAGAATGTCAACCAGAACTCACTTGGAGTCTTGTGAGCCATTTAGAGATTAGAGTAAAGACTGGAGCCGATGATGAAGGGTAGTCAGCAGATAGCTTAAAGCTTAAAACCAAGGGGGGTAGAAATGATATATCACACTCTACACATGCTGACCCTGTCAAAAAATATGCATAAAACTCATAAAGACAATAAGAAACATTCTAGCAATACATATGGAAACTCAAAAAAAAATCGTACCCTTGAAAATGAGTTTGAAGCCAGGAGGAAGCTCAAGACACAGACGGATCTCGCCCTCCTGTCCTGATTCAGCCCTGCGAAACTCCTCTTTATCATATATGCTAGCTAGAGCCAGCAGTTCATCATCTTGTGCCTCCTGGTTGTCTGACATCTGAACATTCCTGTGATCAAAATGTAGTCTAGTGTTGTAAAATGTCATTCATTGATTTACATTTAGTGTGTATTAGCGTTGTGTTATTCTGTACTCGGACCTTGAACTCTAAACTTACACACTAAAATTAAACTGAATGCTAAACTAATTGTATTATATATTGTGCAATAAATATAAAACCATAACTGGACATTGAACAGTGACAAGACAAAAACAAATCCCCCACCCTGTGCTGGGTTTGCTGCAATTTTGAAGTGGATCTAGTGAAACATCAAATTCATTCCTGTAATATCAATGAGTAGCTTTAAAGAAAACAACCCCATGTTTTCCTCACACCCAAGCTTTTCTATGCATAACATATGCAAACATGATGCATGAACATGAAACATGAATTAATATTAAACTAATATAAGCCAACATGTTAACTGTTTTCAAAAATAATTATAGATCAAGACAAATAACAGGGTTTTATATTTATTGAGGTCTAGTGAACGATAAACTTACCATCACTATAGTTGTTTGCAAATATGTTTTACTTAATATTGAGATCCAATTCTTACAGACAAGGTACAACGAATATACATGCCGTTTACTAATTCATATTTTTATTTTATTAAATTATTGTTAGAGTGCATTGAATGATAAAAACCTTAAATTGCATCAAATTACAAAGGGTGTGATGACTAATGCCGGCATATTTATAGTGTATTTAGTGTACTGTAATGCAAATAAAAAGGTAGAGGCATCAAATAACATAATTATACATTTATAATTTATAACATAAGCCTTAACATTTGATGCCGTGTTAAACTAAAAAACAACAACAAAACAACACATTTACAGTGTTGTTTTGTATAAATATGACAAAGCTACTCATTGATATTACAGGAATGAATTTGATGTTTCACTAGATCCACTTCAAAATTGCAGCAAATTATATTTTATTCATAGATTCACAGATGCTAATGTTTTTAAACGTCTCTGAAAGGTAATGTAATAACAAAAATATATTTTGTCCTACTGAATGTGTCAGAAATCTATGACAATGTATGATATGTGGTCGGAAGCCCCGGAAAGCCTCACAACTGCTCCACTGACAGCGATCCCTTTAAAATGCAGCCTGGATCTGTGAGGGAGAGAGGGGTGCACGCTGCTGCGATTTGCGCTAGATATCTTTACTGTTATTTATGTAACCTAACAAATGTAATGTTTACCACTTGGCGCTCTTTCCTCCTGCTGCGTCTCTCACTTGCCTCCTCGCTTTCCGGGATATTGTATGTAATTTGCGGGCGTCAGGGTTTCGCTATGAATATGCGTGAGACTTCCGGTGGGATGTATGTAATAGTTGATGAATAACCAACCAGGAAGACATCCGCATTCGGAGCGCTTACCTTGCACTTTGTGTAGCCTATCCCGTGTCACAAGTAACTACGGGAGTGTTCGACGTTATGTGGCGATGCGAAGTCAAATCGGCATAAAACTAAGGAAGTTTTTTAACTTTTATCATTAAAAGACTCAGACTCTACCTGTCGCGTAGTTACCGTGGGCACCTGTCAGTCAGGCCCATCCAGCAGTTGCCTCGCAAGGCAGCCTAATGAGTGAATTCTGTCGCAAAAAGGGCTGTGCCGGTTATTATTTTCCTCCACCGACTAATAAAGAGTAGGCTACAATGACCGCTTATTTTAAACAAATAACTTTTATTACCAAAACGAATAAGACGGATACCCGCCTTGATATAAATGTAAAGATCTTATTTATACTTATATATATATATATATATATATATATATATATTATTTATACATATATAAATATATTATATTATATTTTATATTTATATATTATTTATATTTCATTATGGGGGCAGTGCTATTGGTATTAGGAAGTAATTTTTGTCTGATTTTTCCCCCAATCTTTAAAAAGATTTGAATTTGGTTTACACTTTAAAAAGATTTGAATTTGGTAATACATTTCCTGGATCAAGCTTCTGTATGCTTTTCCTTTGGCTCGTTTCCGCACTAACAATGATTATTCTGAGTATTTTCCTCTCGGACGTGGTACACCCTTACGGTTCGCTATTGCCATTAAACCATTCGCAGTGGCCCTAAGGTCCAGTCAGGTGACGGGCATCACAAGGGTGGGTTCTGTGCATAAACTGTCTTTGTATCCTGACGATCTGTAACTTTTTATCTCTGATCCAGATAGATCCTAAAACCTAAAACATAAGATCATTTTCATTATCTGGGTGTTTGCGTAACTATGAATTACTGATCTGTTAAACAGTCATTTTTCTCCTCTATTGGATCAATTGTCTAAAGCCTCCACCTTGGTTAGGGATTTAGGCGGCATGTGATAAATCTTAACTTAGGTCTCTTCTCTGTCTTTCTCTCTCGTTATTACCTTTAACATTCTCCAATAATAATATGGAAATATAATTTTGACTAGTCAAAACTTAATTAGAGATATCTTTAATTACTTTTGTGTATGTGTGATGCGTACACTGACAATACCTGTGATGTCATTAAAGATATCTTAAGTGGAATTTTGACTAGTCAAAATTTATTAACAGATATTCCAAATCAGAATTCATACTAGTCAAAGATTAAAGATATCTCAATGCATCCTTCTGACTAGTCAAATTATGATTATGACTTAAACTTAGTTAAACTTAAAGTTAAACTCTCTAAAATATCATTGTGCATAGTCAAACCTAAGCATTAAATGCTAAAACGACTTGCCATATGCGTTCCATATAAAACAAGTGTGTTTGATAGGTTTGGAAAAGCAACATGAAATCAAACACACCATAATATATATCGCAGTTACAGAGTCATACGGTGGGCTGAGCTTTGGTCAGCTGCCTTGTTTTTCTTTTTTACAAAATAACTTAATAAACATCTTTAAATGTCATGTAAATTGTATACAGTTTTTAAGGCTAACATGCAAAACAATAATATTTTATAACCTTAAAAGGATACAAAGACACAAACACACCCACAGACACAAAGCCAAAGCAGTTTTAACATGTACTTTACTGCCAGGTCAAGTCAAACAAACATGTTAGAAAATTCGAACATTTGCAGTGGCACTTATATGACTAATGATAGATTTTGTTGGTAAAAATAAAACAATACATTCCTGATAAAAGTTGTCCAAAATTCAAGGAGCCAAACCCAGTGAGAGTGAAAATCCAAGATACATTTCATAATTTTCATAACTGCAGTGAACGTTCAGAATTATAATATAATTTTAAACATTAAAAAACTAAATATTTGACACAAACAAAAAAACTTGACTGTTAGGGTAACTTAACACAAGTAGTGTTAATAAGGTATGTTCACAATGTTTTATTTCTTTTAAACTTTGTGCTCAAACGCTTTAAACTGTGAAAGGTAAGTGAAATGAACAGAATAAAATATTGCAAATATAAATAAAGCATATACATGAATGTGTTAAAAGACTAATGTTATTGCCCCTTCTCTAGTCATTTGTTTTTAGTCTGGTCAGTGTATGGAGAAAAAACTGAACTTGACATACTTCAGTACTTCCTAACGCTTTTATTATCATTCATCTTCATCACTCCAATGACCACCTTCTTCCATTTCCACTCCCTGAAACAATCTGAAGAGAAAACAAAAATCAGTAACAATTACTATACCAGCCTCTATTACATGCTCTCATATGAGTAATAAATTACATGAACAATCTCAAGCCCAGGGATTGTAGTTACATAGGAAGGAATTTGCTGTTCTGTACTATTTTTGTCATTATATTAATCTGCCCGATCAAACATTATTTTACACACAGACTACAGATTTACAGGGTCACACAGAGGTGAATGAATGATCTCCCACCCAAAAATCAACATTAAAAGCATTGTATAATAAATGATGTGTAGTGTATTTTAAGCTGAGACACATACACAATCTGTGCTAATTAAAGTCACATTTCATTACTATCTACTGCACCTATTACTATGGCATTGTACACAGATGGCGAAATTAAGTAGTGGAAAAATGATTGCGTCAAAAAAGAAAAGTTTTTTTACATTATCGCATTTGGCAGACGCTTTTATTCAAGCATGACATTATAACATATTGTCACAATGTTATGTTGTCAAACTAAATAAATGTGTAAACGCCACATTATACATATATTCGACTGTCTGGTTAGTTACTCTTAGTTACTCAAACACATTATAATGGCTGCGTATGGAAGAACATGTATGAAGGCACTAACTGGTTAAAGCAGGGCGAGTTGGGGTTGTTGAAGTGGCTGTAGGGGTTCACTTTACTGAGAACTCCGAGGCAGATCCAGCAAAAATGTCCCCGACAACAAGAACACGTCATCTTGTTACAGCCGTGCATCTTCTGAAGAAATGAGAAACAGGAAGGGCACAAAATGCAGTCAGACTACAAAGAAACACTGAAATGTCTGCATGACTTTCAAATACAAAGTAGTATACAAAGAAAAAAAAATCTTTAAAAAGCGAATCAAAGAGTCCAGTAACAACAATCCAGCTATCTACATACAGTATCCATAACTTTCTTTCAATTAATTTGCATGATTTTCCAATAAGCAGACCAGTTGTTAGTGACTGTTGCATCTGTGAAAATGTTTTGAGAGGTTTTCTATTTGTTATGCCAGTTATAGATGCCTAATAAATTAACAGATAATATAATAATATATTATATAAGTAATATAAAGACATTTTTAGAACATAAGAAAATCTGAATATAAAATGAAATATGAATATACAATTGTATTATTGATATAGAAATAGAAATATAGAAAAATTCATTATTGTAAAACTTTTAACAGTTCTAAGAATAAGACTACACACTCACAAACATCAAAATAGAAAAAGGCTAGACAATTACTTTAGAATAAGGCAGATCAGATTTTGACTACACCAATATTGTTGCTATTAGAATTCATGATAACAATATTACCGGATATTTATTGAAATGTTAATAAAAAAAATACCATGCAAATTATGTTTCCTTTTTGTTTATTTTGTGTTGTTTCTTTCTTTGCTTTTTTGGCAAGTGAATCACACCCAACTATGAGTGTAGGGAGAGAGGGAGTTTGTAACATTGTAAATCGTAAGGCAAAATTTTAAACAAGTGCTAAGTAACTGATGCTATGTTTAGTATTAACACAATATTAATAATCAGGTTTTTTAAATCATGATTATTGTAAATGCCCTAATCTTGTGATACACCTTTTTAAGAACAGATCTTAATTAAAAGTTCTGTATTAATCTTGGAAATGTTTTTTTAAGAAAAAGACTGTTAAAATCCCTCTGTGACCAGTCACAACTGCAATAAGCTATTGAAGTCACAGGGCTGCAGCCTGCACTGTGAATAAATACAACAGTTTGTGTTTATTACTTTAGTCAGACTGTGTTTTTCTGTAATTGTCACCAAAGATCAGACCACATTTTTAGTAATTGATGCAAAAGATGCTAACCTGTACATGACTGCCACAGAATGGGCATTGCTTACAGTTATCCTTCAAATAATCTGTGCTAAAAGACTCCTCCACTGCTCTCTGAATGACGAATTTCCCAAAACGCTTTTCAAGAAACTTCTTCCCCTCATCACTTGCAGAAAGGTATTCGTCTCGCAAATCGCGAAGCTGATCTGTTACAGAAATTACACAGCATTAATTACATAAAGCATTAGTATGATGTGCAAATACAGAAAGTTAACAACAAATACAAGCAGAAATTCAGATAATCTCACCAGCAGTGGCCATGCAGTGAGAGAGGCCATGATAGCTTCGCTTGCAGAGAGTACAGAAGGCATATCGACAAGCGGGGCAGATGCCCATAGTGGTGTCAGGCTCCAGCATCACAGCAGTGCAACAACTCGTGCGCGGACAGTAAACAACATCTGCCATCAGGTCCAGACTTGACTGCAGGAGAAGACGATCATAGCGGGCAAACTCATCTTCTCCCACCAGAAGTTTCACCTATTAAAGCAGTTTTGATGTCAGGACATAACCTACTCATGACTCCCACAATAACTCAGACACACAAAATAGGTTCGTATGAGAAATACCTGTGTTGGGGTGGCTGTGGAGGTACACTTTGGTTCAGGACAGTCAAGGCACTGGACTTTGCCATCTCTGATCTGTATCTCAAAGTACTCCTTCATGCAGTCCTTGCAATAAACATGCTGACACTCTTTGAAGAGAAAAGAGCTGGAACCGAGCTTCTCAGAGAAGCAGATACCACAACAGAATACCTTTCCATCAAACACCTTCTGTTTTTGAGCTTCATCAAAATCCAGCAGCTGCTTTAGTATGTCTGTGTGAGGATCCACTTCTTGAACGGCTCTTGGGTCTAGTTCCTGCGGTTTCGCTTTTTCTCCGGTAACATCTACTACTTGTTTCTGACCAGATTCACCCTGAGACTGACCACCAACATTGTGGATCTCAAGTGGAGATTGAATGTCGAGAAATTCCAGAGTCTCTTCCTTTAGGAACTGGATCCAGGTAAAAAGAACCACATTTCCACGGTTCTCTTCCCAAAGCTCATCTAGTCTCTTGCAAAGCGCAGTGATCTTTTCAGAAATAAGATAAATGATTCATTGAGAAGAAACAGCCTCACTGGTTAAGCCATTATCACACAGATATAAGAAAAGACAGAATTATTTTAAATAGCTCAGAATGCTAATGGAACCAGAACTCACTTGGAGTCTTGTGAGCCATTTGGAGCTTAGAGTAAAGACTGGAGCCGATGATGAAGGGTAGTCAGCAGGTAGTTCAAAACTCAGAACCAAAGGGGGCAGAAAAGATATACCATGCTCTGTGGATTTCTGCTCTGTAAAAAATATGCACAAGACATAAGCTCACAAATACCATGTTAGAACTGGGTTTAAACACTAGCTGATGTAATCTCACCCTTGACTATAAATTTGAAGTCAGGAGGAAGCTCAAGACACAGATGGATCTCGCCCTCCTGTCCTGATTCAGCCCTGCGAAACTCCTCTTCATCATATATGCTCCCTACAGCCAGCAGTTCATCTTCTTGTGCTTCCTGGTTGTCTGACATCTGAACATCCCTGTGATCAAAATGGAAAAATGATTGTTTTCACCAAACGACCTAGTTACACTAGTGCACACATGGTTAACATACTATCTTAACCGTATTAATCCCAGAGGTCTGGCATATACAGACACATAGCTTGTTACAGAAACGCATTTTAAAATCCCCTTGTAGTAACCCCATGTAGAAAATGGGGTGGGGGGATCAAGGCTGCTATAAAATCTATTGCCAATTATTCCAAAAACTCCTGCCAGGCAAAGTGACCAAAGCAGAAACGAAATAGACATGTCTGATATGTGGCATTAATATTATCTGTATAGTTTCTTGTACTTACTTAAAGATACAGATTAGAGTTTTAGATATGCATACGCCTAAATCGGGGTACATTAAGAGCTGATTGATCCCCGTTATCTAAAGATGTTTGGTCTAATAAACTACAACAACATGATGATGTACTGAACTGAACTACTGCTATCTAGCTAGCATGCTACCTACTGTCAAACTCGCTGGGGTCTAGATACTTAAAGAAAACACACACACACACACACACACAAAAAGAGTACGTCACATTTAGTAATCGTTCTAGTTTAGTTTTTTTATATATCGATTATCTAAATGGCGACTCGCGAAAAGGTAAGGATATTAAACACCTACCTTGCTCTGTGCCTGAGCCTTGAGGTAACTTTACAGCAGCAGCACGCATAGCAGGCCAGATGGGGAGGAGGAGCTCCAGTCTGAGGTCTGTCAAGTCATAGTTCATCATCTCAGTCGGAGTTTACGTTTACAGCCTTTTCAGGTGCATTTCGGCATATGAGATAATATTAGCATTAGTCATTAAAAATTCAATATCGGCTTAAAAAAAATCAGTGTATGACATCAACGTATCGCAAACATTCGGAGCAACAGTGTCTCGCGATACTTTGACCATAAACTGATTATTGCGGTTTGCGCAGAGCTACAAGTAGAAAATACCGACGACAGCTTTATTTGTTATTCTACATTCTTTTCTATATTAAAATACGCTTCTTTCGCCAAATAATTTTGTGGAATAAATACCTTAAAAATGTCGTTTTTGTCTAAGTCTACTCTATTTTGGTCTAATTTAACCTGAGGTCATTAAAAGCCCCCCCAGTATATATATCCTATACAATTTTAAGACCTTTGCAAAACTTGTCATACTGTAAGTTTGGACAACATACATGAACAGCACAAAAATACATACCTAAGCAATCATATATTCAACTTAAATTTTCATGAACTTCTGGCAATTGGCTTTATTTTAAAAAAACAGCAATGGTCAATGGTCAAACACCTTTTAATTTCCTAACCCATTTCTAAGATCTTAGTAGAGCAGTATATAGGTCTTGTCCCTAAACCTCATAAAGACTTATGATGGACTCCAGCTCTTCCAGCACACAATCTGCTGAACATATTTAATAACATTATGAAAAACATTGCAATAACTTCATACATCTGTATATCAAATTTAATGGTTTATTATTACCATAATAACATTGGAGTGGACACCAAAAAAGTCTCCACCATTCAGACCATTTCCAGAATAGAAAAAAGAACCTCAGGGCTATACCCAAAAGCGAGCACACACAGGCTATAGCCACAACATGATGCACCTTTCACAATGATATACTGCATAACAGTAATTTAAATCTACTTCAACATATATACTTGTAATTTAAGCCTCTGTGTCCACCACTCATCTGCTCTCTTCCTCCATTTGAGTGCTTCTTCACAAAACCCAGAGACTGGAAACTCTTGGAATTTGAGATTCAGTTATTTTTAAAAGTTATTCGAGTACCAACAAATCTTCAAAGCCATAAAATTTCCAAACAGCATAACGGAAAAGAACATAACATCCATTGTCAAGTATGTAGCTCAAGTCCATCACACTTTACAATTCCTTAAGCGTTTCTTCCAGGAAACAGCAACTGCAGATGTCTGTAAAGCAACAAAAACAGGTTCTTATCCTTTACCTGTAACATGTTTGCAAGCTAAAGAAAAGACAGGGAAAAAGATGGGGAATGGCTCTTTTGATGTTTATAAAAACAAAGCAGAAGACATGCCACCAATGCTGGAGTGAGCAACCCAGCATCACCAATATTGATCAGGTTGAAATGCTTTTATGTTTGAACGCTTTTGAGTTTGTTTGTGTTATTACAAGAGGCTCCAGAGAGGCTGGAGCCCAGGGTTAAGAGAGAGAAGGGCAAAATTGACTTAGTCAATGTCCATTTCAGGAAGTTTGGACTGTGTGTTTTCTGTGGCAGACTGTCCCTTCTCTGGACTGCCGGGCTGGGCCTCTGAGCCATCTTGTCTGTTAACAGGGCCATTTTGCTCAGCTTTCTTCTCCTCCTTAGGAGGCTCCACTTTGGGTTTGGGTTTGGTTACAATATAATTGCAAGAGGAGTACAGTTCCTGTTAAAGAAAGAAAAAAAATACAATTAGCAGATAAAATGCACAAAATTATCAAGAGAACCCATGGATAGTCAAATAAGCATGAATAAATAGAAAAGGTTAAAAGGTAGATTCCAGACAAAAAAATCTTTATAAACCGAACTGCGAAGATGAATATACTCAACCCCTAGCATCAATACTAAATAGCAGTGGTTTAAAGTAACAAGGAACAATTACTTAAGTAGACATTTTACATACTTTTATTTGAGTATTTGAATTAAACTAAATGTCAACTTCATTTTTAGCAAAATAAATATTTTTCACTCAGGCACAAGTCTCTTGCGCACACCAGAGGCAGAAATAAGGGAGGGAATTGCAATATTATAGCTTGCATAATATTATTGTATTTTGTTTGCCCATGATTTTATATCACTGCATTGCTGTGGTGCGAAATGCAGATGAAGGGCAGAAAGTGATTTTCTACACGGGCATTTTAAGTTTGTGGAGGTTATTCCTATGTTTTGCATTGTTTAGTAAACAAAAATCGACCAAACTGAGAAACCACAAGGAGCTTTTGTTGTGTACCAAAAATTGTAGTTCATAAGGGGGAAACTGCAAAAAAAAAAAAAAAGTGTCATGTAAACCAGCTTCTACAATCGGAAAGAGAGGCGAGTGAGACACGATGAGTGACAGGACGATGACGATTGAGTATTTCATTGATCAAGCATCATTGACAACAATTTTTTCTTTTAAAACGTGAGGTGAAATCAGTAACACAGGCATTGTCACAAGTTTATTAGTTACTGGAGGACAAGGTACACTATTTCAAGAAAAGGGTATAAACGGAAAACCACAACATATGTTCAACGTGACCCTTGTGTTATGAAGGGGAGCAGTTTTTCTATTGAAATACTGTCATCGAGTGGCGGTAGATATAAATCTACCGCCATAACACAAGGGTCACGTTGAACATATGTTGTGGTTTTCCGTTTATACCCTTTTCTTGAAATAGTGTCTAAATCAGTAAGCACAGACTTTCCCCATCTTTAACTTAGCAATTACACTGCAAACCATGATGCAAAGACCCGATAATATGATATAAAATGATTGGAAAATTACGACATTCTTCCAAAACATGTCCATGCTCACCTCGGATTTTGACCGAAAAATATGGGTTTTTATGTACCTTAGATTTAGCCTGGACCTCTTGGGCTTTAACCACGGGGTCCTGGCTAAGAGACTGTTTGCTCTGCAGGTTCATTTTGTTGTTCATCCAGGTCATGGCTTCATTTGCCTGTTTCTCCACTTTCATGACATCCTGCTCATCTAAATGATCATACAGCTCATCCTGAGTTTGGAGATAAAAGAATTTTTGCAGATTGTTAAAGACAGATAAAAACCTGCATTTTCTCCCAGTACCAATTTAAAAATGTTACCTTGGCCTTGTAAGCTTCTACAAATTTGATGTATTGCTGGATTTGTCTTCCAAGCTCCTCAAAAGCTTTTGGTCTTACTTCAGCCTCAAGGTATCGGTTTTGAATCGGCTCTCCTAGTTTCTATAAGGATATAAGCATTTGTTTGTTGTTGTTGTTGTTGTTTGTTGTCATACAAAACTAAATAAGTCTAAAATCTGCCCATATTTACTTTCAGTTCTGCCAGTTTATCAATGTACACTTGCTTCTGTTGGTCCTCTCCTTCTTCATATAACCAGTTTTCAGTGTCCTCAAGTTTCAAAGAGAAAGAATCTCGGTCCTAAAACAAAAACATATTCTTCAATAAAACACAACACTCTTGAGTGTTACATCGCTGCACTTCCTGCTAAATAGCATTTACACACTTACAGCCTCGCTAACAAATTTCTCCAGCGCTCCATGCAGTTTGTCTCTCATTTCATAAACGTATTCCTCCACAAAGTTCTTGGCATCATTCCTTTCCTTCTCCAACTTGTCCTGCATTATCATCTTCCCCTGTAGGATACAAACATTAACATTAGTAATCGAATGAAAATGCTGTTAATCAACGTGAATATCTACTTAAAATCTCAAAATGGGATATTTATGAATATCCACTTAAAATCTCAAAATGGGATGTTTATTTTGCAAACAGTAATACCTGCCAAATGAAAACGGTCTCTTTTCAACAAGACTAATGATCATTCATTACCAAAATACAAAGAATAACTTGGGGTTGGTGGTTAATATTGATGGTGATGGTGGCTTTAGCAAATGCCAAGAAACAGATATAAACCCAGCAGAGACTTAAACATTTTAAACAAATAAATATATATTTACAAAATAATGTATTTCAGACAGATTCATTGTAAAAATGGGTGTCCATTTTAGAAATAAACAGTACCTCATTCTCCATAAAGACATTGAGCATGTCACTGGTCAGCTGCCAGTGAAGGCTGTTCTCAATGGGCAGGTCCACTGTCTTTGTCTTGACTTTAGCTTTCTTGGCTTGTGGAGGCTGATCATTCTTCTTCTCCTGTTTGTTTTCGTCTGTCAATGTCTATTTAGCACATAACAGCACATAACTAGATGCTCTTGGGGAGGATCATCAGTCATTTTAAATGGTGTTGCACAATAAATAGATTAAAGGGATAGTTCACCCAAAAACAAAAATTGTGTAAAAAATGTAATTCAAACCCTGTATATGACTCTTTCTTTTGTGAAACACAAAAAAAGATATCCTGCAAAACGCTAGTTACCGGCACCCATTGACTTCTATTGTACATTGTGTCCATACTATGAAAGTAAATGGGTGCCAGTTACCAGCGTCTTGCAAAAATATCTTCTTTTGTTCTGCTGAAGCAAGAAAGTCTTACAGGTCTGACATGACATGAAGGTGAGTAAATAATAAAAGAAGTTTTATTATGGGGTGAACTATCCCTTTAAGGATTGTGATGGCAGTAAGATGACAGCCAAAGGCTGTGCTGTACCTGGCTATGGAAAACAAGCGTCTTTCCACACTTATTTTAAAACCAACATCCTAGTCATATCAATGCTGACTTAAGTGACTCAACTCTTTTAGACCAAATAAGGATCCTGTAAACATTTAATTGCTCCCTTTAGTGGTAAAAAAAGTGGTATTCGTTGTATTCATGTTATTGTTTGGGTGTATGTGACATGAATATAAACGATTGTATGTACATATCACGCATGTACAATTAAAACGGTAATTATTCAGTGTCCAGTTAGTGCATGCAACTGCAGACCTGATTTTTACTGTTTATACACAAACATATGCTTTAAAACACAATGTTATAGTGTCCATAATCTGTGATTGTATTAGTTTGCAATTAAAAAAGCTTAAAAGACTGTTTAATAGTCTGTATGTACAATTGAAACTCTGATCATATAGTAAAGTGTAGCTGTCAATCACAGAACTGGGCAAAACGCAGAAGACTGCCAAATGGAGGCACACAATCTCACTTTTTGAGACCGTGGGTTAGTAACATTGTAAAAAAAGATCATACATTGCTTTTTCTTACTGAAAAAACACTTTTGTAATATTAGTTTTACACCTCAGGGAACAAAATAAAATAAAACATATATATAGTAGCTAAAAACATCTAATATTAATACCTAGAATACTTTTAATGGAAAGCTATGTGTTGTATCTTTGGAGCCGGTGTGTGCGTATGTGTGAATTCACACACCTCCATCTCCTCAGTGTCTGATTTCTTGTCAACATTTTCTTTCTGATCATCACTTTGATTCTTCTGTACATCTTGATCCACTTGCATCTTGTTCTTTGAGGAGCACAGATGACGAATGTTCATCATTATCATTAATCATTAAAGAAATTTTAACTCCAAACCCTCAGCTAACCATGGTGACAAATAAATGCAAAAATCAACATTCAAGTTCCAGCAGTTAAAATAAACGCCTTGTTAATCCACTTCAGTCCATAACATGACACATTTCAAAGAATTGCTTGTTCATTGGGATTATCCAACCCTTCTGTCAAGATCATCCTCTATTATAACTTTAGTAATAGACAATGCTAAGATATTTAAAAATCATTAAAAAAAACGGCATTTTAGTTAAGCACTTTGTCAACATTTACAGTGTTCTGTAAAATCTAACTAGTCGTTTACAAAAAACAGGCTTAGGGGCCGATCACACAGATCGCATTAAACGTGAGGCGCACCGCACTGCTTTTTTTCGGTTGACTTCTAGAAAAGAGCAGTGTGCTGCGCTTGTTAATGCCTCTCCCATCATTTGACTGGACAATGGAAAAAACGCGAATGACGTCAGGCTCTTTTCTGCTCTAAATTTTTCTCAACTTTAGGCACTCAGCGTTAAACGCGAGGCGCAGCAGGCAAGGTGCATAACGCTCACTGTCCATGGAAAACAATTTTAAAAAAGCGCCTCACACTTCAAAAACGCGCTCTGTGTTATCCTGCCCTTATGCATCTATACAATAATAAAAACACAATGCCATAAGCTCCTCGATGTCTATTGTGTTAACACACACCCATGTGTGTGTTAACACAAACATGCAGCAGGCTGTAATGTAGGCTCAACTGTTAGTAACTCTAGTCATAGAGTCTAGATGTCTTTACCTCATCCTCCATGGCTGGGTTGTCTGTCTCCATAGGTTCTTCTCCTTCGGCAGATTTAATTACCTCCACCAGAGAAGCGCTGGCTACGCTGAAGACCCCGTGCACATTTACACGAACCTTTACCTTTACTTTAGAGCTCTCACCAGATGGCTGGGGCACCACCTTCTGGATGTTAAATTGGCCTGAGGGCAAAGAATTAGTGATTGACATGATCTCTGGTTATATACTGCAGTACATTACATTAATGCCTTTTTGTAGATGCTTTCATTAAGAATGACTTGAAATGCATTCAAGCTACACGTGTTATCAGTATGTGCGTTCTGGGCGTGAATCTAACAGTCTTGTGTGTGTGTGTGTGTGTGTGTGTGTGTGTGTGTGTGTGTGTGTGTGTGTGTGTGTGTGTGTGTGTGTGTGTGTGTGTGTGTGTGTATATATGTATATATACAATACCTATGGTTGGATCAGGATACGGCAGCGTTTTTGGACTGCTGTAATAGGCTTCCAGGGTAAAAGGCTCCCTCCGGTAGAAAGTCAATACTTTTGAAAAAGGTGCGGCATGGTTCTTTGGGAATACTTCACAATCACTGCAGTGGAACACACAGTGTGGTGATTAAAATAATGCTGAAGCTTAAAGAAAGTTACAACAAAGTGCCAAATCGTAAACGGCTAACAAACCTAACGCCTTCATCAGCAGCTGAAGTCCATCTTAGAGAGACGGGATACGGGACCACATCGGTGATGGAGAACTCACGCACTTTAAAAGCTGGTGACAGAATCGCACACTGAGGAATAACAAACATGCGTTAGTTTATTTCTATTACTAGGAAACACTGTTGCTATTAAACAGGAATCAATTATATAATCATCATCTGAGTAATGATAAACCGAATATAGAAGTGGAAGTCAAATAGAAGAATGATTAAGGACCTAGAACAGTAGGTACGTTTAAACGGAGCATTGTAATCGGTTTAAAAGTTTAACACATCAATCAGAATAAAAATGTCCAAACCGAATAAAATTGTAATCGGTTTAAGAGGGGTGGGATAAACCTTTCAAAATAAAAATTCTGTTGTGTGTAAAACATAGCTACATTCTGCTATGTAAACGGATTACTTGGCGTCAACGTAAAAACATGAAGAGGATAGGGATGTGGGTGTCTAGAGTATATGAGTGGAGTGGTTTGATTTGGACTGGAGTGAGGAGCGGATTTTTTAAAAGTTGGAGCACCTGTTTTTTTACTCGCTCCATCACGAGCACAACTTATGCAATATTCTAGCACGCAGTTACACGTTAGCCCAGTTAAACACAACAGACAAAGATGGATTATCTAAAATACTTCAAAACAAAAATGCTAACTTTTAAAGAAAATGATTACAAAAAAGAACACGAGTGTGAGCTCAGATGATTGCGACTGCAAAAGGTTTATCATAAGACTCTTAAAGGCAAAGCAGGGACATTCTTAAACGCTTATTGTGGATTAATGCGGTGATATTAATAGACCAAATTAATTACACACCTTAATAAAAAGCATCTTTGAAGTGAATACGAAGAGAACACAAAGCACTAAATGGTGCTGAATTTTCTCACACGTGAAAAGAAAATCTAAAGCTTGGTAATACATCTTTTTCACTCTAAATATTATACAAATTGCAACATTCTGTCGCCATTCGTTATAAGTCTAATGTAAACAGTCCACCTAATTTTTTAATCAGAATGATTTTAATTGGAATAACAAAAAAGTGTACAAATAAATGTGGCTAATGTGAAATACCACACCTTTTTTCACAACAAAGTGAGCAGAACACCATGGTGCGTAAATAAGTGGGCATGGCAAAATGACAGTATATGATGTTACATGGAAAAAAACACTCATACAGTGAAACGGGTTTTGGTCATACCACCCAGCCATTTGTCATAAATGAGGCAATCATAGAACGCATTGTGAATGCAAACTTAATGACGGTTTCAATCAAAGACTCTGAAAAAGATGGTTTTAATAAAAAGCTATCAAGAATTATCTCTCTTTCTCTGATTCACAATTATGACATTATGACAAACTGATATGAAACTGTATAGCTTTCAAATCACACACCCCACACTCAATGAGGGAATGAGTGACAGAATAGCAGATAAAACTGAAGCACTGACCTGCAGTGCACATCCTCTGGCCACTGCTTCATCAGCATTGAGCGTTGTGCTCAGCTCCTTCCCAAAGAACTTGCTGATTCTCTCTTTAATGGCTGGAATCCTGGAGGCACCACCCATAATCTCCACTGCATAGATGTCCTCTTTCTTCAGCTCTAAATGTAAAAATGTTTCAATGAAATTCAATTACTTTTAAGGTATGTATCGTTGAGCAATAGCAAACGTTTTGGCCTGTGCTACAAAACTTCAAACATATCAAAATAATAATGTGCAAAAAAATTAACGTACAGCCCTGCACTGATACAACTATATTAAAATTCCACATATATGAGATGTATACCATATTTATTAATCATCTATCAAACATTTGAAATTCTATTTAAAATACAAAATGTTAATTAATATATTTTTAGCGTGTTTAAAGGGATAGTTCACTAAAAAAAATTATGTCAATTTTTTTACCCTTACGTCATTCAAACCTTGTATATTATTCTTTCTTTTGTGGAACAAAAAAGAAGATATTTTGCAAAACACTGGTCACCGGCACCAGTTGACTTCCATTGTATCTTGTGTCCATACTATGAAAGTGAATGGGTGCCGGTAACCAGCGTTTTGCAAAATATCTTCTTCTGTGTTCTGCTGATGCAAGAAAGTCATACAGGTAAGAGGGAAAAGTGTGCGCCGAGTTACTACTCACTGATCTGTTCCATGATGCTTTGCAGAGGACCCTCCACCTTATTCAGCAGCCCTGCACAGAACTCCTCAAACTTGGCTCTGGAAACAAGAGGGTCATTAAGACATTATTAGCCATTGGTATTTTTACGAATAAAGCCACCTTATGTTATGAAGCATGGGCAAAGGATGAACACAAACATTTCCATGTTCAGTGCTTAATTTACCCAGCTGATTCTCATCGCCCGATTTAGCTGCTGGCAAGCTGTTAGTGCTGTTGCCTGTGGTTACTAACCTACTGAGTGTGCTGCTGACATCAATGTCATTCATGAAGCATTCGATGTTGAGCGGCAAGTCGGAGGAGTTGGCGCTCATCAGTTTCTTCAGCTTCTCACACTCCTGGTAGAGTCGCACCAGGGCGCGAGGCTTCGAGCGTACGTCCAGCTTGTATTTCTGGGCGAATTCTTCACAAAAGTAATTGACCAACACCTCATCGAAGTCTTTACCACCCAGCTCGGGGTCAAATGCAGAACCCAAAACCTGCACGAGCCAAAAAGAAAGGTATTAGGGATGAATGGGCCATACATGGGGCATGTTGGTTGGAGGGGAAAAAATCCTTACTTTTAACTTCCCCTTGTTAAAGGCACACGCAGAGACCTGGTAACTTGCATGACCAACATCCACAAACACAACGGTCCTGGGCTTCTCCTCAGGAGCAGGTAGGTCCTGCTTGTAAATTCCATATGCAAGTGCAACTAAAATAAAACATTAAGCCACAATCCATTTAAATTAACTAATGACTCATTTTACTTAATTTTTTTTAATAACTTGACGCTCACAGCTACTAGCTCACCTGCAGTAGTGTCATTCATGAGTCTCAGACAGTTAAGGCCTGCAATCTGTGCAGCGTCAATGACTGATCTTCTCTCAGTATCAGTAAAGAAACTGGGAACCTAAAGAATTACATGAGAAAACCAAAACTATTTGGACCAATCTGATCATTCATATTATAATAGTGACAGCAACTAAAAGTTTTAAAGTAACAATTATGGAAATACAGTGAGCAAAGTTAAACTGTAACAGCACAGTAAAAATCCAGCAAGTAAAATGTAAAATTGCATACAGAAATGACACAATCTGCCACAGGTTTTTTAAGAGCAGCCTCTGCAGTTTCCTTAAGTTTGTTCAGCAGCATAGCAGTGATCTGCTCTATGCTGAACACCTTCTCCTCCTCCATATACATGACCTGTGTGAACACAAGAGCAGTCAGATTGTGATAAAACAAAATCTGAAAATAGCTTGATCATAAAGTCATGTAACTAATCTTTTTTTATTTGTAATGATGGTTCACCTTGATGCCAGTGGTCCCCGATGGCATCTGCGCGAGATCATAGACCAGACTGGACTTTGCTGACTGGACGTACGGGTCACTTAACGCCCTGCCATGGAATCGCTTGAAACCCTGCACAGTGTTCTTGCAGTTTGTGACCACCTTGTTGTAAAAGCAGAGTATTTTTTTAAATCACCTTTCATCCATCACTACCTAATGTGTTACTGCATGATTTGAAAAGGAATAAATGAAAAAGTTCACCTGGCTCTTAGCTGCTGCTCCTATAGAACGGTTACGAGACCCAAAAGATACAAATGACCTGAAAAGTATGTTTTATTAGAGATTCAGTTATGCATTTTACATTCATCTTTTTTCCCCAAATAAAAAAACTATTTTAATCCATTCAGCATTGTTTGTAATAATGCACTTGTGTATCTAGAAATCTAAAATAGAGTTTCACTGTATACACAATTTATACTCCCTAGAGGAAAAAAATATATTAGACCAATATATAAGTCATCATCTGATATTATGCCTTTTTTTTTTTACATTATCAGCTTCACTGTGCCCACTTTTTTAGCCAAGTCTTTACGTTTTCTGTGAAGTATAGCTATTTAATTTTATGACCAATTTTACACCTGGGTTGTTGATATGCTAATATATCTAAGCCCACTTTTCATTTATATTTTCTCTAATTACAGTATGATTACACATTTGGATTTCACATTCATATTACATAAAAGTCACTAGAAATGTTATGCCATCAATCAGAAGTACAATTTCAAGATTATTTTATAAACACAAAAGAAACATTAAAACTTTTTGAATGTTTCACGTTATTTAATAATAGCACCTGTACTTTTAGTTGGTATTAGATATTAGATTAACATCACATCAGGACATAATTAGATAATCACATGACTATCTAACTGTATATGTAAACTGTAGATGTGTTAATATAGCTTCAATCTGAATCCGACTGTTATAAATCAACATTAAGATAACATTAGGAGGCAACAGGTGTAGTAAACTATGAAAACCGCTTATGAACATTTATTTATTAATTATTATTATGATAGAGGTGTAGCTCTAGGCGCGTGTCTACATGCTAGAATGTTCCTGCGCGCCGCTGGTGTGACGTCACAGCAGCAGGAGCCACGCGCTGTAGCATTCGGCTAACCTCGCTCTCATTCAACATTTTAATGACATATACCAAATTTAATAAAACAATGACAATCATTTTTAATTGAAAACATGCTGTATTTACGTGAAACGCACATTCATAGCATCACTGTGACAGTTCAGTTTTAAAACAAACTAAAAATCTACAAAGTCTGAAAATATACTGCATAACCAGCTTAAGTAAAATGAAAGTGTTTGACTTACGGTGTACATCTGTCGCTGTACTCGTTTGCTATGGTTTCTATCCCACCAGCCCGAGCGACAGCAACATAGCAGCTCTGAAAGCCCACATCAAATCCCACCACCGACATCTTCACTGAAAAACACGATTACAACCAACCTACAATACTGAATACTATTGTGGAGTGCCTTTGTGTCCTTAAATATAATAGTCGCCAAGAGACGCTGTCACACTTTTTAATTCTAAAATTTGTGTTTAACGGGAATTCATAGTTCTCTGTTGTCTATTGACTGAGGTAATGTACACCGGCTGAGTCTGACTGCTACATGAATCGGGTAAGAAGTTCACGCCAAAGTCCAGGTTTTTATCGCGAGAGTTGGATGATTCTCGCTTTCTCTGGAGCTTTCTTTGGATGACGCAAGCACGACAAACGCTAGATAAATGTAAAAGTAAATAAATAGACAAATCAATAAATAAATAGATAAAATACATTTATCGATGAACAGGCAGGGTAGGCGATCTCGGAAAAAAATCTTTTCTTTCTGTTTCTTTCTGCAGTTGTATTTTTATACCTCATTATGACATGCTCCGCATTTTCAGGAACATTACAAGTACCACATTTATCCAATATGCATTTTCCCATTAAAAGCAGAGTTGATCTTAAACCAGTATATCCATGTCTTGATATAATTACTTCTTCTATTCAGCATTTCCCTTTAAAAGCCTTTAAATTAATTGATAAATCATTTTTCCACGTGCAACTTGCCTTCTCTCCATGTCTTATTAAACTTATTAAGTTTATATAAAATTCCATAACTCAATCTGGTAATTGTCTATAGCATAACAAAGTTGGTCTTGTCCTGGAACCGTATACACGCTTTTCTCTAAGGCCATTTTCAACTCGTTGTGAATTCCATGTCGGTGATCCGTCACTTTCTTTTTTCTTTAATACATCCAGGCGCGGCTCGTCTGTATGGGCAGGTGGGGCAGAGCCCCACCAAAATATTCAGCCACTTGAAAACATAGAACTCTATATAAACTGGACCAGTCCTAATTAACTGTTAACTCAAAAATGTTCATCCTTATTCTGAAAACATTTTAGACTGTTGTAAGTCATAAAGTGAGGTGGATATGTTAAAATTTCACCGCATTGCTTCAGGTTTGATAAGCGGGGCAGAGGGTCTCTCTGCCCTCCCGAGCTCAACAGCGCCACACATTTTCTCAATGTAAATTTGTGGTGAAAAAAGGAACTGCGCTCTAATTAAGAGCCATATGGGCATATTTGAGACTGCCCCACTTGCTTTTACGTCACTTTAACGTAGTTCCGCACAATATTATTAATCTGCGTCAGCAAAGTGTATATGAGTCTATGTCAGTTAGATGGTGAAGATAGCGAGTAGTACAGATCATTCTGCGTGTAATAGTGTCGAGTTTCTGTTGCAGAACTCGTTTGAAAGACTCGTGTAATTACGTGGTTCACGGTTTCGTATCACGCGCATGCGCAGAACGGATCGTGCAGGTGGAACGTTTCGTGTACTGACATCACGGCATTTTTTGTGCGCGCGCGACACCGCATCCGAAGAAGAACGACCTCGAGACGACTTTTCCCGAGTGGTATACTTCTGTACCGAGATATTTATGAACCTTCAATGCAGTACTGCCTTATCGCATAATCACTTTTTTATAAAGTAATTATAAATTATAATAATTTTAAATGAGTAATTATAAAGTATAAGAAGTATTATAAAGTTAAGAAAAGTAGTGGTACTTTTTTCGTACCATTTAATTGTTTCTTTACAAATAAACAAAACTTCACTGGAGGTGACAGACAGCGATTAATCTCATTCTTTTGTCTCTAAACTTAAAGACACATTTGGCATAAATGGGACGACAAACATTTGCATTAAGCACCCATTTTTCACTTGATTAAAGTAAATGGTTACATTTACAAAATGACCCTACATTAGCACAAATAAGCCGTTTGAAACTGAAACAATGTGTCAAGTTTAATGACAAGTTTACCATTGTTAAACTACTTCACATTCACATATAAAACTTCTACAGCATGTATAGTCTAATTAACAGTTTTAAATGTTTGATACCTTTAATGTCAATACATAACTATATATAGATTCACTATATGCGTTATTTCTTTACTGAATTCTTTACCGCTGCTTCCGACGTTTTAGGAACAGTTGTCGGAGTCGCCCTCTGTCGTTTCAAAGAATAGTGCAACGACGTGCGCGTCGAAACGGCTCGAAACGCGCGCAGTCTAGGACCCTAGTTAAGTGATAGTGCCACCTACCAAACTAATACTGTACACTAGGTGGCAGTAATAAACATAAGGAGTGCTTGACCAACAAACAAAAGAAGATCATCGAATCCAAAATGGCGACGCCCATGCATAGATTGATTGCGCGTAGACAAGCGTAAGGTTTCTTACATGTTATACAATATTTGAGTTAAATTGTAGACTATAATGATAATGTAAATATTTTAGTTTTGTCTTGTTGATCGTCTGCTTTGAGTTTGTTGGTCTTCGTTTCAGTTATTCAAGTCGTTCCGCATACAGCCCATAAAGCGTCTTAAGTCAGCCAAGCATCTTTATTTGTTGTATTTATCTTACTTCGCAACTAATTTATTGTGTTGTTTCTTGTGATTCTGGCAGAGAGGCAAACAAACAGCATGTTCGTTGTCAAAAGTGTCTGGAATATGGACACTGGACTTACGAGTGCACAGGCAAAAGAAAATACCTTTATCGACCATCCAGGACAACGGAGTTAAAAAGCAAACTGAAAGAGAAAAAAGCTGCAGATGAAACTGGGTAAGACAAAATGTTCATATACATATTGAGGTTAAATAGATAATCTTGGCCTTTGAATAAATTATGATATACAGTACTTACATTTTTGATAAGTTACTAATATATGAAGCATATTCTAAGTGTAGTAATAGCATAAAGGTAAATAATCGTTTAGTTATATTGTGTTAAAATTACTATTTTTACTATCTTTTCTAAAATAACAGATTTTAATTTGTCCTTTTCATTGTTTAGGTTTGTTCTTTTATCATAACAATTATTGCTATAATAAGTCTTGTTATTTTTTAGAAAGTGTTTTAAAATGTCTCTTCTAAATGTACCTAATTGATTTTTTTCTAAGACCTGGAATAATACCCACAAGTGAGAAAAATGCAAGAAAAAAAAGGTGAGTATTTTTCTTTCTCTATAATGCCTTTAGATAGTTCCAGTAAACCTTTTGAATTCTTCTGATATTTAAAACATTGTATTCCAAATGCATAACTAGTTAAGCCAATGAAAAAGTCACTGGTAAGAATTCAGTGCTGGTTAAATGAAATGACTGCATTAAAATAATGTTATCTGGCTTTATTGTTTAAATAATTAATTACACTGATAACCGTCAAGTTAATATGTTTCTGTGTTTAAAACAAACATAGTTAATGTCAGAATGTTAAATGTAAATGGACATCGTAGTCACTGCAAAAATTAAAATAATGAATAAGCCTACATTTGGTGATAATGTCAAATTCCACATATGAAAGTGTCCAGGTTCCAAAATAAGTGTAACATTCAGTGTAACATTCAGTGTAAAATAAGTGTTGTATTCAGTGCAATTTTGGATTTATGTGTCATATGTGAGCAGTTTAAAATCAAATTTTAGCCACATTCATGGGTAAATGTGAACATGGCGCTTCTTTGCTGTTTACCTTAAGGTCCTCTTCCAGTTCTGGCAGTAGCAGTAGTGGTTCCTCAAGTTCTTCAAGTGACTCTTCCTCAGACAGCAGTGATTCATCCAGCTCCTCATCCTCATCTGAAGATAGTAGCAGTGACAGTGAGGACAGTTCCAGCTCATCTTCGTCTTCCTCCTCGTCTGACTCTGATTCCGATTCCTCAGATAGTTCTGACCAAGGTCCACCAAAAAAAAGAAAGAAAAAGAAATGAAGACCCAATTTGCCTCATTTAAAAAGAATTCATCTTGCACATTGTCAGTAATAGAACAACCTGGTCAAGTTACTTTAACAAATACCCCAGCAAAGTTTCTTAACTGTCCCTAACACCTTTATTCATACACAAGCTGGTCTCCGTAGCTTACTTTTTTTGCCTTTTCATGTAAGAAATGAGAAATGTATATAAAGGAGTTGAGTCAAATATCCTGTTTTTGTAGAAAATTTAAACGCATCTCAAGTCATATTTTTGTGTGTTTCAGTTTTATTTCGCCCAACGCTACATTAACGAATAGTGTCATGCCTGTGCACTGTAATGCAGTCATACTTTATTATCCATACTGTTGTTATCAGGTGTGCTTAGTCCTGCTGCTGAAAAATTTCCTTTCTGAAGAGTTGGGCCATAGCCACACTTTTACATTCCAAAATAGATACTGAAAATGATCTTTAGACTGGTAATTGACTGATTCAGGTTTGTTTTTTAAGTTTTTATGCCCTGCAAAGAAGTAAACTTTAGAAGTAGAATTTCCACACCCTTGTTTTATATTATACTGAAGTTGGTCATTTTGCTTTTTATCTGTTCATTTTTTCAGAATGAATTGTCATGAACATAGAGGTTGCGGCAATGCTTTATAAACAATGGAATAAATGCTTTTTCTAAATAAAATGTGCCCTTTGTAGGATGTAGACTGCTATCAAAATAGAAGAAAGTCATATAGGTTTTGATGACATGAATGCCAATAAATGACAACTTTTATTTTGGGGTGAACTAACCATTTAAGGTTAGTTAATGCACAAGCTAAACATGAAACATCTTTATTAATCTTAGTTCAATTTAGTTTATACAAAAACAATTGTTAGTTTGTTGTGTATTAACAAAAGTTAACAGATACAGCATTTAAATTTACTTAAATGTGTCAAATAAATTATAGAATATAGTAATAGATTATAAATAATATTGAAGTATTGTGTATTGTTAATCCATATATAGTTAACTAATTTTAACAAATGCAACATTTTAGTATTACCCTTTCTATGATTTCTAGAACTGGAAATTATGATAAAACCCTGTTTTCTAATTAATGAAAATGTGCTTTTTTAAACTTTTTTTAGCCAGCAGAGTCTTATGTAATCTGGCGTCTCACGTGTTGTTTCTATGTAATTTACAAAATTCCATTAGATACAAGTGAGTCGGTTAATGACGGTATAGGGCACTGCGTAGGGACCCTGAGCTTTTAAGACAGGGCCCCTCGGTCTCGTCACGTGATCAGGTTAGTTTACGAAGCCGAAACAGCCACCCAGATCCGCGATGATCTACTAAAATGATCGTGATCTGCTGGATAAATCTGTCAGACAGAATCATGACGACCAGCCATACCTCGGCGGTATGGCTTACTTAAACGAGCTGACTCTTTGCAAACATTTTTACTGTTTTATGTCGGTCGGTGACACATTTATTGGGACGCTACAGCAGATCAGTGTGCAAGCGGACAGAGACAAAGGGAAAGGCTTTCCATAGCTAGAATGCTCCGGGCCTAAGAGAAGCCGAGAGGTAAGTGAGGAACAAACATACGGTGTAAGAATCAAAATGATTTACAATTAAACACAAATTAACATAATGTAAAGATTTGTCACATGAATAAAAAGACCCAAGATAAGAGTAAACGGTCCTCTCTGTTAGATGTACGTAAAATGCGAGCTGTCCTGTAATGATCGTACTTAACAGGCCATTGATCAGACAATGCTTATGTATCAATTATGAATAACACGTATTGTATTATTTTATTTTTTACATTCTCCATCATGTGCGTTATCACACATCAGTTTATTGATTTAAATTCAGACTGATCTGGCTTGTCAAAACCCGTTATCACGACATCACTGGCACTTTGTTTTTTTTTTAGTTTATTTCTAAAATTGCTTTTACCTGATAATTAATTTGATTACTTTGAGTTTGCTTCTGAGTTTTAACTCTAGCATAAAGATACATACCGGAAATTCAAAGTAATGTACTGAATGTTTATTTCTATTGAGTGAACTTTTGACTCCCGCATCGTGTTACGTTTACGCACAAAATGTAACAATGTTTCACTCTCGGCTGAAGTTTTATACTGGCGTCTACCATCTTGACAAATTGTAAACACGGTCAAAATGGCAGCTCCTAAAGATAACCTCCTTCTAATTACACCAAAACGAAATATTCGTGTCAGTTTTGCTCGGTTACATTTTATTACTAGTTTAGCGGAATATAAACTCCTTTAGCGAATAGCAATACAATATGGCATGTTGTATGTTGTGGCAGAACTATTGTCAATGTTTGGATCTGAGATTTTGTTAGTTTTAGCATGTTTGTATCCATTCTTTGTACTTCAGAAATCTGTTGCATATCAAAGAGGCACAATGTACGGTGTACATAAAATTACTAAAACATTTTATCATTTGTATATCTTTCTGATAACACTTTAAAATTTAAAGGATGTATTTGCATATCCGTTAACAGCACTGGAGGCCATTTTAAATCCAGAAGCTCAGAATAGCATGTTATTATACCACATGTACTTGAAGTAGTAAGCACATTTTTCTTAGCTAACTGGGTGCCACTTGCTGAATTATACGTGGAATTTGATCATGTCACGTGACGACAATCGAACGTGCTGCTGTTTGCAACATTTTCTGTTGCGAAATTCATGAAGATTCTCATATTGTTTAAAGAGAGTCGGCAGTATGCGCTGCATATGCTAGCGACTGGTACAGATATGTGTGTGGCACAGGCTTAAGTCTCGAGCTAGGACAGACATTGTGCCACTTATGCAACAAAAATAAACACACACGTACACGCAAGCACACTTCCTCTCTCTGTCTCCTCCACTGTACATGAAAGACGTGCTCGGGAAGGCAGTGTTCCAAAGAACAGTCCATGCTGTTCTAGTGATATTCAGTGATAAGCCAGTACACATAAGGTATACTGTGTAAGAGATCTTTGTTGGGCTAAAGATGGCCCCTATGTAAATAACAATAAATGGTCTTGGCTATCCGCAGTGCTTCCTGTTTTAGTAGTGACCAGTGGCTACAGTTAACGGTTTTCCCTGTTTGTGTTTATGAATTGGAAGAACGTGAGTAACACATTGCAGTGTTTTGTCTTTCCCCTTGTAAAGCAGGGTAAGCAAAACAAGCTTTTTATGTTGTTTTATAGAAGCTTCTGTGGTTGTACCAAAGGTTTTAGCAGGCCATGATGCATTTAAATTCTTTTATTTGGGAACCAACCAAATAATGTAAAGCTGTCATTTAGATCATATAAGTTGCAAGCATTTACACATTAAGTTAGTTAAAAGATCAAAGCATGTTCTTCAAGATATAGTTGCTTTTTTAAAAGTGTGCCTAATGGCTGCTGCATTTTGTTTATTATATAAACATTCACTGTTGAGTTTGAGTTTTAAAAATTCATGAGCTGCTATTGTAGACTGTTAAAGATTAAACATTGGTGTTCAGTGGAGTTGCAGTTGTTTTAGGATTATGCTGAAAGTCACAGTATAGTGATATTATAAAATTAAACCTCTACATTGTTTGTTTGTATATGTGACTCAGACTCACGCCCTGAGCACACAGTCCTGAGACATGACTGTCATGCACCATGTAAACCGTATTGAACCGGTTCATGTAAAACTGATTTTAAATAGCCTACATATCATGAATGTTTTGCCTGATGTCTCTTATAAAATGGTATTTATATACACAGGCTGTTATATATGAGTGCAAAGGGCCACTTTACAGAGCTTAGCAGATGTAAGAGTTGTTTTACTAGCAGGCCAGTCCAGGTCGCTTGGCTCAATAGTAATGGTTGAAAAACATTTCATCATAACATTAAAGTTGTTCACTAAATATACTTTTTTCATAAGCCCACACATCTAGTTTTCATTTTATGTCTTAAAGAAAAAACATAAAAAATGCTAAGGTTTTGAGGATGAAAGCATATAATGCAACCCATCCATATTTGGATCTGCCTAGTTTGGTATTGGTATGAAATTACAGAAACGGTACATGAAATGCTATTTCTTACACAATACATGTCTAGTGATTTAAATATGTATGATGAGGTACATTTTAATGAGAACCTCCGGTTTGGATTACAATTATTATGCCCTTGATTGAGTTTATTATACTATATGATACTCTAGGGAATCTGGTTTTGTTTTTGTGGGAAGAAGTGGAATTTCTTACACAAAAGAAAATGAATAAGTATACTAAAGGCAAGCAAATTAACATGGCAAAACGTATTTTTCATTGAGTGAAAATTGTTTTCAGTGATTCCCATATTGCAACTAATTGCCTCATCACCCTTGTGGGGAACATTTGTGTGCAGCGAGCCTTTTGATGCACACTCCCTTTAGAACCGAGAAGAAACCGAAGCTGGCCCTTTAAGGAAAATTACGCTGATTTTGTTGGCTTAAGCCCAAGTGGGGGAGGGCATGTGTTTACTGAGAGGCAGCAGCTGATTGGTTGAACTCTGCTCTGAGTCAGAGTGTCATGGAGAGGAGTGGCTGACCGGCATAAAATAACATCTCCTTATAAGGGAAGTGGTGGACCATACCATATTGCACAAGACACACAGGGGGGTTCTTACTAAGCTGAGTTGGTCTTAAAGAATTTTTAAATTGCTTTTTGTGGAGATTGTATCAATAAAATCAATGTTTATTTAGGATACACTTTATTTAACACTTTGTTTAGTTGGATACATCCTTAGCTTTCAGCTTTTGTTTGTCATACAGTTAAGCTGTTGAGGAGCACAGTGGGTACAGATCATCCCATATTACATATTCTTAAAGAATATCTGATTCTTTGATCCTTACTTGTGTATATTGAAATTGTGGCTCCCCTCTGAAGCAGAGTGGTTTGCCCTGCAGATAGGCTGTAGTTGCACCTCCCTAAGTCAGATTTATCTCAACTCCCAGGAAATACAGCAGCGACGATTGAAGTGTGAAAGCTGCCGATCAAGAAACTTTGCCTTTAAGTGGACCGTACTGAGTGAGAGGGACCCATAACTGGAAAGCACCATCGAGTTTTTCGAGAGGAATTTTCTCTAAATCCTCTTCCAATGGTTCACTGGTTGAGGCCATGGCCTCTCAGTCAGGGTAAGCCATAGCACCAGCCTTGTTTTCAGTGAGTAACTCCTGTAGTAGTCACGGCAAAGTTTTAGGCCTTCTTTCAATAATACTCTTCCTGCTTTAGTTTGATTTCTTTAACATCACTTTACATCAATAAATGTGAGTTAATGCAAACAGAAACATTGCTTGACAATCCATGCAAAAGAATTAGAAGGTTAGAAGGCAGGCCTAACAAAATTGGAATCTAGTTTGTTGTTATTGTCTGAAGCACCCTTAAAATATTGTGAGATGTTGGACAGTTTTAAATAAGGAATTTCTTGCTTACATGCTTTATTCTGAAAAGCCTTTTCTTGACGTACGTGGATGGGTACTTTTATCTAAATACACCTTCAGACTAATGCCTCACATTTGATTGAATCAAACCATGTATTTAGATTCAACTGATACCTTCTAAATGTAAGTGTTGGCCTAATACCACAATCTGTCTTTCATAAACTTACTTTGACATGTGGGAAGATATGTCCTCCCCTCTGTTTTACCATACATTTGCATTATTGGATATACAACCCGCAGACACCTGGAAAAGTCTTGTGAATTTTTACATACAGGTGTAATGGCATACAATGTAATGTTGATATTTTTCCAGCATTTTCCTGTTAGTTCATGTAAATTAAATTAATTTACGACCTCCTGACCATTTAGTGACCATGTATAAAGTGAGCATTTTTTTCTTTTACATTTATATTAATGTATGCATTAGTTGAACATTTTTCTAAAGCGGATAGCAAGCTGCACATTTTATCTACATGTGACCCGTCTGTGAAATCCAGGCTAATCTAATTATTAGATTAGGAGCATCAAAGTTTTGATTTCAATGATTATTTTCTCTATTATTTTGCTCTTTTACGTGGCCTTACTCGGTCAGTATTTAGATATCAAGGTTATATTTTCAGAGAATGTTTATTACAACCTGTAGGATGATTTTATGAAAAAAAGAAAGAAATCATAAATAAACTGGCTCGTGTGTTACGTGGGAACCCCATGTAGCTGGTGTTGGTTGAATCGAGCAATAAACACACCGATTGGAGTATTGTTATTGGTCTAGGTTTTGTAAGTAATGTTTCAAAAAAGCTGGTAAATGTGACATAACGGTATTCACGAATAATCCTTAAATCTGTTGGCCTGTAGAAAGGCTGTGGCTACAGTTTCAATTATATGGCCGTTCACTCTTTTAATGAGCAGTATGTTAAGAAGGGATTTGGTGTGTGCACTACAGTTCATTAGTAAATATCTTGAATTATATGCACTAGATAGTGCATAGTGATGTGTTTGTATACCAAGCGACTACACTTTAAATTGTTAGTTTATATGGTTTTAAGTTTTTCCATTATAGCATATTCGTACAGTTTTGTCAATACTGATATTTAGTACGTTTTCAGATGCAGTTATTTTCATTGAGATGAAGCAGGTTTTGTGTAGTCAAGTTGCAGTCTGTGTTCTTCTGTCAAAGTACATGCAACACTTGACAATGTCACTACTGTAAATAAGAATTCTGACTGAAATCTTCAGTCTCCTTCAACTCGCTACTCATTCAGCTAACAAAGTATATCTTCTGCTGTAACACGATTTCAATGTTAAAAGTTATTCAATTGATATAGTGGTTAGGGATTCACAACCATCCCCCAGACTTCACATTTAATAGCCTGCAGATTTAATCACTGATACAGTCTTACCCAAACAACATATATTTGAGGTTTGTAGTTGGATTTAATTGTCATTTAAGTGTTAATTAAAAGTTGAATTAAACTGATCAACTCAATAATTTGTTTACTGTAAGAATATTAGGTTATTGTAATGGCTTAATGTTGTTAGCTTTAAGCATCCTTATATTTTCTTGGTCTTTTATTTTGTTTTGGTTGCTCACCGCTAAGTAAGTTTTTATATAGAGATGTGAAATTATTCAAGTTTATTTCAGATAAATGCCGATCGCTGCTGGTTAGATTAGTCGTGCGTGTCACAGAGCTTCCGTGTCGTTTTCTGTGCACTGGTTCTGAGCTTCTTGTTATATTTATTAGTTTTTAGCCGTTGTTATGGCGGCTGACATGATTATCCTGCGTTTACAGCTAAAGTGAGCGAGCACACTAATGGGATAGGCAGGGGCGCCAGATTTGAGATATTATTTATTTTGGATATTTCATATATTTTGCTTTCTTTTGGCTGAAAGCAGTAATGCCATTTTTAAACGAAAAATATTCAGCAGCCAAAATTTTAGTGCATTTCTAGTCTAAATATATTTTTATAAATGTATAGCATCTGTGAAAGATGTTAACCCAATCATTGCATTCGGGCAAAATTTAGTTAAAGTTTTTAGTCGGTGTATTTTGCATACTACTGCACACCCATTACATGCAAACATCATGCGTCATCAGCGTTCTCACGTGCAAACAGCGGTGGAAAACTGACACGTTATGCTACAAAACTGAAAACTTGCTGCATCTCATCCCATTTTAAAACCGTTGTTTACATTCGTTATTGTAATAATGTTATTCTGTTTCTCACTGGTGAATAAGACACAATGTACTGGAACCGATCCAATAGTTTCTGGTCTGTGTGCGTTCAAGTGCTTTTAAGAAGGTGAGGCTTTGGATGGCAGTTTGGATGGAGGGAGGGATTCTATGATTTCACTGTTAGCAGGCTAAAGTTCTCCCCTAGACTAACAGCCTTTTAGGAAATTTCATTTTTTTATTTGATATATTACACTTCAGAACACATCCCACAAATCTTACATGACTTGGGTTGTTTGCTGTCGTCAGTGTTCTTGATTTTAAAATTATCTTTTGGGATCTTTTGCTAAACACTGGCCGAATATTCAAACTAAACTACTTTAGATGTTACTGTCAATATTAGGCCACATACTTCACATACTTCATTTGATGAATCTCTGTAATGTACAGTGCAGATAGTGATGTTGTGTATGTAACATATTATGTTGGCACAATGTAATGTCTTGGTTTGCAAAAACCTGTGCATTTAAGATGGACTGAGCTAGTATTACAAATAATTTTCTTTTATTTAACTCTAATAATGCATTATCTTATAACTGTTGTCCTATTTTGTCAAATAATCCAGATTTGTTTTCAAAATGGGAACAGGGAAAGCAATACGTTTTTATTTATTTATTTATTTTATTATTCAAAATGTGTAACTGGTGCAATCCACAAATATGGTATGTTTTGATAATTTTTACAGTATTGTTATTTAGTTACAGTATTGTCCACATCCTTCTGACTTAGTCACAAGTTAACTGTTACATCACAAGTTTATCATTAACTGAGACAAGCTAGCTAGTCTACAGATTGACTGCTTTTCTCACATGTATATTACATTTAATTACATTACTTTTGTGTTTTGGTTTCAAGAGATTTATCATAATATATTTATGTTAACTCTCTAAAGTTGACAATTGCATCAATTAACATTTCCTTAAGGCTAAAAACATTATATTTTCCAAGACAAAATTACATGTTATATTTTATTTAACCTTATTTGTGGAAAGTGCCAACTGTATCTTGACTTAAATGTAGATAAAGGTTTTGGAAAGCTATTTTGTCCCTCAATGCTTAGTGACTTTGTCTCTGTTGTTAGCAACATGAACCGTGAAGACCGGAATGTGCTCCGTATGAAAGAAAGGGAAAGGAGAAATCAGGAAATCCCACAGGGAGGAGAGGTCTTCCCAGCTAACTCCCCCCTCTTCCCTGAACCTATTAAAGTTGTAAGTTCATTTCGTTTCTTCATTTTTTTGCCCTTTAGACTTTTTTGCCTTTTTTTTTTATTATTTATTACATCCTGGCATTCTGCTTTACTAATCTTTGTCCTTAGTAAAGGACCCATATGCAAAAAGTACTGTGGCTGTATCAGATGGTAATACCATGGTTATTTTTCTATGTACAGAGTGATTATTATTGCACCCTGGTGTTTAGAATCTACTTCATTTAATAGCATGGTAGTACTTAGGTCTGTGCTCATACAGAAATGTATCAACGTATTACAAGTGTTATCCTCACAATACTGCATTTACTTGGGATCCTTGTAGGTATTTTTGTGCTTTTATTATGTGTGGTTCAAGCGATAAAGAAGCAGGTTGTCTAAATAACCACAAACACTGTCATCCGGTCAGATGATATTGCAGTGCATTGCAATGAATGGCATCATGATGTGTATTATGGTAGTCAACGATGCCCAGCCCTAGTTCTACCATGGTATGTGTCCAAAACACATGATAGTGCCAAGGTACTATGTGGCCAATAATTTGTAGTACCAAATAACTAGTTTGTTTTGATAGTGATTTTAAACCTGTTGAGTTATGTTTGCGGTAAGTACATTATGTCTGACCTAAAACATGTGGTTAGTGCCCTAGTAATGTCATTCCCGAACAAATGGTAAGTTCTCAGCTGTATCTTGTTCCTAAAAAGCACTTATTTACAGAGGGTTGTATGATGTTGTGTGGTTCTGGTGTGAACAGGTAAACGGCATGCCCGATTAGTCTTGGACTGTTGTTAAAATAATATCATGGTGAATTAAGACGTATTATAAGGTTGCAGTCTGAAGGCGTGACTATGCAACACGAATATAGTAAATGTATATGGCACACCTCTCTGCTTAATGGTTCTTGCTGGTTGAACGCTGGTTTGCATTTTGGAAGTGCTTAAGAAATGTTAATTAGTCGTGTTCTGTGTACCAGTTAATTTTAAGACCCCATAAAATAGATATACAAGTACAGTTTTGTTTCCTATCGAAGCATAAATCCTATTCCTCATCCCATCCTGAAAGAGAAAGACTACGTTTTAGCTGTGTACCTGCAAAATAGTGCATATTAGGTTGATCTAAAATGTAAAAGAAACAACCGTGGATTTGTAGGCACATATGTTACAGTAAAGAAGATTACAATCTTTCTAATGTAATCTTCACTGCTAACAAGCTTTGTCCACAGGTAAGTGTTAAACATTGATAGTGAATCTGTCATGCAAGAAATATATCCAGTACTGGCAGCTGCAATCCAAGCTGGTATCTCTTTTTCCTCATTATCCCTGTGTGATGCGTTTACTAACCGTGGAAAACCCCTGCTTGACATTTCCTCGGGTCAGGCTACAACCTGCTACATTACTTGTTTATTTTGGATTTAAGCTTTGGTGTATGTGCAAAAAATATTTGACATTAAACCACTCCCGTATGCTTGATTTGAACATTCTGGACTGGTCAGCTGAAGGACAGATGATATTAGTCACATGATTCAAGATTATTAAAATCCTGTATATCAAAAGGCCTACATGTCTGTATACAAGTTTAGAAAAGATCAAGTTAAAGCACATTAGTTTCCAGTTTTGTTCATAATCTCCATCTCTGGTATTTCGAGTCTTTCTCACCCTTTTCCAATTTCCTTTTCTCCCAACAGTCCAAAGAAGATAAACTTGCAAGTCGCATCCAGAGCATGCTGGGAAATTACGACGAGATGAAGGAAACCATCGGTGAACCCCCAATGTCCAAACTCATTCCCAAATCCTCCAATAGTTCCTCTGAAGAGAAGACTGGTCAGTCTCTGTACAGCGACCAGCGTGGAGGCTCTCAGAGCCAGAACAGCAAGTGGACTCCCGTCGGCCCCGCTCCCGGAGCATCGTCCTCCTCTTCCTCATCGTGCTCTTCCTCCTCAACGTCCTCGTCCTCGCAGAAACGCTCATCCATGCAGGGAGGTCATAGCAGCAGCCAGCGTAGCAGCAGTAGCAGCCAGCGCCACGAGCGAGACTACGGCAGCGGAAGCAAGAAGTCCAGCAAGCACAGCTCCGAGCACAAGTCCCACTCTACCTCCAGTCCCGCCAAGGGCTCCATGAGCTCTGGCAGCCACTCGCGCTCACTGGCAGCCGAGCATAAGGAGCGTTACCGCAAGTCTCCAAGGGACCGGGAAGCCAACTGGGACTCACCCTCAAGGATTCATTCTTTCTCGAGCGGGCAACATCCCAGCCAGGCTTTCCCACCCTCAATTATTAAGCCCAGCTCTATGATTCAGAAACCTACCGCCTACGTGCGGCCCATGGACGGACAGGAGACCGCCGAGCCCAAGACTTCTTCCGAGTCCTACGGCAGCCAGTCACACAGCAGCGCGGTGGGAGAAATGAAGCCCAACGGCAAGGCTTCTCTCACCAAGTTGAAAATTCCAACGCAGCCTGTAGATGTAAGAGTTTGCTTCTTTTCTTGTTAAAGCTCGTTATAGCTGTACTTGGACAATATGTTGTCATTTTAGGAACTATAGGCCACTTGTTGTGTTAAAATTAAACAAAAATCAGTTATTTAACAGTACATAAAAAAAAACGTTTTAAAGCACTATTATATCCTGACTCACAATGGTAATCTTATAATATAGAAAAAATACAGTTTTACAGTTTAATGCTTTTATTGGTTGATCATAAATTTGCTCAGCTCTGCCAAAGTAAGGTAATGAGATTCATAGGGCTGGATGATATTGAGGAAAAATGCAACGTGCAATAATAATACAAGAACTCGCTAAGTATCGTGATATGCAATAAGCGTTACGATGCTGTCTAAAGTTAGCAAAATCAATTATTATCTTCTTGTTAACTGTCACCATTCCACAAACTAAATATATTGATGGAAATGTATTTTAGGTGTTTTTATAACAATAAACATAAACAAAACATTAATAAAACGTTAATATTATGCATTTAAAATACCTAAAGGAAAAAGTTTAGTTCGGATAGTGCATTTTATTGTGTAGGCTCAATATGTGCACTGCCAGTTATCGATAAGTATAAATAAGTAAAATGTAATGCTGTCGCAATGTAAAGTGGATGTGACCCAGCAACAAACTTTCAGCCATGTTTTGGTAGTGCAGTGTCCTGTTTCTTATTACACATGTGAATTCACTTCGTAAATAATGTTTAAGCTGACTTCAGATGATCTGCATGCTGCAATAATGACTAATTGTATTCTTTTTATACTCTCTTGTAGGGTTCAATGGGAGGAGATGCAAGCTGTGTGGATGAGATTTTAAAGGTGTGATAAGTCATATTTCTCGTTGCTGTCATTATTTTCATGCAAAAGAGAAGTTCACGCAAATGTTTACCACATAAACTTCAATATTATGCTATTATTATTGGCACCATGGCATGCCAAGTTATGAAAACTGAAGCACTTTAGTATCCCCGGGTTTCAAATGGTTCATAAGTATCTACAGTTTTAATGGTACCTGAGCTCATTTATGTATTTTTTTTCTCCATCAGGAAATGACTCAGGTCTGGCCTCCTCCACTAACAGCCATTCATACCCCTTGCAAGACAGAACCTTCAAAGTTTCCCTTTTCCACCTCCAAGGTCAGACATCAAATAGTCTCAAAAGTATTCACAAAAGAGCACTTGCCAGTATTATATAATATATCACACACCAATAGGCATAGTAATTGTTTGTAATTGTTCTTTCTCTTTATTTTAGGATGCCCAGCACCTGTCATTTGGGGCTCACAGTAAGTTTTAAAAAATCCTTTGTGAATTCCTCTTTTGTGACATCACTTCCTTTCATAACATTTTGGTGTCACGTCCTGATGATAAACGTGTTTTGTTTTCTCAGAGAAGATCTCAGGGAAGAGCGCGTCCACCAGTCACCCATCAAAGCCATGCGACAGCGAACAGTCCAAGTGAGTCCAGTGTCAAGAACGCCTACAGCTAATTCTGTTTTTCTTTTAAGCTTTTTGATCTATTTGAACAGTGAAATATCATTACGCTATAGATCAGTCAGAGATGAATAAAAAAAAATACAGCTACCCTGTGGTCACTTTGTATAAACCTGTGTACAGATATGCACTCATGCTGGAAGGATGTGGGATGACCTTTGCACTGTCTGTTCTTTTCATTATTTGTGTTTACAGTCGAAGGATGACTTTTTATCGTTAATCAACAACATGCTACAGATAGCATCCATAAAGCTTAAAATGTTTGAAATGTCTTAATTAAACACATCATCTGTTGAAGGAATGTTGATGTCCTGTTGTCTTTATTTCAGCACGCTGCATGAAGACCTGAAGCTTAGCAGCAGTGAGGACAGCGATGGAGAAGATCCCACCAAAGCCGCGTCCAGAAACAACTCAGCAAGGTGACACACCCAGCCATTCGCTATTCACAGTGTTCTCTATAACGAATCCCATGGGGATGATGGGCAGGTCACAGAACACTCTTTTAGCCTTACTCTAAGGTGGTGGTGATATAGAATTACACACATTGCCGCACATTGTTGGATCTCCGGCGGCTCCACCTGATAGTAGAACACATGACTATAGGCAAATCTTATCGTAATTGCAAAATCCTCCACAAACTACATTTACTTTGTGATTCTTATTGTACAGCTTTTCCAAATGGAATAACGTGTGGGCTTTTTAGTAATCTTGCTTAGGTTGTTAATGGTAGGTTACATAGATTCATTTAGCATTGGACGTTTTTATCCAAAGCAGCTTACAAATGAGGGAGCGTTAAGCATTTGCCATAAGAGCTAACATTAAGCAGATAGTTGATTGCTCAGCAGCCAGATTCTAACCAATTTGTATATCTGAAATCCCAGTAACAACAGTAATAACAGCGAGGCTGCCGAGCGAGAAGACACCAGCAGTCACAGCGGCTCCGAGAGCAGCTCGGGTTCTGACAGCGAGAGCGAGAGCAGCTCCACAGACAGCGAGACCAACGAACCGCCTCGTGCCGCCTCACCTGAGGTGACTCAGACACAGCCATGCCTTCACACCCACATGCAAAAAAGCTCATCACATGACACTAATCTTCACTGCACTGCCAGTATCGATATGAGCCATTGGCCAAGAACACAAATTGCCTTTGATTTGAATACAAGCAAGATTTCTTAGTTTTTTCTTCATTAAGAAAATGACTGGAAATGGTGGCCCATCCAAGTCTACACTTAGTTTTGAAAGACATTTTTAGCATTGAAGAGAATATGTAAACATTATATAAACATAAAAGCAATACAAATGCTAAAATTATTGTAGGTTGTATTTGATATGTTATATAGTATATGGAATTGAAATATCTCTCTCTCTGACATCACAGCGTGAACAGCCCACAGCCAATAAATGGCAGTTGGACAACTGGTTCAAGAAAGTCAACAAGTCGTCCCCAGCGTCTCCGGTGGAGAACAGCAACACAACACCATCCAAGTATAAGAAAGAGGGGCGAGAGACTGGCTCAAGCAGGAACTACAGCGGCCCGGGTTCTAAAGACCCGACCCCAGCTACCGGACGAGACCTGCGGCCCACCCAAAAGGGCACGGAAAGCTGCAGAGGACGTCAGAAGTCTCCTGCCCAGAGCGAAGGTGGAAGTCAGGTTGGACGGCGGGTGGTAGGCAAAAAACAGCCTAAGAAGTCAGACAAGCCACCTGTGGTGGAGGAGCCGAAAGGCGGGCTGAAAGTGGAGACCGAACCCTCGCCTGAAATCCCGTCGCACAGGGCCCGTGCGGCCAACAAGGGCCCGCGCAAACCCAACATCAAAAAAACCTCTTCCCCGCGGCCTGCGCAGGACAAACGCAAAAACAAAGCACCCAGCAAGATGCAGCAGAAGTCCCGCGAGTTCGTAGAATCGGATTCATCATCTTCGGACTCGGAGGGCAACGAAAGCGTCCCTTCTTCTTCGCAAACGCCGAGAGAGCAGTATGCCGAGAACCCATCTGTGCTGTTCTCGCCAATGCTCTCTCCACTGAGTGACCCAGAAGAACGGTTGCCACCGAGACTTCTGGTCCAGATAGACCTCAACCTGCTGTCCCGAGTGCCTGGGCGACTTTACAAGGACATGGAGGTGAAAGTGGAGCGGGACTCTCCTACGGAGGGAAAGGACTTCCAGAAACAGTCTGGAGAAAAAGTGGCGAGCAAGGGAAAGAGAAAACACAAGGTTGGTTTTCATGTTGAATTTCGGAGCAATTTTGCTCTGAGCTGTCTAACTCTATGTGGAGCATTCCAAATAAGTCATTTATTAGGTTTCATTTTTGCTTTAGTAAGATTACTCTCAAAGTTCTAAAAGTGGCTAAGTATTAATAATGATTGCCAAACAAAAAAGTATTTGTAATCATTTATTACTCATAAAATTATCATTTTGCTTTAGCGTCCCTACAATGTGTAGGGCCTAACCTCAGTTCAAATGTAAGTTTTATTTTGTTTCTGCAGAATGATGATGATGGTGTCAAGCCAGACTGTAAGAAATCCAAGCTGGAGGAGAAGTCATCGCATAAATCAAGCAGTAAAGAGTGAGTTCATTCCACTTGATATTTAGGTAGTTGACAAATAAATATGTGACTGTGTCCTGTGGTGTGACAGCAAAAATGTAGAAAAAAAAAACTCATAATCTTTATTGCTGGAGTTACAAATAGGATGAAAAAGATTTATCTTAAATGTTAGAGGGTTTTTTTTTTTACATTTTTGTATGTCACACCAGATGACAACTAGAAGTAAAAAATTATCAAGGAAATCTTCACATTTCCTCCGTTCCCAGGGTGTTTCCTCTGTAACTGTAAAACCTGTAGTAATATTTGTCAGATATTTTTTTACCAGTTCACCTATTTTACCTGTTTGAAGTTATTGGTTCACTGTACTGCATCACATTTGATTCCCAAATTGTCTTTGTAGTATTTTTTAGTGCTAAGAGAATTATTTTAGGTGTCAGGATTGCCCACTAAACTGCCACCCAAGAGGCATTTTGAGACTAAAACCATCTAATTACTTAAAGGAGGTTTGTGCCTCTGTTATTAGTCAATGTACATGTACTTTTCCAGATTGATATATTAAGCTTACAAAGGTTTGGAATCCTTTAAACATGATTTATGGAACAAGTCTGGAACTTATACACCATTTGCCATATGTGTCTGAGATGGCAGTCAACACTAACGGACTTTCCACTTAAAGTGGAAATGATTAACAAAGTACACAGCATGTTGAAAAATGTGGGAGCCTGCATTTGAATCCTGTAATCCAAAAATGATAATTGCTCTTTTATCTTAAATAAATCGTCTATTACAGCTCATCTAAGCATGCTCAGGAGAAGGATTCGGCGCCGTCTCCCTCCATCACGCTACAGCGGATGCCCAAGTCCGAGCAGCCGGTCCGCAAACGGATGCTGAGCCAGTCCTCCACTTCTGCACCCAGCAGCAAAGACAGCAATAAAAGCAGCTCCAAACACCGCAAAGGCGAAGACAAACCCGTGCGCAGGGATGGCAAGGTGTGTTTCCTGTTGTATTTGTCATCCTCTTCCTTTAATCAAGTTTTGTTTGAACTTTCTCAGCATGGGAAAAAAACATTCAGCCATGACTTGATAAATAAATTTAACAATGTTTCTCATGTCTTATTAATACGTGAGCATGTATAAACGGTTTCAGTGGCGCCATTCGTTCTTTTTTTTTTTACTTTCATTTCTCAATCTTGTTTCTTTTTCAGGAGAAATCTTCTAAAACGGACAATCCACATGCCATCTCAGATGGATCAAAGTCTAGATCCAAACTCCTGTTTGAGGACAGGTACTTAAGGACTTCTCTTTTAACTCTTTTTGCCCTAGATGGGTGCCTTAAAGTTGCCTTGTTTATCAGTTTTGATCCTAACCAGCTGCTCTGTGACGAGTGATGTAACATTTTATTGATTTTTATTGACTAACATCAAACTTAGTGTTCAAAATAAAATTTTAATGGTTAAAAATCAAGCTCCGCATAGCTGTGTATTTAAGCGTCAAGTATTATTCTATTGGCTGCAAATTTGTACTTTTGTGTTCAGGTGTCATTGTGTTTATTTACTATTGTGATGTCAGAGGAGTAAATGTGTGTGTGCATTTCAGGGTTCATTCTGCTGATCATTACCTTCAAGAAGCGAAGAAACTGAAACACAACGCAGATGCTCTGGTAAGGGTTGTTTTAACATCTGCTGTCTGCAACATCAGCGTCCGATAATCTGTGATATTTCTATCTGACCTTTTCTGTTAGTTGTCCATTGGGAGCCACATAACAGGTGCTCTACTCGACTGAACATACCGTTTTAAAAGTCACGAGTCAATATAATTTACAAATCTACCCTCTGAAAGATAAAGCCACATGAACTGATGAAACAAATCATGTTCCAAGCAAGGAACTTTTTTTGTATTCAAGCTTGTTGCTCCATTCAGTCAAACACACACAAACTCCATAAGAATCAAGTCTTTTAAGTCCTGTCTAAAGGGGAAAGAAATAACTGCAATATAACACAAGTGACAGAACCAAAAGCAAATGTAAAGTTATTTATATAGCTAACAAATGTATTCAAGTAAACATTCAGGAATTGAAAAAACAATAGCAGTCATATGTGAAATAAAATGTTATAAACGTACAAAATGCTTTCTCAGTGTGCTACTTAAGTCCTTGTGTGAAACGTGTTCCAAAAATATACTGACTCCTCACACACATTTCACTGTGGCTGTGTAACTTAAACACACTGTCTTCCTCTCCACAGATGGACAGGTTCGAGAAGGCAGTGTACTATCTAGATGCTGTTGTGTCTTTTATTGAATGTGGAAACGCCCTGGAGAAAAGTGCCCAGGAGGCAAAGTCCCCCTTCCCCATGTATGCAGAGACCGTGGAGCTCATCAAGTAAGACCGCTGAGCATTTGATCAGTATTCTCAAAGATTTTCAATCTCAATGTAACAGATTTAACCGAGGTGACTCATGGGTATGTGTTATATAGGTACACTATGAAGCTAAAGAGCTACATGGCTCCAGATGCTACCTCTGCAGATAAAAGACTAGCGGTGCTGTGGTACGTAACACATTCTGCATAAAATTATACAGCGTTATTATATAAGTTTGTATATTTGTTAGACAGTTTCTGACAGTCAAACATAATATTTATTTCAGGTTAATTTCATACAAAATAACTTGCAATAATACCATGTATTTTAATATTGTGTAATGTCTTGTTTAATTATTTTATTATTATTATTTAGTATTATTAGTTCTTTATAACTATAATGTATGTAAAGCTGCTTTGCAACAGTGAAAATTGTGAAAAGCGCTATATAACAAATATTCAATTCTATTTCATTTTCAATTTAACCTGATAACCGTCACAGCAGTAATTGAGTATACATATGAATATTTAGATACAATTTTTCAAACATTTTTAAGTGTTAAAAAAAAAATGTCATTTTAGGTATTTTTATAAATTACAGTAACATTAACATTTTTTCATCTTTTTGTTTGTTTATCGTTATGAGAATTGGCCAATTATTTTATCTCGAGTCTTTTACCTTTCCATCAATTTTTAGTTTGTCATGATTAGACTAAAATTCAACAATGACATATTAAAGTGTATAGGGAAATAACATAGGTGTTCCTCCAGAGGAACGGTGACAGTTAACGGGTTAAGACTTTATGCAATAATGCATGCTAATGTATTTTTAGACCATAAAATAATTGATACATTTGTCTGTGTCTCCTGCAGTCTGAGATGTCAGGCTTTACTTTATCTGAGGCTCTTTAAACTACGGAAAGAAAGTGCACTGAAATACTCTAAGACTCTTACTGAACACTTGAAGGTAACAACATGTCCTTGTCTTTTTAATTCTAACCATGAAGTTTATTTTTTAACATGAAATTATTTACGTACAACTGAAATGTGCAGTATGAAAAACATTTAGCTATGCGTCGTATGTGATAACAGAGCGTCTTGTTACTGTTTTCAGAATTCGTTGAGTAATACCCAAGCTCCGTCTCCGGGAGTAGCAAAGTAAGTGTGAAAGTGTGATCTGTGTGAAAACGTCAAAATCACAACACCACAACTGTTTTTGTCCTAACCAGTTGTGACGATCAACATTTTTTAACACATGATTGGTTTCTGTTTTTAATGTAATATGCTTGACGCTCATATCATGTCTTAAGGTTAAGATGAGCTGTTTGATGTGGCAATATTCTCACAATGTCGTTTTGCGTCCTGCAGTAAAACGGCCGGAATGCCGTCTCCGGTTTCTCCTAAGCTCTCTCCAGGCAGTGCCGGCAGTTACTCTTCCAGCGGCTCCAGTCAGAGCGCCAGCTCCTCCGTCACCATCCCCCAGCGCATCCACCAGATGGCAGCCAGCTACGTGCAGGTCACATCGAACTTCCTTTATGCCACAGAGGTGTGGGACCAGGCCGAGCAGCTGGGTAAAGAGCAGAAAGGTACGGCCAATATTTTGCTGCTACTCGTTTTATTTACTGTTCTGAAACCAATAGTCCTCCAAACCTGTGACTTTCAAGACGCCTTCCAAAACTAGTAATGTTGATATAGTAAATATGTTTTGGTACTAAAATTCAACCTTGTTGTTTTTTGTGTTTATTCCCTTACCCATAGTTCTTATTGTTTTTAACTTGATATACTAAGACAATTGGTTAATAGCAAATTGCCATTTTGGCTTTTGTTTTGAGTAATGCAGTCTAATAAATGTACAAGAATGTATTAATTGGAAAAATAAGGAAAGTTAGTGAAGCTAGTGAATTAATTTTGGCAAATACTAAAGATAGCATTTCATCAATGGGTAAAACTAAAGCTATACCAACAGGATACAAGGTGATGGTATTTAAGTAATAACATAAACATTTTACTAAAACCTCCCCTAATTTATGATTAGGATGACATGTAAAATCTGTCTACTTATGATAATGTCATTGGCGTTTCCTTCAGCAAATCTAGTTGGTGTGTTTCTTTCTTTAGTCAATATTTTTGCTGTTGTTTTATATGTACGCACAGATCTAAATGAGAACACCTGCAACATTTGACTATTATAATGCTTGTTTTGACTGACCCTCATGTTTTTGTTTGTGTTCTTCAGAGTTTTTTACTGAACTGGATAAGGTTATGAGCCCGCTCATCTTCAACACCAGCAGTATGACTGAACTGGTCCGGTATACGCGGCAGGGTCTGCACTGGCTGCGACTTGACGCCAAGCTCATACAGTAGAGCGTTCTCAGAGCGCCCTCTTTGGCCACGTGCTTATCCGTAGCCCTCTCTATGCCTACGCAAAACACTCACACACTTGATCTGCCTCAGAAATCTCTGTGACACTGTGTTCATTTATACACCAGCTTGCCAAAACGTATAAACACTCGTTGGCCATTCCTCTGTGACGGACCCTATGACTTTTCATGAGAGGAGGTGGCCAAACCACACGTTTGTCAGCAGAACATTGATACACTGCATTGTCCGCTTCACATTCAGACAAAAAGCCATCTTTCTCACTTCTTACTTTGCCTGTAGTTTATTTTGGTTTCCCTAATTTTCATTTTCTATCGGTAAGCAAACAAATAACGATTTGGTAGATTATGGCTTTTTATTTCAACCAAAGTACCTCCCTTTAACCAAAGGTGCTTTAAAATTGAGGTTGTCTCCTTTTATCATTTTACTGTGCCTTGTATTTGAGATACAGGAAACTTGGATACATTATCTTAAAAACGCATCTAGAGAAGTTTGACATGGAACAGGAGTTGAATTGTTTGGCAGGGACAGGGACATATGGGACATTTTACATGAAATATAAAGAGAAAACGTGTACGTACAGTAAATGCAGGCAGATGTCATGGCATGCACAACATGGCATAGTGGCTGTGTTGAATGATCAGATGTTCATTTTCTTGGATGGTAATTCTGTCTTGTTGCATACGAGACCAAAAGACTGTAAAGCACCATATTAAAGCATTATTATTTTTCCTAATGTGGTTTCTTTAATTTTTCTGGTGTGGCTCATCCAGATCTTTTCTTTCGTCATCATGTTTTTAACTAGAAGCCAGAAATCATTGTTAAACCCTGTTTGATTTTCTGTACGCGAGTACCACAATTGCCCGGACCATGAGTTTTAGACAAATGTAGCATTCGCGTGGGTGTCTCTCTGGCCATAGGTTTTCTGCTTCTAAACATAGGAGTATTTTATTATCAAGACCAACCCATTCGACCTAATATTTTATCTGGATAACTGCGAATCACTTCATTCTAAGTTGTATTTTCACTCGTTGTGGATACAGGGTTGCAATACCAGATTAGAAACGTATTTCTATTGTATATGAAATTATGATATTTAAATATTTAATGTGAGTCTTGAGGTTGCATTGATCGTGTCATAGTCACCTGTGTGTTGCAGTTCGTTTAAAAGAAACAAGTCACGCGAGGATATATTTATAAGAGTGGTCTGTATATGTACATATTACATGATGTGGTTTTTGCGCAGAATGACTCGTATGCATTGATCCGCATAGGTCAACTTTTTTGAAAATTGGATTGAAACTTAAAAAAGGAGGTTCAAGATGGTTATGTTCAGTCAACAATAGGCCTATATGAAATGCTGAAAAAATGTCATCTCTTGCACTACAATCTGTCCTTTCATTGGCTCCCTGTTTAGTCTGTAGGGATGAACTGTTTTTCGTCTATGCATCTCGAGTTTGTCTGTGCAGTAAAACAAGGAATTTTGTTGTATGAACTAATAATGAGGTTCTAGATTTGCCACTAGTCTGCTTGTAATTGTAGTAGCCTCTCTGCCTTTGCAGAGTATTTTCAGATTTGGTTTTGATTGCTTATAGGAGTCAGATAAGTATCTTATGGGCCAGGGATTTGGTAACTGTGCTTTTATGTAAATGAATTCATGCACTAATGTGATTTTTATGTACCAAAATCATGCATATGAATAGGGTTTGTTCAGATGTTCTCATGGCCTTTATGCTTTTTAACACATGACTTTATCATTATGCATTCTGCTTGTTGTTTTCATTGTTTTTTAATGTTTTTATCTTTTCTACTGGACTTCATGACCATGCTTTTAGAAGATTAGATTTATTCATTAAAATTCTTCTTTCATTTTCTTGATGATATAACTTTATCCAGGGTAAGATGCTTTTCTTTTGTCTGAGAAATAACACTTGCATGTTTTTATTTAAATACTAAGCTGTACAAATGTACATATTATTAAGTCTCCTAGGGTAAATTTTTACGACGGTTAACATTTATATTAATTGTAAATAGAGTGTGAATATATTATATGCACATTTTCATTACTGTAAGCCCCCTTTTTGTAAGTCATAGACAGAACACTGTATGTTAGCAATGTCAGTACAGTTGTTTTCTTCGCAAGTTGTCATCATTGTACTGATTTTGTTTTTTGTGATATGTAAACAAGAAATTTCATTCAGCTGATGGTGTTTTGTTGAAATGGGATGATTGTATGAAAAATCTTTCCTACAGACATCTGTTGCCTATCTAGACCTTATCCACGAGACCTCCCGAGAGGGACGTTTCATGACGCTGCACAGATCTAGATATCTGTGTAGTACTCATTTTATAATGATCTCAAAACAGTCATTGGCAAAGATGGTATAGTTCAGATCAATTTAGTTTTAAAAGTATTGAGAGGAGATTGACAAAAGAAATCTACATATATATATTCGTATTATGGATGCAATATGAGCTGATTTAAAGGTACTCTTATGAGCCTCGATTATCCAAACTTGTAATAACTTGTAATTTAAACACTTTTTTTGTGAAGTGAGTATTACTAATGGATTTTCTGAGTCTGTTGAATCATCTTTGTATTTTGCTGTATTGAGAATAAAATATATATGATTACGGAACACTGTTTCTTCGTTTTGCTTAGTGTTGAAACAAGTTGTTGGGTTCGTGTTTGTGTAACATATAGTGCATATAAGTAAAGTAAAAAGTACACTAAATCCTAATGACATCATATTCATTTTAAGTAGTTAACATGTCTGAGTAATATTTCATTGTTGATCCAAGTTGAACTATTTCAGTTGGGCAGAAAAATATAAACATCTTTATTTATGTAAATGGTGTTGGTGGGGACCAGAAAGAAATGGGCAATTCTAGCGTTATGAAAGTGACATTATTAGTCACAGCCCACATATTGTATGTATTTACCAATATATTGAACCATTTGTTTATATTTTACTTACATAAAACTTATAGAGACATAGAAAAATGTTTTAGTTCCAAAAAATGGAAAATGCATTATGGATTAGACAAAGAAACGTAGGCAACATACATTGTAGGATTTATGTGAATTAACATGCTCAAACCAAAAGCAATGATACTCAACAAATGTAGAAATATGACCATAATAGTTATTTTATTTTAATTTCCATGTGCCCATTTATGAGTAATATGAATCATTACGGACTGACTATGAACTATTTCTGTCAATGAAAAAATGCTTTAAACATAAAAAATGCCATATATTGACTTCTGAGCTAACACGGTATGGTTACCTTTATAATTATTTTTTATGGTTAGGTTGACATTTGTATGGAACTGCCCAAATCTATCATTTCTGGGCTTCTACCAAAGTGTAAACTTGTAATAGTCTAATCATCAACACAAGCCTCAAGGCATTTAAATCTCACACAGTTGGGTCATGCATAGCATTACTAAAAGCAGTTCAAGCAGATTGCAGAAAAACTTACATTTGCCTGTAGTTTAGTTTCCCATAACCACTGTTAGACAAACATTAAGGTGAAAAACGTGTCACTTTGCTTTGTTTCTTTTTAACTTAATTAATTTAGTGGCTTATTTATGCACAATGCAAATCCAGTTTTTCTTCATTCTTTTATATATTTGCAAACTTGCCTTTTTAATGTTTTTGTATAATACAAATGCATGTATATGTATCTGGGCCAAGATGGGCAGTTCAGAAATATTAAACTCAAATGTTTAAATTAAATAAATGTTTTTTTCTTCCTAAAACAGCTTATTGTCTTGCCAAACACCGCCCACTGTAACCCCGCCTCCTCTTTCTGATTGGTCAGTCGATGGTGTATGTCAGTATTCTCTGTACAGAGGTGGCAGTGGCTGTTCTGTGGCTGCACTCAGGAGTACTTGTGTTTCGGTGTCAGGATACAGAAAAATGTGTTTATAGCATTTATTTTGCGCTCTTGCTGAATGAAACACACTTTAATCGTGAATAATTCCTGACAGAAGTGTTCAGGTAAGATCTTTGTTTAAAGTGCTGGTTTCGCTTTGTAACTGTGAGTTTCGGTCAACGTCTTACAACAACAGGTGGAAATGATGTCGCTCTCATAGACAATAAATGTGTCGAGAGACTTTACTTTAAAAGTCACTGTAAAGTGTGTTATTATAGCATGTCATATACCTGTGTTTTATTCAGACATAAGTGTCTTAGCTCTAACAATACTGCACAATAGGACTCTTTATGCTCAAGTGCATTATGTTTTGAAGACTTTGTCCCACCAGGGAAAGACGTAATCACGCAGAACAAATGAGACCATCAATACAACTCATTAAAATCTAAATAAATAAATGTATAGATACATTTTATTTATATACAATGTAATTAAAATAAAAAATTATGTTTAATATTTTTTTGTATATGGTAGTAGCCTACTATACAGTAAGTCTCATTCATTTACATTGGTTTATGCATTAGCTAAAATTAACTAACAATGAGCAAAACATTTTTACAGCATTTCTTTTCTTTTATTCATTTATTTTACATTTTTTAATCTAAATGTTACTTAGTTAATGCCTATAGCATTTTCTATTCATGTTAGTCCATTGTGCATTAAATATCGTTGACTGATAACTTTTGATTTTAAATATTTATTAGTAAATGCTGAATTGACACTAATATTAATAGCCTAAGTGCTGTAAAAGTATTGTTCTTGTTAAGTAACGTGATTAACTTATGTTAACGAATGAAACCTTATTTTTTACAGTTGATATAATGTTATTTTTAGACTTTTACATTTTCTATTTTATATATGGTATTTTCTATTTATTTTATATGCGTTACCATCATTGATTTGGTAGGGTATGTTCATCTAGAATTCTCAATATTAATTAAATTAATGTTAAATTATTCAGTGTGCCTTTGGTAGAGCTATAATTGCAAGATGAATTTAGAATGGTAAAAGTTGACAGTATTGCTATGCATTGTTTAGAGGAAACTAGACACTGGAGGTTTGTCCAGATGCTGAAACCCTATCAGTCTGCTGGCAGTCTGACTTTACAGGATCCAGGTATAACAAACCCAGTTCTGAGCACACACAATTCACCTGCACCTACAGGAACATGCTAAATTTACGCTTGACACCAATGAGACACTCCTCCCAAAATTCGCAGAATGTGTACACAGAACATTTTATCATAATTGCTGTTCATTATCAACTAAAAGATATGTTCAGTGCCTGTGTTGAACAGGTGATAGGTGCAATTATGCTTACACGTACAATATCACCATGGGTACCTTTATAACTCAGACTCGGTGAGTCTCTCTCCTTTGATATGGGAAATGTGTCCCATATATAATCCTATCAGCCTAAAGTGACATTTTCAGCAGTAGCCTTTGAGTAAAGACAATCTTAGTCAAACCGATAATTGTTTGGGTGTTAGCATAGTTACTTTAACATAACCACAATGCAAACTGGTTTATCCAGGCTCACCTGTTTGCTTCTCACAAGAATCTAGCTGGTTATTCTGATCAGCTGCGTATTGTTGTATGTTTCAAAAGCTACTTGGTTGGAAAAATAAATTGGTTGTTCAGGCTTTTTTAAATGCTAGCATGCTAGCACGGATGGAATCTGTTGCATAGCTTTATCACTTGCATTAAAGATGCGGTTCCGGGTGGGGCAGGGTATTAGTCAGGCATGCTGGTAAACCGATCCAGAACAAAGTCATCTGAGCTCTTCCTGTAATGAATAGCATCCAACAATTTCTAAAATGTGCTTGAGAATGACAGCGTATGCATTGACCGCTGTTTTCTTTATAATGAGAAGAATGCAGCCTCGATTCCCTATTACGTTAATTGAAGTCGAGTGGCCAGTATGTTCTTCCTCATTTTTGTGTTTCTCTGAAAAGAGAAAAGCATAAAGGATCATTTCCAGGTTTCCTTTCTTGCCATGGATCATCCCAGATTATTATGTTTGTTAAGGGAAGCTGAGAAACAGGAACTATTGGAATAGCGACTGTTGTACAGATCTCAGCTCACATGCAGCTGTATGGTTCTTCATGATTATTAGATCAAGCAATTGAACAATCTGCACACCTCTTGTTTCCATGACATTCTGGCATGTAGATATGAATTGGGTTCAGTGTAAGTGTATGGGATTTATTTTACATTCATTTTATCAAAATGAAAAAGTCATTTTTTTGATTGCTTAGACAGCAACACATCTCTCTTCAACAAGCCTCAGTATGGTTTGATGTTTCATGTCCGTAGCACAAGGGGGACAAGTTTTATTTAAAAGTTTAATACTTTGTGTTAGGGCCGTCACAGACGGTTTATCAGGAAAATCGTCCCATGTGATACTGCAAATTTTCAAAAACAGTGGTTCTTATGGTTAGGAACACAATAAACCCAGATAAGTTGGCAATACTTATTTTATATAAAATTGTATATAAGTTACAAGGTTTGAGTTTACCAAGTCCTTGGTTAAGTAAGCAGAACTGTTGGATTTTGATTACTGTTAAATTGAAGTTTTTCATTTATCATTCCCATGAAATTAAGTTAACAGATTTTTTAAATTATTAAACAAAACTGTGTTTTTATGTTAGCAAAAGTTTAATTTTATAGTTTCTTCTGTTATATTTCTCTACTTATTACATAAACTAAACAGTTGGTTGAAACTTATGCAAGTCTCAGTGAGCAGATTTTAGTACTGGCATTCGCACAGTTATTGCTCATTAATGACACGACACACATTACTATCCACAGCGAGTAAAGGAAGGAACACAAAAAGTTAAAGCTAATCAAAACTAATCAGTATATTTAACTCACAATTCAATGTGTCACAGGAATTAAAAATATTTAAGTAAGTAGAACCTTTTTTTTTTAAAAACATTATGTTTACATTACTTAATCTATTTCATTATTTTTAACATTTGGGTTTACAGTGAATTGTAACAGACTGTAACCCTAAGTATGAGAAATAGTGATGCCTGCTTAAGTAAACACCACTTATAAATCCATTTAATCCACGCAGACGGGCCTGACATGCTTTTATTTACAGTCAGACATTTCTGTTTACTACGCATTCTATTGTGTAAGAATAGTATTAGTCTTTACATACTGTAAATCACTTTAAAGGTCTAAGGGTTTAGCTTTGATATTCGAGCACTGTTTTATGAAACAAATCTTAGTTGAACATTCCTGGAGGGCATAACACAACCCCCTCATTGGGGGATTAGTTAACCACACTATCCCTGTCACAAGGTAAGATTTCAACCTCACATAAGACTGTTCATATAATTCAATACATGCATCTCATTATTGTATTTCAGGTGCATTTCAAATATTGAGCAGCAGTGCAGGTGCTACTTCACATTGACATTTTTACACTTTATCACTTTACACTTTATGTTTCATTTCCTTCCTGCGTATCTCTCCGCTGCCCGTCGACTCGTCCACTTTTTTCATATCCAGTTCCTGCACCTCTGAATTGATGCCAGGTAGCAAAGTTCACAAATTCTAAAACTGTGGCAATCTTTGTGTGTTTGGTGCAACAGTGTTGTGGTCACTTCTAATGATAAGGGTGCAAAACAGGGACAAATAAAGAAACTCTGAAGAATGCGCTGGTCATTTCTCTCACTAAAATTATAAAGTATAATGGAAGATTTCAAGCTTTAAGAATAATAAATATAATACAAATGTGACACATATGGCCAGTGTAGACATTTGATGTGTTTAAAATGAGATACTTTTTAGTTTAGAAAAACTTAGCTGTGAGATGTTAATTTATCTAAAATATATACTGTATAATAGTTCTCGATACATAATACACGATCTGCGTCTTTAATGCGAAACAAATGAATACCACAGTTTATCTTCCTTAAATGGAATACCTGCTAGCTGGGTTTTGTCATTTGTTCAACTGAAAAGCAGATCTGGGAGGAAAACAATTATCACATACCTTCTATATTAAGATTTTAATAGCAGCACTTATCTTAAAAGACTTTGTGGTGAACTTCAAACGTCCTACACAGTGAAAAGTACCAGCAGTCTTTTTATTTGTGCCAGTAGCACATCTCTGTCGCAGAGCTCCTTATATCTCAAGATCTCTAATTCTCAGAAAGCTTTTTAGATTGTATGCAGTACAAGGGGAAAAACTGTGGACAAACTGTGACTAATAGAAGGGCAGGTCCCTGTATACAGAGATCAGCTGTACCTGACTAGTTACTCACAGCTATGCGATGTAAACAAGCGGAAAATACTCTGTCCCGGTTTGATCTGCCTAGAAAATATTTCTCAAAGTTGTCAGCAAATGGACAGGAGTTTTTGATCAGTGTTTCTACACATTCATGATATCAGATCAGAGATTGAATTTATTTTTGTAGGACACAGACTGTATGTGGTCTCTTTTGGTTGATCATACTGGTTTCATTTGCAAGTCAAATGTGAGAGGTGGAGATGTTTTACACAGTACTGTTTTAATTTTGCTTGTGGTAACTAATCATGTGTTTAGTTGTTGGTATGTGTATGCTAACCCAAAGCTTAAAGTGGTGTTTAGAATTGTATATTACTGTATATATCTGCAGCGTATAGTATGGATACTGTGTACAGTAAACAGATTTTCTGTAGTCAACTTGGTTGACCTACTGTCACAGTTGCCAAAATGTGAGAAAAAGTTGCACTGAGTACTGTATCCCATAAGGCAATGTGCTAAGGATGGCATTTTATATAGCAACCATGAATGTAAATAATATTTCTTTCTTGACTTTCTTATTTGATTACACTGCCAAAGTACATTTTATACAATATCTGTGACACATGGACACTACTTGCAGACTTAAATGGTCATGTGACAACAGTGAATACTAGTGTTTGACGTTTCATGTTGCATAATGTAGTCTGTTTTAATACTATTTAAAAACAATGGTTGCATTATATAAGGTACTGTTTGTATTGCGCAGTTGTTATTTTACACAAAACCTTTTGGTCTTTAAACACTTAGGTGGTGACTGTTGAGATTATATGACCTCAACTTTGCCCTGTTGCATGATTGTCAGCAATCTCAAGGCTATTGAAACGGATTCCAGAAAGGAATGTCTGAAGAATCAGAGATGAGGTCATGTCTTCATTTGTTTATCAAACAATATACACTTGAATGAATCTCACGGAGAAATGTCTGGGTCAAATGAAAAAAGAAATAAGAAATGATGCTTTGCATAAAGCTCACCTCTTATCTCACATCTTTAGAGAATGTGACACTTGCTCTGTGATGTTGACAGCATGCTGGTGGATGGTAAATGATATGTTAGTGTGTGTTCTAGAGCCGGTCTTAATAATTAACCGAAAGTGAAAGGAGAATCGGGTCATGAGGTTCAATAGTTTGGTTTTTGTCTAGCATTAGAAATTGTGTATGGAGTTTTGGCAAAACCCATTTTGGCAGTGTTTATATGTGGATGTGTCATCAGTAATGTAAGCTTTGTTATTGTGCTGACTTTGATTGACAGGTATCTGTCACCTGATAGCATCTGTACCTGGCATAGAGTAATGTGAGAATTTCCACTGCCAAGTTACTTATCTGTGTTCTAGTTTATTTTCCATTAGAGTTGCAAAGGCTGAAAAGCGTATCTGGCAGTTTTTTGTCTTTCAAGGATCTTAATACACTTAATAGGCCTAAACGTTTTGTAAAATATTTAGGATTTGTCTACCACAGCATTTGGCATTGCCAGACTTAAAGTACTTTCACTGTTTTTTTGTTTTTTTTTGAGAAAGCTTGTATGTTATATAAAGGATAATAAAAATAAAACATTGTCCTTATAGCTGTAAACAGAATATTCCAGTCATAGTCATGCAAGTGCAATCCACATTGCTTTGAGTTACTTTAAAAGGTTAATAAAGATTCGGATTTCAATTTGGTCACTCATGTTTTTTCCAAATTCATATGAATATAAAGAGCAAGGGCTTTGACACATCTTTGTTTGTGTTTATTGCACTGCAGAAAACTGTTGTCAAACAACCTTGCCATTGGTTGGATAAACAGGTATTGCTGCCGCAAACTCATGCCATTGGATAAGGCACTGTTACTGTATCCAGTCGGCCAGAATGCTTAACACAAACAGAGCAATGTTTTGATAACGCCACAATGTTTACACTTTACGAAAAATCACCCTAGGCTATCTCGGCATATACATATTTGGATAACCAAATAGCTGCACACTACACATTTAAAATGTAGTTATGAATAGTTCAGGTAGAAATCAATGTTTGCCAGGCTTTGAAACATGACATAATAGAGGTCGTGTTTGCTTTACCTGTTTAAGCTTATCCTGCACATTCCAATCCCAATGTGATCACCTCATCTCTGATAAGGAACCATTAGGAGCTCCTAGATGGCTAAAAGAACACATGATTTTTTATAGTTATTTGTAAGTCTTACTTAGTTACCAGCAGTACAAAGGTTTGGTTAAAAGAGATTGCATATCTTTACTAATTTAAACAGCCCGTTATACATTTATAAAACTCCAGTAGAATGCTTGAAAAGTTTGAAACCATGTAACCCTTAAGGTGTTAAATGACATTCTGAAATTTGAAATATATATAATTTACTAATGCAATTAATCTTTGCTATTCGCCCTTTGATTTTCCAGCTCACTCATACAGAGGAAGGTTAATAATTGCATTCGAGTCGAAAACTGACCACTGGTAAATGTTAGTGGATCAAGGACCTTTTGAAGCAATTTTCTGACACACTTATTGTTTTCATATATTTGTGAAAACGTTTATTAAATGTTAGATAAACGTTTATAAAAGTGTTAGAAAGACAAATATTTATCAATCTTTGGAAATACTTTCAGATGCTTCAGAAGATAAATATCATATCTTGCTATATGGTGGTTAGAGTGAATTGTTTTTGATTGAATCCAAACAACTGCCAACCATTGACCGGCTGAAGATGGAAACTGTGATGTTTTGTATTCCTATTATTAGGAAACAAGGAAGCCAGGTTTTATCCATATGGATGACTATAATCTAGTCGTTTTTGTTCTCTAGATCACTAGGACGACTTGCAATAACAGAAAGAACTATCCCCCCCCGTGTCGTCACACAATTGTAGGAGGTTAGATTGTTAAATTGGGTAATTGGAGCACCCCTGAGAATAGATCAGTAACCGTGGTGAATTACCTTGTCTTCTCCTGACACCTTTGTGTGCACATCCCAAAGGAGTGTATCTTCCTCTAACTCTGCATTATTTTCCTGGTTCTGTATGCTCATGCCTTCAAGTTGTGTTTAATGAAAAGAACGTTACGGCCGGCCATTATATCTTTTAGTATCCTTATCCAGGGTCTCACTTACGGTGCAGCATACCATGAAACATCTTTAGGACTATTAGGTCTCATTGCTTTCTGGCTTTTGTTGATTAAAGTGAGCTCCTTGAGGAACATTTACCCTTTCTTATAAGTAGGCTACTTCTTCACTGATTCTACACATCCTTCTACTGTCTTTTCTACTGTTTTCTGTTGTTACATGTGTTCATTTACCTTGTGCTGTCACCTTAGTGAGGCAGTGTTAAGAATGTTTTAGAATTTGCCACAAACATTACTAGTTAAAGTTCAGCTCTTTCTGGCCCTTTTATGGTTCATGCAAAAGTTTCAACTCATTTTCAGTACTAGATTGACCTTCTTTAACTATATATATCTGACTTTACTTGTGATAGTTAAAATAACTTCATTGAGTGAAATTATTATGTTGTAATGTTTTCTTTATAATGTTTAACGTTCAAGGAGGTTGGATGTCTGCAGGCTCTTTTGCCACTATATTAACTGTCTGACTGGTTCCCAGTGTTTCCAAAAGACCGCTTATGAAAATCCCCTTAATATACAGTACTGTGATAGAGGGATGCAAGATGTATCAAAGGACCAGAATATGGGATGGAAGCTGGTGGTTGGCACTTTCGACTTGGGCTAGTAAACAACCACCTAGCTACTATCCAGAAAGGCTTAGAAACTGTAGAGAAATATGCAGACTACTTAGAATACCTCAGTAACCAGCAGTGCACTAGCAACCATCTCAGACACTTTAGGATCAGCAAGTTTTGTTTCACTCACACTTGCTATTGTAAGCTCTTAAGCTTGACCTCAATGTTACTTCAGGAGGAACGACATTTGGATTTGGATATTTCTTTGCATCAGGCCCAAGGGGCGTAATTACATTTAGGCATTTAGCTGACACTTTTATCCGAAAAGGCTTTAACAAATATTAGGAGACAATGAAGCGACACATCAAAAGTGGCAACAATAGTACGAAGCTTCTTCTTCTTCGTGCTTTCCTAAGTTTACAATGTTTTGCAGTGCTAGATAAGTACCTGTAGTGGAAAGAAAAAAAGGTTGTTTTTTTTTGTCTGATTTAACTTAGTGAAACACTATATAAGAAAACAACGATAAATCTTCTACAACAAAACAGAATAGCAGGGCAAGCATTATCAAATTTAAATGGTCATACATACACAAGATGATGATAACGTTCACAAGAATGTTTTAATAGCTGTACACTCTATAGAGCCTGCAAATCTTGAATAAAGATTTAGGATGAAAGAAAATATGCACTATGATTGAACACTTATACATTAATGGTGCTATTGACTACAGTTTTTGCATATTCACATAAAGAACTTTACTCTTTCAAATCTTTTGGAACATAGCCATAGTTTTAGTGATTATTTTGCATTGCTAAATTGCACAGAACTGCATTTAAAGTCTGGGTCAGAACTACTGAACTGTATATGTACCCTATAATCCCAGGCCCAACTAGACTGGTGAAAACGTGAGACAGTGAAAAGGCTTGAAAACAGGAGCCGAACTTGCGTGTATCTGCTCGATACGTAAATAACATGGTTGTTGTAATGTTAGCTGAATGTTGTACTTGCGTTCGGGGGCGAAGCTATGAACGTAGGGTGTGTTTCTTTTGGGCAGGGGTGTTTTTGTTTGGATGATGATTTCAAATATCAACAGAATTTCTCTGAAATCGCTTACTCCCCCAATAAAATGCCTCTGAAAACGATATGCGCTCTTTTAAAAACGCTTGACAGCGATTGAAAGTGCAGCGTTTTTTTTTTACTCTGCCCCAACACACACACTATCAACTATCAGTCAACTATAGGCAAGACTTGACTTTTGGGTTTATTTTACAGACACGTAATGCCAGAGTAAGTCAATAAAGATTTAAAATGTCATACCTTACTTTATTTCTTTTCAGATATTGAACTTGATTTTTTTTTGTTCAATTCATTAATCATGAGTATTCATGTTAATTCTCAGTAACCAAAATCAGCCTCTTTATTGAAAAAGGATCACACCTAAACCATCATCACCTTTTTGTTTTTTAGAAATGTGTAGCAGGTGGATGATACTCAGAGCAGGTCTGAGTACTTAAGTTTAAGAATAGCTTTCCCTTGTTTGTCAGGGGCCTTTGTGAATTCACACATTCAGATGTCAGGTGGGAGTGGCAGAAGCAATTACAACAGTGTTGTGTGTGCACCTGTCGGGGATTCCTCTTAATGAAATACATTACTCATGAACTTCTCCTCTGGGTTTCTGTCATTCCATTAAGTTTTCTTATTGTATACGAATGTTTAACAAGTACTTTTTGGAAAGAGAAAATTGTATTGCATACAATTGTCATGCATACATGTACTGTATTGGAGTTTCACATATGGATTTAAGTACTAAATTTCACTGAAAATGTAAAAATAGAAGCAAATAAGAAGTTAAAAAGAAGTTTTCATTGCACACTTTGGCAAGTTTTTTGGCATGAGAGTTGAGCAGAACTTTCTATTTGCTCTCCATTTAATCTCATTACTGTCTAGAAGAAACCACGGGGATGTTAACAAGATCTCATTTGTGAGTTTCCTACTAGAGCACAATAACAGCGGCTCTACGTCAGTTCTGTGTTCTTCCAGCTCAAATGATTTTGAATGGGATAATGGGCTGGATGATGAAGTCTTTACAGTACTGAAGGGGAGGGTGGGGCCATCTCCGAGTGGGTCTGAACTGAAAAGTCTGCCCCTCCTGCTTGGCATCTCTCCCTGTACAGAGGACTTGCGGAATTAATGGCACCGGTGCCTTCTTTATTCTGTAGCCGGTCAGGAATGCAAGGCTTTTTTCATTCCTCAGACGCCATTATCAGCAGTGAAATATTCCCTCTACTGCACCTATTGTGCACTTTCAGGGTGGACGTCACAGGCATAGAGGCCCTTCCTTCTGCCGTTTGTCTGAGGGGAGATTTGCTGCGCTGGCTGAACAGCCAATCAGAGCAAAACCCCTGCAGGGAATGTTTTTCAGGATATGCCTGCAGAGAAGTTTCAGTACTTTAAGACTTTCTTTTGGTCTGGAATTGAGAGGAGGGTTTCCAAAACTCTTACTCTGGTAAGAGAAACTTGGCAACATTTTATTAGCATAGTAGTATACATCTTTTAACTTACAGTATATAAGCAGTAGGTAAGTAGCTTGCCACTGGTGCAGTCTAGCATGCTGTACTGGCGGACTATCAAACAGCTGAACAGAACAGAGAACCGGTGTTATTTCCTCAGCTCTTGTGCATATTGTCACTAGCTTGCATTGCCTTCCTTCCGCTTGAATGTTTCTCTGTGCTTGTGCCCAGATCATTTTCTCCACATGAACACTCATGTGTCTATAATGCAATATGTAAGAAGGGCATAATGTTCTCATTTAGCAGCTATGAGTTTTTTTACATTGTTTTGTTCTGTTTCCGAATGTTTGTTATTAGATAATAGTATCTGAGATTACTGTGCAACAAGGATCACCATGGTTCAAACTTGGCATGCTCAGCTATGTCTTATAAAGCTATGTCTAATTTACCAACTAAAGACACTGCGTGCATCAGTTCAGACTCGAAACGGTTTAATTCTACATCCATGGTGTTTCTTATCAGTGCATAATCCACTGAAAAGTTATCACATGATTACTTCTGAAATATTTCACCCTTGTTAAAATTGCATTCCAGGCATGTTTGATCACTCCCCATCCACCCACCGTTTCCACAGGACTCTCATTAGCGTTGTCATCATTGATGGTTGTGAATCTGCTAATAAATTTTATATTATTTTAGAAGCAGTGAGCACAAACTACTTCTATTGGGCTTGTCTTGTGAAAGTATTCAGCAAAAGATTTTATCCCTTATTTCGCACTTTACCAACCTACCTGATGCATCCGTTTCCTCATTTTCCGAGCATTTAAGCTGCCTTGAAAGATCTTAACAGTTTAAAGTCACCCGGACAGTGAACTGGTAAATAGAGATCAAAGAACAACTTTAAGTTGAATTAAGTTGAGGGAGTTTTCAGCTCTGTAATACACTTTAATAGTGTTCAAATACTTTCTTTTTAGAGTAACAAAAATGTTATTTACGCAGCGCTATCAGATAATGTATCAACATTTACTTCAGCCCTAACACATTATATATTATTGATGTTTTTCTATGATTTAATCACACTAAAGCAAAGATTATATAAACTCAGTGGACATGTAAAACTGGTATTTGCTAACTGTATGGTGGCTTGCTGTCAACATAAGCCCTACAGCAATGATGTTAAATGTTTCTGAACACAGACGTGTTCATGAGGTCATTTTGTTTAACACATGTTTTACAAATGTGTGCTTGTTCCCCCAGGTAGTGCCAGATTCCTGTGGCCTCTGTTTTGTGACTATAGTGAGAAAATGAGCAATTAACTGCAGAGCTAAGTACAGAGCTAAGAAGTCTCTTTTTCTCTTCATTTCACGTGGGTCCATAATTCCACTTCATAGTCTGGATGGATTCCTATCATTTCCACTATGAGAGAATGAGTAATCTTGACCTTCACCCTTTAAGTCTTCCAGTCAGTCGACTTTCACCGGCAAAGTCTAGTAGCAGTATTGAGCAGTATACCCACCACCACAGCAAAGGGGACTCTGCCTATAGCTCATTCTCTGGTGGGTCCACAGTCCCTGATTACCCCTGCCCCTTTCTACTAGATGAGAGCTTGCATTACACTGATTTGAAATATGCAAAAGCTAAATACAGCCCAACTTACCTTGATTCAGATTCAAAGAGCATGGACCACCTTTACCGTTCTATGGAAGCCATTGGACAACAAGGTCACACAGTTCCTACGCATTCTCTACCACCCCCACCACCTCCTGCCCGTCTGGAGAGCTTGGTAACCAAGAACCTTGAAAACTCAAGGGCACGTCAGAGTCCCGAAGGACAGCTTGCTGATGTTTCTTCAGTAGTTTCACAGCATTTTCAGAGAGATCAGCCCAGAGATGAGCTACAAAAATCGTCATGTGTTTTAAATCGGTTGCCCCCACAAACCTGTCAGGCAGAGCATGTGCAGCAGTCCAGAAGTGGTCATTCTGAAACTCCTCGGAAAAGGTCATATTCAGCTTATGGTCGTCCTGCTTCTGGACAGCAATGCTACGTGAACTCCTGCCATATGCCACAGAATCCGACCAGTGGGAACATTTACCACAAAGGGCAATTCTACTTTGTTACTGGTGTCTTCAAGTCCTCTGAGCCCAGTGTCACACAAGATGTTGAGGACAGTGCAAGCATAGAAGTCTCCAGTGAATGGTCATATAAGGCTCAGCGTAGAAGACAAAGCTGTCCAGGTGGTCCAAGTGGTAAACTGTTTTTTCAGGAAGATCTCAAATTCAGCAATCAGGATGATATTGTGGAGCCTAATAACAAGGCAATTCATCCACCTTATAAGTTAGACCAAACTTCCCAAGGTGTGGAGGACCAAAGGGTCATGAGTAAAGAAACCGAAAAACATAACTGCTCCAGCCACCCTATCTTCTACTGTGGTCCAGAGGAGAGTTTGGTTGGTAAAATGATGATTCCTGCTTTGATTGAAGAAGATACCCTCAGTCACCCCAAGAAGGATGAACAGATGACAAGAATTTTGAGACAGCCCCAACTGGATGTTCCAAATGAGAAGATCAGTAAGGAGACCACCCCACTTTTATATCACCTCACAGGAGCTAACAGGGCATCATTTACAAACAAGTTAAAAAAGAAAAATGATTGTGAAATGGGGGTCAAAAATAAAGACTGTGGCAAAGATACACAGAAGGCAGAAAAAGATGTGCAAATCTCTCAAAGCGGTGAACATCGGGAGAGTTCAGTATCTATAGAACAGACACCTGGTTTTCCTTACGTATGTGGTACCTTAGATGATTCCTATAGAAAGTATTACAAGGAGAAACTGAAAGACGCACAATCCAAAGTTTTGAGGGAGACTTCATTTAAAAGGAGAGATTTGCAACTCTCTTGGCCCAACAGAATCAAGCAGCAGACAGACAAAAAGCTTTCTGTTGTACCTGCCAGTTCTCTATACCAAAATATGCAGCCAAGCTTAGACAATCTCACTCCTCAATTACACGAGCTTCAACGAACAGAAAAAGACACAAAGGACCTGGATCAGGATATTGAGAACGGAACTGAAAAAGAAAAGCCGCTGAATATTGCTCAACCACAGGTGCCTCGAATAGGGTCTCGGAAGCGTTTGACAGCAGATCAGAAAAAGCTGTCTCATTCTGAGCCTGAGAAGCTACACCAGCTGGCAGACGGACCTGCTCATGTGACCTGCCGCTCTCTTGGAAATGAAGGTGAAGGTCTAATCTCAGAGGGTGATCACGGTCTGGTGGCTTCAAGGAAAAAAATGTTTGAAACACGGGGACGTGCTTTCTCTGCCTCCACATTCTCAAAATCAAGTCTGAAGCATTTTCAGCAAAAGGCCTTGGCAGCATATATGGAACGTAAATCCGGTCAAAAAGTAGCTGAGCCTCAGCAGCCAGTTCCACAAGTGCCCAGCCACAGAAATTCAGGAAGACTGTCTGATTCGAGCTTTAGATATAATTCAAGCAAGAAGCTCCACAGGCCTCTTTCTGCTGGTCGAATTCTGGACTCAGTGACAAGTTCGGTTAAATATGCCCAGTTCCTCAATACTCAGGCCAGCAGTCACGCAAGAGAGTCCAGCTGGAGGGAGGAATCCCCTACATCAGGGATGTCTACCTCTGTGGAGAGTCTCTTGTACGAGCTTGAACAACCTGAGTTTTTCCGGGCTCGCAGCACATCGACTCCTCATCCTTTTCAGGTATTTTTTAACCAGGTTAATATAAATTCACTGGTGTTTTACACTGCAGCATTCATGACCTGCGTTTTGGTTTTCATATTGATGCATCATTTTGTGTTCCGTAGGTTCAGAAACATTCAAACAAGTTTTCAGTCATTCATAATGAGGACATTTCAAGGTAACCTGTTATTTATTTTATTGTTGAGTACAAAAGCAGATGTTAGACTGCGACATACCAGACTTATTAGTGATTAGGTATCACTTTTGTCATTGCTCATACTAATGATTGGTGGATTCTTGTTTATTTATTTACCTGGCAGTCAATAAAAAAAGATAAAAACTGTCCAAAATTTGCAGAGACTTTGTGCTGGGCTCTTTTAATTTGAGCCACCCATATTCACATGTTGAATTGTGGCAGCAATCTATATGTTCTTCAAGAAGTGTTGGCACAACATTTTTAATGTGACCAAGTTTGAACCATGACTTCAGGGTAAACAATGAAACACACAATGGTTCCTAATTTTATTTATTTATATACAGGAATAGAATAAACATTATTGTAGACAGTTTTTAGTTCTGAATTAACCATAACTATGAATTTGGATTGTTTTCAGTGCTCAGAGAAGAGTAGAGGGAAATACAGTAGTCCGTCACAGTCATACAGTATCTGAACCTGACGACCGGCAGGCGCGAAAGATAGCTCCAAGAGGAAAATCTATGGAGGAACTTGGTGTATCGAAGATCTCAAAGCCTGAAGTTCTCAGCAAGAGTTCAGAGCAGCTTGACCAACTGCAGAGAAAGCAGGCCATGTTTGGTAGAGAGAAAAGAACAGTGTCATTTCTTGCTGAAGGAACTCACACAGAGAAAAAGATGTTCAGCTCTGGAGAATACACAAATAACTCCCAGGCAGGCCATGAGAATCATATCTCAACCAGTTCTCTAAAGCATGTATTCCCTCATGGAGATGAAATCCATATGGCATCATACAGCAATGAATCTAAAAATAGAGACGACACAGTTCCACCAATGCCCATATGCTCCACTGGAGCCGAGTTCAATTTGGAAGCTGGAAGGTATATCCGATTCCATTGTTGGATATTTATATATTTGATTTAGCATTAAAATTCATTACATAGCTCAAAATATTTGTTGCAAGCAGGAAAGCCTCTGATTGTGCATCTTTTGGAGAAGATGTATTGCTTTTCATAATGTTAAAGTCATCATTGTAATCTACATCTATTTTTGCATATTGCAGCAAGGAGCAAAAAGGTTCCTTTCAACATGTCTCTAATCACGACGTTTACCTCAGTCATGGAATAACAAAAGACCCAGGTTTATGGATCTCAGCGCCTGACATAAATGAGACGACGGCAAACAATCAGCTATCTTCTGAAGCAACAACTGTTGTTGAATCCAATCCTACATGTCCTGACGTTCAGTCCAGCCAGATATCTGAGGTCATCAGAGAACAAGATGAGAATGTAAAGAAAGAAGATGGGCCCGAAAACGAGATGCCTGAAGGGAATGGTCCGAATCAGAAGTGGGTGGGGCTGGTTCAGGATGTGGTTTCAGCTGACCAATCATTGGCTCGCACTTTTTATCCTATAACCAATCGAAAGACTGCACTCATGCTGATGGAGCAGTTGTTGTCTGAAGATACTCTTTTAATGGAGGAACACTATAAGAAAAAACAGAAGCGGGAAGTTGGTAATCCAGAAGAAGCTGCACACAGGTGACTCCAAATATACACTTTAATAATGTATATTTAATATTAATAGCTTTTAAATATACTTTTAATTTAAATTATTGGTAACACAGCCACACTGGACTTTTAGAATGCGATAGAGACCTCTGCGTATATGGGCGGCATCTGGATATCATATCATGGGTTTTCTCTCCACATATGATTTTTATTTTTATTTGAAAGCTGTATCGTACAAAGTAGGATTGTGTGATATTGTTATTATAAGGTCACACAGTAAAGTATTATTCCTCTATTGGTCCCACTTTGTCAGCTGATACAAATTCGTAGATCAGAGTTCACCGACCTTGATGTGGAATGCAGCGGAAGGCATTTCCAATCTGCAGCCTTTGTATGAATATGAAGTGAAGTCAATACATCTAAAAGTCTAGTGTGAATTGTGGCATTAATTGTGAGGTGAGGTTCCAAGTTAGATGACTGTGGGGTGCTTTCTGGACAGGGTTTAGATTAATCCAGGACTAGGCCTTAGTTAATTTAATACATTAAAATATTTTACAAATATATAAAAATACGTGACCCAGTCTGTGAAAACCAAGCTAAGGTCATTTTTTGTGATTTTTCTGGTTTCTATATAAAATCATTATACATAATAAAAAGAATATTCTGTGTGAATTTAACATTGATATCTTTAATATTGTCTGATTAAGGTTATGTCAGAGATTGAAATCATAGTGAAATTAATAGGTGAAATCAAACTTTGATGCTCGTTATCTCAGAATTAGATTTTTAGACTTCAGCGTGGTTTTCACAGACAGGGTCACATATATTATAAAAAAAATACCTTATAAAAACTAACATTACATTGAGACAAAGCAGTGGCACTGATACATTTTAAGATTCGTCAATGTAAATTGTTTTTGTTAAGACAACATGCTTTTTAGTCTGGGACTAGGCTTAAGCCCTGTCCGGGAAACCGCGGGGAACAGATCTAAGGTGTATTTTTGATTGATACTACTACGCACACTTCACTGAAGTTAAATGCACTGTTTATGTATTGTTTAATGTAAATATGTTTAATGTAATAACTTTCATAAAACTTTCATACTAATGTTATATCTCTTAAAATATGATAAAATAACTAAGCTTTGCATTTTTTTTATTGTGTGTATTTTCTTTTCTATTTTCTTTTAATAGCAATGAGACATCTGTGGAAGACAAACCACAAAATTCTCCCTCATCCCCGAACGATGGTGCTGCTCTCTCAAACCAAAAACTGTGCGACACGGTAATGGATATCATAGATAAAAAGGTACTTGATTCTGAACATATTTTCCCTTTAGTTTCTTTCTTGGTGTTTTTTAACATTCTTTAAAAAATAACTGTTTAAAACGGTAAATAAAAGATATAAAATACAACACACCGTATACTTGAATTCAGTTTTGAGTGAATAAAGTATTCACCACATGATGTATTGCAAATAATGCAAATAAATGAGAAAAAAGACACAATGGCTTTGGGTGCTCTCCAGAATTATGGGTAGTGTAGTACACTGGGGTTTTAGCTGTTACAATAAAATAAATAGTTAAATATCAATTTCCATATGGAAATAACGAGATCACTCAAAGAAATCTATCGCAGTCTGTTGTTTTACTTATATTATATTTGTTTATATTACTTATATTACCCTATGCAAACAATAGTCTAACATAAAACTCTTTGTGTTTATTCTTGCATCACTTATAGAGATGGCTAATAACGCACATAGAGGAGAATTTAGCATCTCTACAGGAGGTCCGCTCCACACTTCAAGTCGAGGAAAAGGAAAATGGGAAGCGAGGTGATGCTATAGAGTCTCTGGTACGAGAGAGCTGTGTGCCAGCTGAGCAAGAGCGATACACGCAGTTTATAGGAGACCTGGAGCGGGTGATCAGCCTCCTGCTCTGTCTGTCAGCCCGACTGGCCCGTGTGCAGAACGCCCTCAGCACTGTCGACAACAACACGGACACTGAGGAGAAAGTGAGTTATTTGTGGTTCTGTTTATTTCACATTAGAGGAAGGTGGGGAAGGATGTGTCAATCTAGAGAACTATACAATTGATAAAAGAAACGGGCCATCGTATACATATATATATATATATATATATATATATATATATATATATATATATATATATATATATATATATATAATATGCTGTTATTATTGCTATGATTGCTATTAATCAGCCATTTACAGCCATTAGCCATGAATTAGTAAATTAAAGGGATAGTTCACCCAAAAATACAAATGATGTCATAATTGTTTCACTCTAATGTCATTCAAACCCTGTATATGATTTTTTCTTTTGTGGAACACAGAAGAAGATATTTAGCAAAAGGCTGGTTACCGGCACCCATTGACTTCAATTGTACCTTGTGTCCATACTATGAAAGTGAATGGGTGCCGGTGACCAGCGTAATATATTCTTCTGTATATATTCAAAATACCTTCTTCTGTGTTCTGAAGGTCATACAGGTTTGACATGACATGAGTAAATAATAAAATCATTTTTATTTATGGGTGAACTACCCCTTTAAGGACTTTGCCCACAATGATAGCTGTGGAGTAAATTTTGGGGTAAAATAAAATAGAAATAAATAAAAAAAAGGCTTAAAAATGTCTCATTTGTATTCATATTGTATTTCAAATGATTAATATATAAGATGTGACATTACGCATCCCAACATATGAAGTATTCTTCATTTCTCTTTGCCTAAAAGACCTTAATTTAAAAGACACTCTTCCCTATTGTATTCAGTATTTAAAAACGTCAAACCTTTAAAGCCATAAATGAGTTTGGTATGTTAGGTGTGTCTTTGTTTAAATAACTAGTGTTAAAACAAGGAGGGGCCCAAATGATTTGACATTTTTCTTATTAACTAAAGGGTTTTGTTTGTAGGAAAGAGACACATTCCATTTTTAGAAATTGCATTGTGTTTTCAAAATGAACAGTGTAAAGATGGGAGCCTACTTTATTTTCTTAAGTCTCGGATTAGTTGATGGTGTCAACTCTGCATGACCGAAACTGCACTAAAGTTTCGAAGAGTTTTGCAGTTGTACCGCCCTCTTGTGGTAACTATTTGAATAGCAACAAATGTAGAGTTATATTTCAGGTAAAAAATACCACCGTTAAAAGCACAATTACTAGATTTCTGACGCATCCACTTTTTTCCCATTTTATAGCAATCGCTGGACAACCGCCACCGACTCCTGTGCAAACAGAGGGATGATGCCAAAGACTTAAAGGACAACCTGGACCGCCGGGAGCGCGTGGTCTCGGCCTTCCTCTCCAAGCATCTGACAGAGACACAGCTCCAAGAGTACCGCGGTTTCATCCAGACAAAAGCCTCTCTGCTCATCCGTCAGAAAGACATAGACGAGAAGCAGCGTCTGGGAGAGGAACAGATTGAGGCCTTACTTACCAGTATACCTCAATGACCAGAGACCCAGCACCTTCTTGTGCCTCTAGACTCTTTAAACTAGACATCCTTTAGATTTGGTTTATTATGTGAGTCTGTAATGCCTCAAGGTGCCTTTTAAACATGAGCATGTGTGACTCGCTACGTTACTCTGTTTTTGTGCTATGCAGCATTAAGAGGACTTTTGAAACCATGAAAGCTTTAAGAGTTATGGTTTATTTTTAGGTTAAATTGGATAAATATGCCCTTTTCAGGTATATTTGTTTTTTTTTGTTACTTATGTTACTTACAGAGCACTCTAAATCAATGACCAAAAAGAAAGAAAAAAGCACTTTCGATACTAAACCGCACATACTTATTAGGAACATTTACATTTACATTTAGGCATTTAGCTGACGCTTTTATCCAAAGCGACTTACAAAAAGTAGGAGACAACATTCAACATGTACATTCAAACAATATTGTAATCCTTCCCATGTCCCCCCATTTGTGGTCTTAATTCAGGTCTTAAATGTTTTCCTTAGGCTTTTGATTCTGCAACGCAGTGACGCTTTTTATCTATGCTTTTTGTCCAGTAATTTCATGTTGAATATATTTAATACTGATGATTAAATACTGAATTTAATTCTTTTTTGAAGATTTTTTAAAAAGTTGCATTTGGTATTGAAAATTGTAAACAGTTGGGGTGTATTATATGTTTATTTAAGTGCCATCATTACACTTTTTGTGTAGTGAGACCATGAATCAGCAGCAATGCAACCATGTTTTTGCAGTAATTATGCTATTATGATCAATTGACACATCTTGTTCTCTCTGACAAATGTTACAAGAGCTTGTGCTGTTTGTGAAATTCTGCAAAGAGACTATTAATAATAACATTTGATCTGAGTGTTGTTTGCAGTTGCCGTACCTGTATGTTTCTCTCTTTCAAATATACCTGAAAGAGAGAAACATACAGGTAAGATGAGACCGAAGGCATTAAGTGGAGTGTCCTTTTAATATCAATGTACTGTATGGTCTCAAATATCGGCAATAGCAGCTTAATAAGCACCACTTGTGTTTAGTAAATAGATACATTAATATCATTAACAAGAATAATTCATTCTTGTGTCCAATGAAACGTGGTGCATTAATACACTAGCAATCAAAGGTTTGGACCTAATTAAATAAATGTTTTATTATTTTAAATACTACATTAGACAAATGTAAATGTGTGCCTACATGTGAATTTCTTTACAAAACCATAATTTCTATATTATTTTATTTTTAGTTCTTTTTTACATGGATGAGATGGACCTGCATCCCGGGATGCGCATGATGAAGTGAGTTGTAATATAATTGTAACATAAGAGTGGCTGCTTTAAAGAAACCAAAATATACGTTTGTTTCTCGTCTGAGTCATTACATTGTTTTAATGTATTCTGAAATATGTTGTATAATAATAATAATAATGAGTAGGTGTGTCCAAACTTTTGAGTGGTAGTGCTAAATGTTTAATGCGTTTTACTTCAAACAAGCTCATCCAATCGCTCTTTAAATTAAACCTAAATCAGATTATTCTAATGATTTAAAAAAACATTTTGTACAATCGTGAATTCACCATTCATTCAGATTAATTTCAGTTTTTTATTTGTTGAAATTGCGGTTACTGTTATGTTTATCAGGGTTATAGTGTATTTATTTTGTTCTTTGACCCCAACTCATTTGAGGTGGTACTTATTCTATCAACCATCGATTACAAATTCTTATTTTTGACACATTAACATGTTCCACTGCAAGTACAGGTCAGTGCATTTTACAGCCCTTCATTTTTACTGTCTAAAATCATCAAACATACTAATGTTTGGTTTGGCCTTTGTACAGGGTGCAGCTCCTGAAGTCTTGTCTGTCAAGAGTCAATGTTTATATGGCCAAAAAAATTTGAAAGTCATGTGAAAGACCAAGTTATTCACAGAAACGGCACCCAACAACAACACAGACACATTCCTTTAAGTCTCAAACTATTTCCTGTTATGTATAGCCTATATACCAGTATACCACCGTCATCTGGCATTGAGTGTTTAGATTGTGTTTGCAGTTTAGAGTTGCAGGATGTGGATTATAAAATGGTTGGAAGGAGGTTTCTGCGCACTGTTTGAAACCCATCCATCAAACTTACTGCCCACAGGGTGCTGTGAATGTTTGGATATTGTGAGCATACAGTAAGTATAGTATGTCTGGACCATGCTGTGTTACTGCCCTCTAGTGGTCTTGCTGTGTATTATTTGTATTATTTGTTGCGTTGATTGCATAAATTCCGTAACTTTTGTTATAACGTGAATAAAGCAACTAAATGACATTTTTTCACTGTGTTTACTTTCCTCAAAACTATTCATAATCTGTGTTTATAATGTCATAAATTAAATGACATTATCTTAACGTGCAAGCGTTTGTTAAACTTTAAATCTAAAACTGGCTTCATTATTTAATTGAATTATATACTTATGGTCAAGATTCAATATATATTTTATGATACTTACATGTTGACTAAGTCATCAAATGTTTCTGGCAATGCCTCATGTTCTATGATAGCATGTTTATGAGCAATTCACATTAATCAAAGAGTATTTTTATTTGAAATTTATACCAATAAGGCTTTCTCAACTCAAGTTTTGAATAGTACATAGCACAGGACTGTGTGCTTTTAGTCTAATAATACTCATAAAACATATACACAGTAGTAAACAGAGGAATAAAAGGCCGTCATAAATGCCATAACCAGGTATGTCTCCATTTCAACGAACACGTAATCTTGTCTCAAAGGCGTAGAGTGAGAGTTAAATAAAGTCAACAGGGAATACTGCATCATGGGAACAACATGAAATGCATTCGTAAGCTAGACTGCTCACTTCATATTTTCTCAGTCCTTAGGGCCCGTGTTGGCATAAACAACCTGCACTTGTTTCCAAACAAGTTTTTATTCCTGAATCTTTATCTGTTTTAGCATAAACTGCTGATCTCGTGTCAATAAACGGACTTCTGAGCACAAACCAAGCAAGACTAACCACATTTATTCAGCTGACTGTGCGGCTAACACATGACCAGTTACAAACTCACATCACAAGACAGAGCCTGTTTCTTTATTAAAAGTCTAACCCTGGGGGGTGGATTAATGAAATTCATTGATATATAGTCACATTTAGGGTTTTGAGTTTTAAAAGTTAACAACACGAAGATTACAGTTGAAAGATCTTCACATAATGTCATAACTTTTTTCTTAAAGGGATAGTTCACCCAAAAATAAAAATGATGTCATAATTTTTTCAGCCTCATGTCATTCAAACCCTGTATATAATTCTTTCTTTTATGGAACACAAAAAAAGATATTTTGTAAAACACTGGTTTGCCGGTACCCATTGACTTCCATTGAACCTTGTGTCCATACTATGAAAGTAAATGAGTGCCGGTGACCAGCGTTTTGCAAAATATCTTCTTCTGTGTTCTGCTGAAGCAAGAAAGTCATTCAGGTTTGACGTGAGTAAATAATAAAATAATTTTTATTTTTGGGTGAACTATCCCTTTAAGTTCCAGAAGTAAAACTGAAGTTTTTATCCACTGGATGTATTTTAGAAACAGTTTTATAGATGTTACACTCACAAAATGATTACTGGTTAATACAACACTTTAGAGAACTAGAAATACAGCTTTTTTAAGATGTTATTAATTAGCATGGCTTCTTTAGGCCTGGAAATCCCTGATATTAAACATCATAATGCTGATCAACATATAGCCTACATTTATGAAAACAAAAAGCAATATGTATCTGAATGTGTTCTCATTTTAATTTAGAACATTAACATAATAAGACACAATAAATGTACTAAACATGTGCAAAACACTCCTGGTACATAAACAGTCAGAAAACTATTAGAAGAAGATTTTGGCCACTCCCAAAGTTACGGTCCCACCTTACATAAAAGCTCTGATACACTTGTTAGGTTTATCTCATAATTTTCAGTCATCTTTAACTCATTATTTTTTAATCTTATGATTCTGAATCATCTTTAATTACTGCAATAAATATATAACTTCTTTTTACAGGAAAAAAGCTATAACATTATATAGGCCTATAATACAATAGAAAACATACACATATCATAAATATAAAAAAATATTTTAAACAACCCATTCAGTAGATTAACTTACAGATCATAATCATTCTCTTAGATTCATACAATAATTTCTGTATTTAATAAACAGATGACCATAACCAACCCAGAAACAGAAATGTATGGAAGCACATCTATTAAAATACACTCTACAAATGTGGTTAATCATACTAAATAGCACTTAAAGTGGTTATTTGGATCGTAATCATAGTGGAACCACTTTAATTGCTATATAGCACATATCTTTGTCAAATGTAGGGCCATTAGAGGTGCCACATAGCTCCATAACCACTGAAGAACCACTGAAGAACCATGCCGGTGCTTAATAGGTTCTTGATACGGTAGCAGTACTATAAGCACCTCAATTATCCCAAAGAACCACTGAAGAACCTATTTATTTTTTGTGTACATCAGGCAACAGCTTCTGTTTATATAACAAAGGCTCGTTCCTCTCATCTCTACCATCTTCACACAAGGAGGCGACTGACCCTCTTGTCTTATTCTTTTTCTTGAGCCCTATCGGATGAGGCTGGAAAAGGCGGTAAGGTGTTTTGAGATGTTTATAAGGGTCAAAGTCCTCCCTGACCTGATGCACCTGCTGGTGGGTGGCTTTTGAATCTCCCAGAAGCTCCTTTAATTCTTTTGGTGCTCCTTTGTGCAGGTAATGGTAGGGTTTCTTACCGCAGTTGTCTCTCACATTCCTGTTGGCACCATAGCTGAGCAGGTGGTGAATCAGAGGTAGATGATTGTGAATGGCAGCAATATGTAACGGCGTGTAGCCACCATGGGATTTAGCATTGACGTCCACTCCACAGTCACTTTTTTGAGACTGTTCAATAATTATACAGACCATATCAGTGTCCCCACTCTTGACAGCCCAATGTAGGGCTGTAAAACCAGACATAAAGTCTTTTTTCTCAGCAAGCTGAGGTTCCTTCAACAGAAGACCGTGAACTTGGTTCCACTGTCCAGCCGCAGACTTTACCAGCCACTCATGTTCCAGGGAATCAGGTGGGCAATGGTGTAAGTACTTTGGCTCCTCTGCCTGTTTAGGGGTTTTGAAGTGTCTCCGTAACTGTGGAGATCCGCTGGTGCTGACAAAGCTGTCTGGAGATGATTTTCTTTTGCACTGAGGTGAGGAATGAGGCTTTTCCAGGTGCTCAGTGGCAGCTTGCTTGTTATGATGAGTGATGTTTACCGGGGGCATTCGTAATGGTAGCGAGTACGGTTTATTTGTACTCAACTCTCTTATGGCCGGATACACTGCTCCATGGTTGTCCGAGTCATCGGAGTCCGGTTTGAGAGGTACGGAGAACTGCAAAGACTTTAACTCCACATTCCTGCTTTTTTCTAAAGCGGCCACTAAAAAAGAGGTGCTGGGAGATCTGCTTAGGTCTAATCTCCTACTTTCCACATTCTGAGGATGAGCGATGTGTTCTTTCTCATCTTCTTCAGGGTGTGATGCATCTTCATTATCCTCTTTTTTCTTTTCTCCTGGAGTGGTTTGTTCTATGTCTAGTAAATGATGATAAACTTTCTTTAAAACTATATACTTGGTTTCTTGAAATTCCTTCACAACTGCAATGTTGTTGACAAACCTCTTGAAGAGATCTCGGTTTTGTTTCCTCTCTATTGGATCAATGCAGTTCAAGTTCTCTTTAAACTTGCTCAGTAACTCCGTGTTCTTCACCCTTCCTTTCCCCTCTATTAATACGTTTAAAATCGCCTCTTGAGTCAAATCCATTTCTTAGAAAGTACCAAATATCAACATATAGCACGTCTTAACCTCCGTCCTCGACGATACCTGAACCGTAGCCACGCCCTTACCTGTTTTCCGGAATGCTTACGTAAAACAGTAGGTGTGTTTGACTTTATGAGGCGTTGCACAGATTGAAATACCGCGAGAGCACACTCCTATCACCATCGTCAAGCATCAAGTTAAACAAGCGTAATATTTAAATAATATATTCAGTGCAGACGTGGGAGGGCTTTGACGCCATCATAGAGTTGGTATATTTTTTTGGTATATTTACCTATCGATACGTGTCTTAATTATTTTTAACTACTTAATATATTGTTTATTTAATACGGTGTAGCATGTAGATTTAATTGTAAATAAGATAATATCAATAGAAATATAATAATATAATTGTATTAATGTTAATGATATTAATAATTATAAATTAATTATTATTATTATTATTATATACCTAAGGATGTTTATATGGATTTGCTTTGGTTGCTAGTTTAAACACATCAGTAAAAGTATGTGCGGTGTAAGTGTATGAACTGTTTGAACATTGTTTTGTCTCATAACACCCCAACGATAGATCACATTTCATAATCTCCGTAGTTCTTTATTGTGAGGCTGTATACACGTCTTGAAAAAACGCATTCCTAGACACCAGGAGTTTCCAGGAAGAAGCCATATTGACGATCACGAATCCTACTATTGCGAACGACTACATTATGAATATTAATTTTAGCGTCTCAGGTTGCTGCATAACCGTATTGGACCAACCAATCACGTAACGTGACTAATATTTAAGAACCGAGTAGTATTCCATGATTGGTCGGTTTACTTGCTAACGGCCGCCTTTCAGCCAATCAGCTAGTTCAAGTGGACAAACGTCACGCAACGTTATTGTTATTCATGAGCTAAACCTTCACCATAGTAACATCTGCAATTTCTCCAAGTGATCCACGGTGTGTGTCAGCGGACGGCGATAGAGACGCAGGCAGGCAGCTCCCTTTTGCCTTTTCTCGGCACTAAACATACATTCCTTATCATGGCGGCCACGGATGTAGATATATTTTCTGTGAGTATGATTTTAAGTGATTTCTTACCTTTACAGACCCGCTTTCACACGCTCTTAATAGGTTTTCTGTAATGAATTGGCACTAGCACGATCGCTACTCTAGCTTAGCCCAACTGACTGTATTTATATTGAGCAGCACACTTTTAACGCTGTTTATGTGCAGTAAGAGCTTTACATTTGCTACATGTCAGATAAGCGTGTTTTTGTCTTAATTTTAGAGATCAGGTATTTCGCTGGTGAACTGGAAATTGTCAGTTTAAAGCATTTAAAAGCTTTTCTGCTTGGTTGTTTACACGTGCAAACCTTTTTAATTTACTTCTATTTTATTTCAGTAGTATGCAGAGTATTAAAGGTGCTTTTGAAGGCAGTCTACTGAAAGTCTTCTCACTTAGCACTTTGTTGACAGCTTTACTGTTTACTCCGAGTGCACACAGATCTCCATTCAAATCAGCTATGTGTGTTCTGAACACTTCATTTACACAAGAGTTTGTAAAGTTCGGTGCCGGATTGTGTCCCATCAGTGTAAAATCACAGATAAGAGGGACGATGGGGTTTGGTGAAGGTTGGTCTAGACTCAGCAAAAACAATTCATTAGCCAAGCAGAAGCCGTAAGATCTTTAAATTGTTAAAATAAGGCTGTTTACTTTTAAATGAACCATAAGCAGATTTTGAGATCGGTTGCATTGCAAGAAATGAAAGAGGCAGTTTGCCTCAGGTGATTTCAAAGCAATACCAATATATTCTTTGAGAGTTTCCTGACTTTGAGTAAGTTTACACTTCCTGGTGGAGTTCATGTGGATGTTTTAAAACTTTTGAACTTGTGTGTGTGTTAAGTGAGGGCTTTTGTTTTGCTTCACATTGTGTGTGTGCCATTGGAGTGAAGCAGTAAGCACTGTTTCCACAGGAAGGTTTGAAGGGAATGCACAGGAAATCAGAGGAATTCCCTCTTGTGTTAGAAAGCTGGACACAGATTTGTTGTGCACTAGTATTTGGATTTTGCAACTGCAACTGTATAGTGCTTATAGTTTATAGTACGTTGGCCTGGATAGATTCATTATGTTTGTGCTGTGATGGTGAAGTGTGATGAAGTCTTTGTTTAAAGTCAAGTGTTCTTTCACAATGTGTTGAATATAACGCTTTCACAGTCAGTGCTTCTGGTTAGAGGTTTAGAAGCTGTATTGATCAACTTCATTGAGCTATGAAGGGTCAGTTTTAATTCCAATTACTGGAAAAGTTGAAAAGGACACTTTGCTGAAAAAATGAACATTCTGCCATCATTTACTCACCCCATGACTTGAAACTTTCTTTCTTACACAAAATAAGAAACTTAAAAGCTAAAACTGAACTTGTCCATACAGTACAAAATTAAAATGAATTCCATAACATTAGTCCATACAGCTCAAGTCTACTAAAGCCATGGCTTTGTACATCAGTCCATTAATAATCCAAACAAATAATCAGTCAGTAACCTTTTTAAGATGAACTTTTTCCTTAAAATTACTGTAATGTGGACAGAAGATAAGACGTAGCTTATCTTTTAAAAGCTTGCTAAGGTTTGTAGCAAGACTGTCCTGTTCAGTGTTAATTATATCTATTGCACGATACTCTAGTTTTAGGGCAGGGATGATGCGGTTACTATTATATAAATATACATGAAGTTCGAAATGACTCAACATCCTGTGTATGCTTGAATGCATGTCATCACTGACATTAATAAACCCAAAAACATTTGATACAAAACATATAATGTCATATATGCAGACACCGTTTGTGTGTTCTCATTGTAATTTCTAGATGTCAAATGCAAAGCATCACACCTGAGTGTCTTCTACTTCACGTTTATGTGTACATGTGTTTGTAAGGAGCAGCCAGACGGACAGCCGTGTGGGTGTCTCTATGAAGATCTTCAATCAGAAAGAGGCCAGTCTGCTTTTAGTTTGGCGCAGATGCCACACTGAGACCAAATCTAGACCATCTGCATTCTTTACATCAGCCCCTCCTTTAACCCTATCAGATGGGATGCTAGCGATCCCCATCTCTAGTGAGGGTTTTATCAGTTTGCTGAAGCAGGTGTACACATATTCAGGTGTACATGGGGGTGGGGAGGGAGCCGTTGCTAATTTGGCTCGGCTCCACCGTATCTCGCGGTACCCATCTGGCTCGAACAATCTGTTTTGTGCCGGACCCCAATGATTGGATGTGTCATTATTTCCTGTAGAGGTCTGTTCTTGAATCATGCAAAACTATAATAATGAATCAAAGCTATAAGAATTCATAGCTTATTATGTCTCCCAAGCATTTTGTATGGGCCAATTGTCTCAAAGTAACATCTGCCATGTTCACAGATTTGTAACAGTGTTCTTGTAGTAGGCATGAATTATGGCCATCACTCGTAGGGCGGGTTGAGAAAATGTTGTTCTGCACCCCAAAAGCTGCTCCATTTCCTCTTGATCTACTGCCCTCTGAGGGGAAATGTTTCGCCTGCCCCTGCGGCGGGGGCATTTGCTATCTGTCCCTATAAGGATATCGTTGAAGCCTTTCCAAGTTTTTTTTCCTTCCTCCAGACTGCCTGTTTTGTGAAAACACTTTCAGAAGCCATTTCCCCTTTCACATCAGCTAGCACAATGTCCAGCTTTCTTCTGTAACGTTTGGTCTGTAACCGCCCCTTTGGTGCCTCAGCTTTGAAATAACACTGGGGCCGGTGCAGGTTTTTCAGCTAGCATTCTTTTTGTGCCTGACGGGTGTTACACCAGCAGAAGTGCTGCTTTCCTCGGTAGCACGTTTGAGTGACATCACCCAGTAAATATGTGCCTGCATAGGGCAATGAGACAAAGCAAGACGAAGGAGGAGTGCATTGATCTTGGATGATGGAGTTTTAGGGCACTTGCTAATGTGATTGAAAACCTTTTAGGGATGTTTTAGATTCGGCTGGTTCTGAACGATTGGATTTTTATTTTATAACATTGGAAATTCTTTGAGTGGCTCATTGTCTGGAAATGTAGTTAAGTAGGCTATAGTTTAAAGCTGACTTCTTAATTGCCTTCTACTTTTTTCTTAAGCTATTTTCTCTGATTTGCCTGGTGCCAAAATCAGATGCTAAAATCAGCTTATCATCAGTTGAACTATTGTATGTGTAACACGAATATATCATTATTGTATTTCACAAATATTTTACTGTAATGCAAAACATTTTTCGCAAAGTTGTTTGCACAAACAATATATTGCTATTTTGAGCATAATTAGATATTATCATGTCTATGATCAACTTGTAAACTTAAATATGACAGCACGTTTGTTTTTTCAATTTAAATATGTGTGTGCATTCTGCTGAGGAATGGAAATCATATATGCCATCCGGGGTGATATAATGTTATGTAAATTATGAGAGAATTTTCATATTTGCGTGAACCATTTATATAGAATTTCCATAAATATTTGAAACATAAAGTGTGCCTTATACATTTACTAAAAATGAACACCAAAGAAAATTTTTGCAATTTGTGTTTTTTGTAACTATATCATTAACCCAATTCTCATCCCTTGAAAGAATGAAGAAAAGCGTAACCTCAACCTTGGTGGACATGTTGGGTTTGACAGTCTGCCCGATCAGCTGGTCAGTAAATCGGTGACTCAGGGTTTCTGCTTCAACATCCTTTGCGTGGGTAAGCAACTGTTAACAGCACATTCAAACCCTACACCTACTCAATGTCATAAGAGGGTCTGATCTTGTAGTAAAAATATCCCTCAAGAGTTTCTGTCTTTTGTCTAGGGGAGACTGGCATCGGCAAGTCTACGTTAATGAACACACTTTTTAATACAATGTTTGAAAATGAAGAGGCCAGCCATTATCAAAACGGAGTCTACCTGCGGCCAAGAACGTATGACCTGCAGGAAAGCAACGTCCATCTCAAGTTGACCATCGTTGACACAGTGGGCTTTGGGGATCAGATCAACAAAGAAGAAAGGTAGGAACATAAATATGCCCCTTTGGTTTGCGTGTCCAGAAGCCAGAGAAAGCTAGCGTGGCCTCTCAAACCCTTTTCACACAGAGCAGTGATGCCAAAACATTGCCATAAAAATTGCTAGAGTGCCTTCTGTGACGCAAACACGGTGCTGTTTTTTGGAACCGTTTACATTAAAATACCATTTATTAAAACTAAATGATCTGTGTTAATTTTTCAAAATCTCATTACATTGAATTCATACAGACTTAAACCCAGGTAAAATATGATTTGTGTGCATATCATAATCCCTGATTGTGCATTTGTCTGGTTTTCTTACAGCTATAAACCCATTGTTGATTACATCGACACACAGTTTGAAAACTATCTGCAGGAAGAGTTGAAAATTAAACGTTCTCTCTTCAACTACCACGACACCAGAATCCACATCTGTCTGTACTTCATCGCTCCCACAGGACACTCGCTTAAATCCCTGGATTTAGTCACTATGAAGAAGTTGGACAGCAAGGTAGAGAGATTTCAAGTGTTGTGGATGAATGTGTTATGCAGTGGTCAGCTGATCTGATATCTTAAAGAGGAAGGAGAACAACTGTTTTATTTACTTTATGATTTCTTTTTCTTAGAGCTTTTATATACAGTGATATTTAGTGGCGATGACAAAACTTTAAATATGAAAGGGAGTCAAGTCAGGGATCACAGATTATGTTTTGGCAATTAATTTGTAATTAATTTGTTGGTTATTAATTTGTAATATTGTAATATTTTTATTTAATTGCATAATTTTTATCGAATCACCAAATGTTACACTTTCAGTGGGCATATTTAATGGTGTCTAATACTGAACAATAAATTACAAATGTTATACAATATTGTCATTAAAATGACAATTACAACCGGAATTTCAGAAATGTTGGGAGACTGAAATGTTGAAAGACTTTGAAAGTTTTCATTTTATTCAATTGCAAAAAAAAACGTCCCAGCATTTCCAGTATTCCGGTCGTACCAATTATCGCACAATATTAGTACAAATTGCAGCATATTGTACAAATACAGATGCAAATACAGATGCAAATACAGCATTGTTCTCTGAATGATATCTTAAAAAGTGTCTTATCATGGAGCATTATGTGTATAGAAAGCTGGTACGGAATAATGATTTTAGTCAATTGTAATGTGATTATACTGTAGATTATCTCTGTATTTTACATACAGCTGGTGTATGAGCGTTAAATTCTCATACAAACATATTCTTTCTATCAGTCTTTGTGTCAGAATGTACAGGCCGCTGTACTGATGAGTATATTGATAATCCTTAATAAGGGTAAATGTAGGGCAGTGGTTTCCCTTAGTCTGCCTGTGGAAAAACAGCTGATCAATTGTTCATTTCATCAGATAGCAATCGAGTGAGTGGGAGGAGAGATGGGGGTGTTTTTTCAGGTGACGCACAGGGCACAGATGGTTCAGTGACTGTCAAACCGGCCTGTCATAATAATGTGGCCCCAGGACCCACAACCTTACATACGCATTCACCATGTCTGTTGAGCCAAAGCGTTCTGACGATGAATCAGTGTGTTCCTAAAAGCAAAGTTTTTTAGTCAAAATATTTGTCCTTTAGCATTTCATTCGACAGATGTTAATTGTTTATTGGAGAAAAAGCCTTTCGAGAGCAGTAAACAGTTGGTTTATAAACACAGGCTCAACTGTGTACATATAAAAACAGTTGTTTTTTAATGGTTATAACACTGAAAGAAACTGTTATCCTTTACTCACGGGTTTCTTTCATTTTTAGAACACAAGCAGTTATTTAGCAGCATGTCATGGATACTCTTTTCCATGTTGTGAAGATTTATTAAAGACACGTTTTTAAAAAACACCAAAAATATTCATATTCTAAAATATTTAAAAAATATTCTACGACTACAAAATCTTCTGAAGCTAAAAAAAAGTATCCAAAATTGAAATATTTATTAAATGACAATCGTAAAAATGGTATGTACCAATACACATGTGAACCAATTAAGTTTGCGTTGAAATTTTTAAAGAAATCTTTATTTAAAGAAAACCTTTCTGAAACAACATAAAAATGTTTTTAGGTGTACTGTTCCTTTAAGGCCATGAATTTATATTCATTACTGGTGTTATCTTGTTTCGCACAAGCCCTGTAATGACAATCCAAACCATAATTTCACTTGAACTCGTCCTACAGCAAACCTATTAGATCTGAAATTAAAACGTACATGTGATATGTTCCAAAATGTTTTGTGAATTTCCTTTTTTAGGTAAACATTATCCCTATTATTGCCAAAGCTGACACAATTTCCAAAAGCGAGCTGCACAAGTTCAAGATCAAAATCATGAGTGAGCTGGTTAGCAATGGTGTTCAGATCTACCAGTTTCCCACAGATGATGAGGCTGTCACAGAAATCAACTCCTCTATGAATGTGAGTCTTGCACTGCTTTTCATATCAACATTAACACTGGATGAAAAACAAACTTTTAGTTCTCCTTTAAATAACAGCCGAAACTATGTAGGCCAACCTTTGTTTTCTTTTTTTTTATTCAGTGTCCGCAGCTTTGTTTGCTCCTCTCGTTAACAGCTTACAAACCGAGCCATGAGGGAAATATCTGTTTCAAGCATCAATAGGGCACTTTGTATCCCATTAGACAAGAACTTCTTCCATAGTTAAAATGTCTTCTTCTTACTTGATACTTGTCTCAGTATGTTTCAAGTAGATCTCACTTAATCAGGCTTATTTACACACCAGAGAAGTAATGAGGCAAATCCCTCTTCTACACTGACAACAAATACCACTTTGTGTTTGTTTGTTGGCATGGTGGCTAAAGCTCGATGCTTTTAAATAGAAACTTTTGCTAGCTTTGAGTTTTTATCATTGAGGTCATGAGTAAAGCTTTTTAAGTAGTTTTACGTTCACGAATAACGTATAATGTAATTTACAGAGATGATTTTGATTAATCACTCGTTGTCTAAATCCTCTTTGTTGCAGTGAGACTACTGTTCTTAATTTATGTAATTCATGAATTGATGTGTTTAGATTTAACTAAGATTTAACTAAAAAACATTTTCTGGTATTCTTGTGATTATAATGTGGAAATGTGCCATGTTTACAGGCATACATCTATCGCCTGGTCTTGAATATAGGTGTAAATATATAACTTTCCATTTGTAAGATTAAGGGATTTAATCAGAATAATTTTATATTAGGACGTATAAAGTTTACGTATTGTCGCTATACTCTCGAACTATGTGTTTTAATATTTTTATTGTATTTATCTCCATCTTTACTGTAACGATTGACATTTTGTTTAAATCTGTCAAAAGATCTTCACTTGCATTAAACACACAACATTCTTTTAACCCAAAAAGTGATTCGTGTGCTTACTGAAAGGCACCTTGGATTAAAGTGTCTGCTAAATGACTATTATTTGCATGTTAAAAGCTTTTCAAGGTTGTGCACACATTTTAAATGCCTCAGAGTTGTGTGAAAGACAGATTGATGCTTTGGAGTAGGTATTAGTTTGATACTTTGCAGAGAAAATTGAAAGAAATAATAAAAGAATAAAAGAGTCGCGTTGAAGATCTGTCACTTCCTGTTAGGGTATGTTTGTGCGTGAAACTGCTATTTTCAGTCTTAAAATGCATGGATCTGCTGTTTTAACAAACCAAGCAAAAACGGATCTCTAAAGGTCCGCTGAACTCTGAAGTAGTGTTTAATCTCTGCTGATCTTTATTCTAGGCCCATCTTCCATTTGCTGTAGTTGGCAGCGTGGAGGAGGTGAAAGTGGGGAACAAGACGGTGAGAGCCAGACAGTATCCGTGGGGAGTAGTTCAAGGTAAACATCACAACATTCACAGTTTCTGAATGCTTTCTAATGAACACTTACCTTGATTTTACTACAGTAGTGCTAACTGTAGTTCATTATGGCATTTGGTAAGCTATGGTATATTTTTTCTAATAAATACAGTCGTAAGTTTAATAAGAATTGTTGTCATCATGCTTATGATGAGCCATCCATGACCAATCTGTAATAATTGTGAAAATGTGCTCCACAAAAATGTTATTTATACATAAATATTTTGTATCTAATTTTTTAAAATTGCGGTATGAAAAAGAAATGGCTTTTTACCGCATAATGTCTGGTTATGATGGTGTAAGAAAGCATCGCTGTTTGTTTAAGAACAATTGCAAACCAGGGGATGTTTTTTGCAGATCCGTTGGTTGCTGGTAGTGGCCCAGAAATTAAGTCTTAAACTGAAACTTTACATTGTAGTGGTGAAGTCTTCAGTTGAAATGTAATAGATGAGAGTCACGCCGTCACTGAAGAATAACATGACTGAGGGACTTGTGGAATATGTCAGCCATATATATATATATATATATATATATATATATATATATTTAACCCCCTGAGGATGCTGGTCGAAGAGTATTTTTACTTTCATGTAAAACTATGCCATCAATCACAGCGGTGGTAAATAGCACTCTAGACGGCAGCTAATAGCACCCTGTTCTCTCAGATGTGCCACAGATAAGGTCACGTCATTAGCCGTGAATGTTTCTCAGTTTAATTGGCCTTCCGGCATAAGTAAAGACTTAACAGAGATGCTCGGTAGTAAGGCAGTTTAAAAAACTGTTTCAGTCCTTTATTCTGATCAATAACTGTGTTTTATTTATTTCTGTGTATCACTGCGCAGCACCCTTAGCAACCACATTTAATAATGTAAACAAAGGTCACAGAACGAGAGAAAAGTGATTTTTTTTCTGACTAAAACTGCTTCAGGGATTTGTTAGCAGCATATTACTATATGCTAATTATGCTACTAGCTGTATTGCTAGTTCAAAAATGTTCGTTTTCTTTCTTAGGAGTGGAATGCTAAAATAAATGAAGGTTGATAAGTGAAAAGATAACCTAAAAATGTGGAAAGGCATAGGTTTTTTTCACGCCATTTGAACTAAACTTGCTTCAAAACGCTAATGGTCATGAATGTCGTAGCACTGCTAAAGTGTTGTGTACAGACAGTATGACAGATGGAAGAATGCTGGTATTTCTGCTATTTTTGGCCTGTGTCTTTGGGGACAGTGGCTCCCAGGGGCCTTTTAGTCAAGGGTCAGTAAATCGCTCTCAGGCCCTCAAATGTGGAATTCGAGCAAAACTCGTTACAGATGAGCTATGCTGCAGATTTTATTACAGCGCTTTGTCTGTCCACCCCATTTAACAATGTTTCTGTATTCATTAAAGTTGTTTAGGCTAAACAATCAGACCTGGCAGGCTTTGACAATGTAACAAAATTCTGGCTGCTGTCAAACGTTATTCGTCCACTCCTCCATCAGTGTGAATTCTCTCCCACTGATATCACTCAACAGGAAATGCTCTCAGTTAACTGTGAGAAAGTCCAAATGCACATACTGCAGGGAGACGTTCATTAACATACCAGCAGAGCTGCGTTTCTGTATCCGGTCAAAAGCAGCAGATTTTCTCCCTTCATCCAGCGTGATGGTTTAAATAAGGGGATGTTTGCTTAGTTTAACATGTTTGGCATCATAAACTGTCATCGAATAGTTTCCCTATCCCGTAGGAAATGTTATCTCGTATCCGCTTGATTTAGTGTTTTGGCATTACTGTAAAGTCCAGGGAGGATCTTCCCATTAAGACCAGATGGGTTCAACTTAAAGGAATAGTTCACCCAAATATGAAAATACTTTCATAGTTTACTCGCCCTCATCCAAGCTGTATATGATTGAGTGTGCAAAGTTCGAAAATGGCACACATCGATAACTTCGAATCTCATTGGTTTTTGGATATGAGAACTAGTCACAAGACATGAAGAGACAACCGAAGTTATCAATGAAGTTATCAATGAAGTTATCAATGAAGTTATCAATGAAGTTATCAATGAAGTTATCAATGAAGTTATCAATGTGCCGCCATTATTGAACTTGGCCTGTCATCACTTTGTTTCCATTGATATGCAAAGTTTCGAATGCTAAATCGGCTCAAAAAAATTAAGTGTTGTCCTTCACAAACATATCTTTTCACTTGTCAAAAGACCAGTCCCAGTCTAAACCCAGTCATTAATGATTGCTTTAATGCTTCACCATTTTGGATCCAGTATAAGATAACATGAAGGAGGTAGTTTAATATAAATGTGTTTGTGTTAAACTGAGGTAAGGAAGTCATATACAGTTCAAAGTGGCATAAGGCTGAGTAAATTAGAGTATTTTATTTGATGTATTTGGGTGAATTATTTCTTTAAGTAGCCCTTCTTATCCGGCTCGACTTCGTCAGGTTCACCTCTCTTCTAAAAAGTAACTTCCAGTTTCACTCTTGATTTTAATCAAGACACCTAAGACAAGCCTCACTACTGCTATTATTTTTACTTATCTTAAGGTTTTTGTGTTTCATGTATTTTGAAAGAGGAACCTGAGCCTCATACACAGACCAGAATATATTTACTGACCTGAAACCACCTGAGATTATTATAGCATACAGCAACACCCTAGCATCATGCTGACACGTTGAAAAGTGTGATTGTAGAAGCAGTGGTCTAGATATAACAAATAAGCACACGTTGTAACGTGAATTGTCCTATAGCTGTGACAGTCATGTCGGCTGTGTGTTTCAGTGCAGAAATGTATTGACGTCGGTCATGTGCACGTGTGTTGCAGTGGAGAATGAGAGTCACTGTGACTTTGTGAAGTTGCGGGAGATGTTGATCAGAGTTAACATGGAGGATCTGAGAGAGCAGACCCACGCCAGACACTATGAGCTCTACAGACGCTGTAAGCTGGAGGAGATGGGCTTTAAAGACACAGATCCAGACAGCCAGCCCTTCAGGTGAGTTATGGCCTTCCATTGTCTGCATGTGAAACTGATCAGCGTGGGCTTTATTAGGTTTCCTGAAAAAGCTCTGCAAAGACAACAGCTTTGGCCGTCAAAGGGGCGGACTGAGTCAGAATGTGCTTACGCCAAAAAAAGAGTTTGTTCAGTTAAAGAGGTGACAACCGCATGCATTTTAATCTGTAGGGCTTACAAACCAGACCTAAACAATTACTTTTATTGTTTTCTAGTAAAACAAATATGTATTATATGATAAATACCAAGTGATGCTTGTTTAGAGTTATTACATGGCGCTACAAATAATTTACTTACAAGTAATTAAAATATTAATATGGTTAATAACATATATGCAATTATACTTAAACACTTAATTTGTTTTTATAATTGTTTGTGTCTTGTTTAAACATCTGGACGAAAATAGTACACTTTATATTTGTTACAAAAAAATTATATTTAGTGTTTAATCATTTTCTCCTCTCTCAAATAGACTTCCTACTCCCCATGAAACAGGTTAACACAGATCATTCTGTTAAAAAGTCTACATCGCCTTGATTGTCTTTATTGTATTGCCTTCTTGAGCTGAATTATACGTGAATGTTTTGTAATAGTTGTGTGTGAATCTGTTAGTTGTGCTCATATAACTGATTGAAACGCATCACACATGCACAAGATGCTGTAAAAGCTACGAATGTGCAGCACCCGCATTGTTTCTGCTCAGTCATGGTTTTTATTGTACAGGTATATATATTTGATTAGATAAGATTATTTTTATGTTTATATAATCATCCTTTATAAATCATTCTTTTGTATACAACCGTTCTGTAGTCTACAGGAGACATATGAAGCCAAGAGAAAGGAGTTTCTTGGAGATCTGCAGCGGAAGGAAGAGGAGATGAGACAGATGTTTGTTAACAAAGTGAAGGAGACAGAGGCTGAGCTGAAGGAGAAGGAGAGAGAGGTATGATCATCTGACAGTTTATAAAAACACATTAACACTAATGCATTCGCAGTGGAAAGCATTCTTTTTACAGAGGTGAAGATGCTGTCAATGGTGCTTAACCTGTAATAAACCTGAAACTAAACTGAAACGAAATCAAGAGTCCACATCTCAATTTAGTTCTAAGGTTCAAAACAAGCTTTGTGTATGAAAACCTTTATACATGAACTGAGAATTTCAGGATTCTTCCTAATCTTCATTTATGTTAAAGGACATTTAGTGTAGTCACAAACAACTAAAAACACACCTGTTCTGCATTTTGTTCAACTTCCCATAGATTGAACTCTAGTCCTATTAGTGACCCTTAAAACCCCAACTTTTGTGATTTACTGTTTTCTGCATAAAATCATCCTACATAATGTAAAGAAAATATAACCTTGATATTTTTAATATTGACTGAGTAATGTCAAAGAATGATATCATAATGATATAAAGGTGAAATCAAACTTTGATGCTTGTGATCTCATAATTTGATTTTGAGACTTTAGCCTGGTTTTCACAGACAAGGTCACATATGTCAATATAACTTTGTAAACTGTACTTATTGTTGGCTCATTGACAAAATGTAAATGTAAATGTGCTCTCGTTCTCTTAGTTACATGAAAAGTTTGAGCAGCTGAAGCGCATGCACCAGGAGGAGAAGAGGAAAGTGGAGGAGAAGCGACGAGATCTGGAGGAGGAGATGAATGCCTTTAACAGGAGGAAGGTGGCGGCTGAAACCCTCTCCCTCTCACAGCCCCTCAAGAAGGACAAGGACAAGAAAAAGTGAGTGCTCCAGTACAATGTTGTCATCCTTTCATCTGCTCCTGCTGACCTGCAATGTCGTCGCTTGAGAATCAATACAACATCAGTATCGAATCTCGAATATTTATATAGCTTATTTAGTTTAGATAACTTGTTTAGAAACCTATACCATGATTTATGACTTTTTTCAGTACAGTCACGCATTGATACACATGTATAACACAGTACATGTTGTCTGTTGTCATGATGCTGTAAACTCTCATCCATACTCACTGTTTGTCAAATGTTTCGGGTATTAGATGTTGAATAAATTAATTGGGGGGGGTGAGTTTATAGTAGTTCGATTATTTTCTCTTGCAGAAAATGAAGCTAGCGCCATCTAGTGGTTAGTGGTGGTATCATTGACAAATATTTACAGAGCATCCATTTTGTCTCTGAGATGAGTCCACAGTCATAGTCTAAGTTTAATAATTAAACCTTTCTTGCTTCCTCCTTTTGTGTCCTAAGAAAGTTGCAAATATTATACAAATTCAAACTTCTTTAGTTTCTTACAGACGCATCTAAATGCATTGTCCTACTTTTGTTACATCATAGGAAAATGTTTGTGTATTTCTCAACTTCAGATTTATTTGCATTTTTCCACTCCATTTACTTTTATTTTGTCATTCATTTAGTTGTTTTCTGTTCATTTTCTTTCAGTTAATTTATGAGCACATCCCAGGCCGACCATGAACTTATCCTCTGCCATCGTTGCAACATCAGCATATTTTTCTTACGTTTTTTTGACATTGTGTAAATGGACCAAAGATCCTGATGGGAGGCCAGAGAGATGCATTATGGGGACTGAATTGCAACTGTTTCCTTTTCCTAAATAGGATCGTTCAGGTTATATATATATATATTTTTTTTGTTATTTTTAATATGTCCTCCCCTCAGCCCAATTTTATTTTTGGGTTATGTTTATGTCTAACTCTTTGTTTGTGTGTGTATTTTTTTTAAACCAGACAGAAACATTAATTTTCTTGTTACATTTGTTTTTGGTACTACCCATTTGTTCATTTGTCTTGTAGTCAGGCCAATATTGTGACATACATGTTTCTATTGCCGTAACGTACAGTAGTATTTAAGATCTGAGCCAAACTCAATAGCACAACACAACACAGCACAGATACTAATCTACCCATGTGTATGACATTATAAGCATGGAGGGTTGTGGCTTAAATAAACCAGTCTTAAAGTTATGCTTGGTGCTGTTTTAACAGTAATTGTGAAGCAGTATATTAATAGCTTTATAGGCTATATTGTAATAACAACAGATATGCAATATATTTTTTGTATTAGTTGTAGAGCAAACAAGACTGAACAGTGTTCATGGTCAAACAGATTATATTCTTTTAAGACATAATGTGGTGGTAAAAACACCTGAGACTGTCTGAAGTAATCTACCTTCATATCCAGTAATTTGCATAAGAGACAATGACTGCAAGATACACATCTGTGAGTATAAAAGCAGTTTGTATTAACTGATATTAAAAATAAACACTTCCCTAATTTCACTTACATTTTTGAATGTGCTTTGTGTGCAGTTTCCTTTGCTTTAGTATGTTTTCCATGGAGTTTCCATGGCCACACATTCGCCTTTAAATGTATTTGTATTCAAAACTAGACTTGAATCGTAATATTAAGCGCTTAATCATAACTGCAAACTCATGAATCATCTGTGATAGATTTATCTCCGCCATACCACCATTCTCATTTATAAAGTGCCAGATTAACTATATGTAATTCAAATGGAGGAAGGAAGGTGAATAAAGGAAGAAAAAGTGTTTATTTCAGGTGGTTATTTATATGATTTACTGTAACTACAAGTTAAATACACAAAATGTAGGTCTTTAACATTCAGTATAAACATTTAGTATATAACAGTTATAAAAGAATATGAAAGTCTGTCTTAATTTTGTGGCAGGGGTTTAATGTTTCTTGAATAACAAAATAAAACAATTTTTAAACAAACGTACAGTAATTCTCAGTTTCCTCCGAATACGTTTCAGGGACAAAATAATACAAAAGTCACATTTGCTTCATTTCAAAGAAGCAGGAATTTTGGCTTGTGTAGCTGCCTTTAAAAATAAGAAAACAAGGCTTTGTTAAAACATTTGAAAAAAACTCAAGCTGTAACATCTGCATAGTATGTGATTTCATTATCACATTGAAATTATTGAAAGGCAGTAACATCACTTAAGTATATAAAATGTCAAAAGCTTTTTGTTGCTAGCTGACAAACAAATAACAAAAATACCATTAACCATTTGACCAAAACCACTGTTTTGGTAAAGCATAAACATTAAAGCATTATGAAGCAAAGAAACTTCTGAATAACTGTAATGAGCACAGACAATATTTATATTCAATGTTATATTTTTTATTACAAAAAGAAAATAACTTCATATAAAAGAAAAATAAAAACCTCACATACAGTTAAAGTGCTGTGTAAAGACTTCATAAAAGAAACATGAAAGTGCTAGTTAACAACTTATCTGGTTCCAGTTTTTACAAAAATGAGTGTTAGCTTATTCACTAGGAGGCAGCTGCAGAGGAGGACAGGATGAGATGTGTTCTTGAAAAGGCCCGCTGGTACCTTCAGTTCCGTGTTTTCCCGCTTTTATTGCCGTGTCCTCGTCGTAAAGGTACCAGAAACCATCGGAGAAGTCGTCTATATCTTGGTCCTCGTTTTGTGTTTGCTTGGCTCGGACGGCTGTCCCGTCCATCTGTTCCTCCTTTACGTCATATGCCCTGAACATCAGCATGCTTGTCGTGTCCAAAATGTACACTGCATTGGTGGGTAATGAGAGCTCAAGACCTGTGAGGTATTCGTCCACCATCTCCTTGCAACAAATGAACTCTGTGCTTTCGATCTAAAACGAATGAACACATCCAAAACTTAATACATTTTTTGGGCAAATGTCTGTAGATTTAAAACCGAATATCATTCTTTCTGCATGTTTTGCAAAGCTGATGTATACTTCATGCATACCTGTGCTTTTCTCAGCAGGTCAGTAAAAACAGAGAACCAATCTGGTGTCAACCTCTCCAGCTCCAAAGTGATGATGGCCAAAGCCAGTATGGAGCCCTTGAACTGCCAGAGCTGGTGGCAGGCCATACAATGCTGCACCTGTCTGGTCCACAATGACGGCTGGAGGCAAGGCCTCTTTTGAGACAACAGGTGTGGATGCCTGGTCATCAGCAGGCCGTGGAACTGAAAATACATCCAATGGAGACAACAACACTGTCAACACACAAACAACAATTTACTACAAAGGTGTGGATCGGTATTTTAATTCTTTCTTTTCTGTGTTATTCCATTCTCGTGAGGGACGGAAACGTTTCAAATGTGCCGTGTTTTTTTGGTCTCAATGTTTCTAAAATATAACATAAGACCTTTGAAACGTCTTGGCTGAACTGAAGACATGCAATCTCAGATGACGGTCGTGTTTCTTTTGAATGCAAGTTAACATGAAACATTATTTGACGTTCACAATGTGGAGTATTACAACGTAAAAACAAAATATTCAAAAAGAAAAAAATCGAATTTGATCGAATTTATGTATAAAACATTTTGAAAAGTAAATGTCCATTCCAGATAGATAATGTGTGCTAAAATGAGCCACAATGATGCCTGAATGTGTATTAGGGAAGTAAATGGGGTTTATTGGGACTTCATGTTGACATTTTATAGTTCAGCCTCTTGGAAACAGAAAAAGCCATGTCGATTAAATAGGAAAGATGTGATTTTTTTGCCTTTTGGAATGTTTTGTTCAATCTGTATATTGTGGAAATGTGTCTCTGGCTGTATGTGAGCATGTCTTCACATTTCTTCTCAAAGGAAGAGCGAGTCACATGGACCTTACACGGGAATATACTGTATTTGAAAGATATAAATGGTGAATATTTAAGAAGTTTTAAGGATATTTATTTTTGTACAGCTAGTAGATATTTTTTTCAAGCAATTATATTTATTTATTCTAGTGTTAATAACATTAAATAGTTATATGCATGCTGTATGGGTTAATCTGAAAATATTTATCCCCTATATCAAAAGAAAAAAGAAATGTAATTTTTTTGCTTTTTCTTTTGGGGTGAAGTATCACTCCAAGGTTTTGTAAGTTTAACCCACTTATAAATTAATTTTATTGTTTCTTTACTAAGGATCTTTGCAGGTATTTTAATGGGGTCTCTAATAGCTGTTCTGTGGCTCTCTGTGGTGTGCCAAATCAACCATGCTACACATTTATGGAAAGAGCAAAAAAAAACATTCATTTTAATTGTAAATGATTTGACTGGTTTCAATCAAGTAATGCCCGGTCACTACAATAACTCGTGCCAAGAACACGCTATTTAAAGCCTCACAATGAAAGAACATTGATTCAGTGTAAGACAATTCCAGTTTCTTAGAGGACCTATACTTGTATCAAAGAGCAAAAAGGTAAAAGGTTTTCCCTTCTTAGCAGGGTTATCGATCTGCTTTACTGCTGAAGTAAAAGCCAGATTAGTGCCTTGGCCGTATATGTACCGCACGCAACTCTTATTGCCCTAAAGACAGCTTGCCAATCGAGATGGTTTGTACAATCGATTGTTGATCACCTCCTGCTGCCAGATTTAACATGCACAATGTCAAGGACCAAAAGTAATTTTTGCTAATGTTTGTGACGGCCGCATCAAATGGTCATGTGTTTTCTTGTGCTTTTTGTACTGTTCCGGTCTAAATAAAGACAAAAAGGTCAGTTGGCACTCACGATATAAATGAAATCAATGGGTGTTGCGATGTAAAGGTCCCAGTGCAGCTTATTTAATATGATTCGCTCCATGCGAAGTATCTCTGCTGTGGAGAACTTGCATCCACTTTGCTCCAGCAGGTGTTTAACCGATGCAATCACCTGTTCGCCGATAAAACACAAGAATAAAGGGTTAAAACTGCGTGTTGTGTCTTTGTTGTTGCATTGCAATAAATTATGTATGCAAATCTTGCCTCTTCTTCCTCATTGATCTTTGCAGCCAGGATCAGTGAGGTGATGGCCATGCATTTGAGGTATTTCAACTGAGCCTTTGAAGAAATTTACTCCATTTATCACATGCAGCACACAAGGATACGCTAAAATGCGGTGTAAAAGTGCATTCGATCCACTTACCTTAACTGTCGCGAGCAAGCTGTTAAGAACACATACTCCCAAAGCAAAACTCTCAGAGCAGAACTGGAAAACTGCGCTCATTTCATGCAACCACACAATAACCTCCTGATACTGAGATGGACCAATATCCGAACCCTGAGCAAACAAATCACCAGTTAACTAGTGGATATATAAGATATGATCTTAGAAGAAGAAACCAAACTAAAAACAAAACAAAATGGTTATTGGGTAAAATGTGTGTTCACCAGGAAATTCTCCTACCTGAATGCAGCCATTCTTCAAGACCGGTGCTCTCCACAGGCGAGTTTCTCTCGCCAGTGTGTTTAGCAGCAACGACCCCAGACGCTGATTTTCTTCTTCACCTGGGGGTTTCATGGCTGTTTTGGAAACTCTTTTCCAATGGAAAAAAACCCCTGATAAGCAAAGTAAGAATAAGTCATTCAGTAGATGCTATTGTAACTAACATCAGTGTGTCTGATTTGTTTAGTGAACAAGAACACAATGTTAATGATGGCCAATGGACGAACTATAAGATAGCACACAAGACTACATGACGAGAAGCATCAGGAACAAACTGACATCAAAATAAAGCTGTTCAGCATTGCTTTACTCAGTAAAACCTGCATAATTGTGTGCCTAAAACCATTTGTATTTTACTTATGATATATAAATTTAATGCAAAATACATACAAATCAATGCATTTTATTTATTTGAGAAAGTCTTGAATTGCCTTATATATTATATTTGAACTGCATCAACATGCACCAGAAAGAAATCAAACATAATTTGACCAACAACGTAAACTATCCGAACAAGAGCGATATGGGCGGGTCAATTTGCATCAAGTTGTAAACAAAGACATTGAAAGTTTCAGCATGAAACGTTACCTTTAAAGAAACTGAGACTGCTGTCATTGGAGTTCACTGGATTTATGTGCAAAACGTAATGCCACCATATCTGAAAAACAGCTGCACTGCAATGAAACTAATTGAGAAAGCTTTAAACAGAGCCCAACACAAGACCTATGACCGAAAAAACGGTTGTATGCATACATAGCAGCGTAGGATTAGAAATGAAAGTTACCTTTGTGTGATTTATGGAGGGAAACACCGTGTAAAACCCCCAAACAGTTACTAGCGATCGTCCTGTTTTTGAACGCGCTTGGCCCCGCCCACATATTTAAGGCCATGCAGTCGATCCCGCCCATATGTAGGACATCATACGTCAGACCCCGCCCATATAATGAACTCTACGCTTCTCGCCCCACCCCCACACTCGTCACTCACGTACAGAAATGTGTTAGTGGGTCACACATACGGGTCCTGTTATATAAAATGGTTGATTTGAGGCGGTTTTCCATCCACGTTTTGTTTTCCGACATAACAGTGACACAGGGAGTGATATCTCATGAAATGTCATAAAAAATGCTACACTGTCAAATTAGCTTAATTCAGACGCAAATCCAATATGATTTGTGTGCGTGTGTGAATAAATTAAGGTGTTATAAATTAATGTTATAAATCAATCCGATCTGCCACATCCCTCACCTCCTTTAGAAACAGCTATAAACACACCTCTTCCACGAACACCTGACATCATAATAAAAAACAACAACACTAAACTCTTTTCTTTCCTCTACAGGTACTTATCTAGCACTGCAAAACATTGTAAACTTAGGAAAGCACTTCTTCGTACTATTGTTGCCGCTTTTGATGTGTCGCTTCATTGTCTCCTAATATTTTAAGTCGCTTTGGATAAAAGCGTCAGCTAAATGCCTAAATATAAATGTGTTAAATTAAGATGTAGGTAAATATGTTTGTGCACTCGAAGCTTCTGTCACTAAATCAATGATAATAATCTCAATTACAAACAATTATTATATTTATAAAATAATTATTTATAGTAAAATAGTGTTATACCATAGGGATACATAATCCATCACCCTCTTTTTTCTCCAGACACCTTTTGATCATCATTTGACTGTTTCTATCCTGCGTGCTCTTTTGTGTTTGGTCTCCATAACCACAACATTTCTCCACAACACCACAGAAAAATGTTTTCAAGTGTGTAGAACTGATCTTTATGGTGTACTTGTTAGAACAGATATTTCTAGATTTTTAAAGTGCACATTTGCATATTCCCAAACTGCTGCAGTTTCATATTAAGTTTAAGCATCCCTTGTATTGCTACAGTATAAAGTGACACTATTTAAGGTCTTTAATTAAGGTCTTTTATTACATCTACATATAAATTGGCGAATGAAGATGACACGAAAACAAAGTCGTTTATTCAAGCTGTTATTACCGTAAACAGTGTGTCAACTCACAGCGCAGTTTTTAGCGTTAACTGATTTTTACCGTAATAACCGACGCACACTCTTTAATTGACCTGATGCTACCGTAATGGTAAACGCGCAACAAAATTGTAGTAGTCACAAATGTGGTAGCAGACCGCTTTTCCTTCAAATTTATCAAAATGAAAGTTGTAAAAAGCTTAGTATGAACAATAAAGCTGTCTGACTAACAGTCCGACAACACCCGATCTGTTAGATGCTAATGTACATTTTATAGTATTGGAAATTCATCGTATAATAATAAATTGGTGTTAATATCATCACAAACTATCATTTTTGATACATTTAGATAAGATGGAATCACATTTCTCATTTAAAATAATATCCAGCCTACTATGCTAATTGAGTTTCATGGTCTCAAAAAGTATAGACTATCGATCCTCCCGATGACATCACAAGTATTTCTGACATTCTTTTATTTCTTCAAATGATGTAAATTTGTTGTATTTTTCATGGATTTTCTTACAACGCTTACAGTGTCTGTTTCTGATGATTTATCAACACACTAATAGCTATTTGTTTTATATTTAAACCTCCTCAGTTTGTAATATTTGTGAGAACGAAATTGTAACCAGTTCGAAGTAAAGGAGCCAGAATTAATCCAAGTTTTCTGCATAATTAAAACCTAGATCAAAATGATGATTTAAATGTAACCCTGATTTTTTAAACTGGGTATAAAGTTTGATGCAATACAATTATTAAATAACCATTGATATAATCCTAATCCTTGTTGGTGAAACCCACCCTTAAATTTACAATTAATTTTAGTTAGTATCACTGATATAGGCCTATATTTTACACAAAAATTGCAATAATACTAAGTATTATAGATATTTCATTTCTGTCATCTCTTTCTCCTTGCTATACTGTTTTCTCCTTATATCTCTAGTCTGTACTATCCTAAAATATGTACTGACATGTTAAATTGCTTTGCAACGTGGGTTATAGAAATATGAATTCAACAGTAGAGATTTTTGACAAGTACATTAGCACTGCAAATCTGCTCATGAACTATGAACGTCTCTTTTAAAGACATGTCTTGTGCATGTCTTTTATGCAAACTTTGAACTCTCCTGCTGTGCTATACAGAGGACATCCTGGGCCTTCTAGAGATATTGATTTTTATCCTGAAAACATACAAAATATAAGACTTACATTACATCCTACAGGATACTCAGACTTAATTATTTGATCTTTTGTTAGTTTAAAAATTATTTTAGAAATTCCATTAGCAACCCTTTATATTGCTTAAGATATTATGCCAGCCATGTCCTAGTGCGTCTTTCCACATGAATGAACCTTAATTGCTAAATAATATTGTATCTCCTGGCAACATACATTCACTTCAAGTAAAAATGTAACAATATAGTAAACAACAACACTTAAATTGGACTATACCTTGTGAACTTTTATGAAAGTCTGCAGTTAATCTTAATACTGATAAAAAACAGTCACGTTCAGAGGTCATAATTTACATCTTTATTTGCCACACCAAACAATAACTAATGTGTAACAGATGAAGTCAAACCAGGGAAAAACAGCATATACATATACATATACATATACATATACATATACATATACATATACATATACATATACATATATAAAATTGTGTGGCAATGTTAATTTACAAAGACTCTGATGAAGAAATTTACAAAACCTAGCTTCTGCATCTACATTCCTATAAAGAAATATAAAAATCTTCTACTAAACACCTTTATTGCTTTAAAATCTTCCAGCAGTCTGGCAACATGTGTGAAACATTTGTTTTAAAGCTGTTTAAGAAGATAAAGAAGTCACATACATATAAAGCGGTGAATTTTAGGCACAATGGGATGTAACGTTGGCATAATCTCTCCCAGCCAACAGGAGCAAGTATGAAATCACCACCATACCAGTGATGGCACCCTTATGTTTCTTAGCTTGGCAAAAAAAATCCCTCATCTTAAAACAGAAAACATTTTAATAGCTCTCAGCGTGACCATGAATTGGCGTGACCATTTTGGGTGTCTTAACTGCTTTTGTGTATAGATATTTTTCCCTGCTAAAAAAGCGCACTCCCTTGAGATCTACTCAAAGAAAAAGGAATGTATTTAAAGAAAGACAGCTCTGAAAGTATACAACAAGCCCCAACCCATACAAAGTGTGTACAAGACAAGTGCATATTTCCTTCAAAAATACAGTTTAACTCTACTCGTATATAAAAATATTAGCTCAATAACAAGACACTGTAAAAGTGTGCATCACTGAGAAATGAAGGGCAAAATATTTTGTGTCAAAGGCTGATAACAATTATTCCAACAGCAATGTATCATTTATATAAAAAGATCTAGAGATTTGCAAACAAATTAAATTTTTGCCAATTAAAAAAAGGAAAATTCCCAATGAGATCTAAGGTGGAGGTAGCTTTTGCACAGCAAAATTCCTCCCATTTTCCCAGCAGTTTCAATTTAAGTTTAACTTGGTCTCAACAGAGAAGGAGCTATATTTTCTTTTTAATGATTGCTTCATCTAACTGAGGTATTTCTATTTGTTTCGACTGATATGATATGTATGTGATTCCATACAGCAGTTCTGTAATGCTACAGATAACAGTGTGTAGAGCATAACAAAGAAATCCCAAACCAAGACAAACAAAAAGACGGTGCTAAATCTCCCACACATAAATATTACTGATCGTTGTTTTAAATGATAAAATAAAGTAATGGATTGGGATATATATATATATGAACCAATAGATTTACCTAATGCTGTGCAGATCTACTTATTTAAGTAAGAACAATGTATCTTTTAAAGTAAAATAAAGTAAAATAAAAGTAACGCCAACATCCTTGGGCACCAGCTGAAGAAATTTAAAAGCAAATGGCAAAATTATATAAATACAGCTAATCACACTATTTATAGACATTCTTTGGGAGAAAAAAAACCTTTTGGTTATAAGATAGTGTGCAACTCCACGGCCCTCCTTCCTCTGTACATGTGTGAGTGTTTGCGTTAAGGTGCAGTGATGTGAAGGGGCTGACATCAGTAGACCCGATGCACTCGGATGTCCTCCAGGCTATTGACTTATGAGTGACCCAATGCAGCACTGCACTAACTCACAGAGAACCTATGGACACAGATCCATAAGAAAAAAGGTCAAGACATGACATTTTCAGTTTCTAGTTTCATTGTCGCATTTACGGTTTTGGTAGACTGTTTTATCCAAAGCGACTTACAGTGCATTATACTACGCATTTTTTACAATCCCTGGGACCAAACCCATGATATTGCGAGTTAATTCAATGTTAAACAAGTTTATATAATAATATAAGTTTATAAATAATATGGTGTGTTAATTCAATATTAAATACGTTTATGCAAAATCGAACAGCCCTGGATACAACACTAATGCTTTACAACAAAACTAATGGGATGATGAATTGCAGCTTGTCTGTGGAAAGTGCCCTGTGTAGTGTGCATGTCTAACCTTCGCACCCTATCCAGGATGTGGTCGATCATTTTGTCTGTGAGTCCAGGGCAGATGTCTTCAGCCATATGAAGGCTCTTTTCCAGCTCCTCGATCACTCCTCTCATCAGACCTGTATCTCTGTGCTCAGATTTTAGCTACAATAAATACAAACATGAACATAAAACACTGATTTAACATTTTTACATGTAGAGAACACAGATTGATGTGTTTTACATGAACAATTTTATGAATGTCTCAGTTGTAGTAACTTAGCTTTATCAAATTTTACCATACAGTGAAAGTCTTTCATTATCAGAAAGATAAAGTCATAACAAAACACCACATCACACAATTATTAAAATGTATTTTTAAATTAGTAGTCTAAGTTTGTCTTTGTTTATATTATTTAAAAGAGATCTTATATTTATGGTGAATTACACTTTCTATGCTAAACAGACTCCTCTGATTGGTGGGGACTGTGGGTAGTACGGTACTGTATAGTTCATATTTTAACTTAAAATATTTTTGGTAGCACTTTACAATAGACTCATGTGTTAACATTAGTAAAAATAAACTATATATCTTACAACATTTATTAATATTTGCTAACGTTAGTTGATACCAGTACACGTGTTTATTCATTTAGTTCATTGTGCATTTACTAATGCTAACAGATACAGCCTTAACTTCAAACGGGTATTAGTAAATAAAATTAACAAGTAAGATTAATAAAGCTGTACAAGTATTTCACATTGTTAATTCACGTTTTAAACTGTGCATACTTAAATAAAACAACCTGAATTAGGGTGAAAGTAGTAACTCGGGTAGGCACCAAACAAGCTTAAAGTGGAGGTCTTTTTAAATGAACCCTGGAACTGTTTGTTTCTGATGAGGACGCAATCAGACCTCGAACAGACCCAACTGCAAAAACTAATTTAGCTGCCGTCGTCAGCAGCACTGTGCATTACGTAACGGGGATAAGTGTGTGTTGACAGTTTGCACTCGCAGACAAACTTGGAGATGTAAGGAGGTATGGAGCCACATCCGCGATTCTTTTTCGAAATGTACAGTTTGCCAAAAGTGACGTATACAAACTATGTAATAAATAATGACCAGGGATACAATTAGCTCGTGCAGCTTTTTTTGTTTTTCAATAAAATAAAGCGGCATGTTGTTTTGCCGGCCTATCCTCTCTTTGGAGTTCCTTTTGGATATTTCCCGCAAGATAATTCTGACCATTTGAAAAGCAAACATCTGACCAACATCTGATGTGGATTTTGTCACGTGACTGCATTTTGGTTCGTTTAACCTGGTACTGATCAGAGGAGTCAGTGTGGTGTGAAAAGGAACCAAAACGGCAGAAAAGTGCTACAATGTATACTTTTTTGCCTATGGACCGGACCAAATAAACCAATCTACAGATGTGTAAACACCCTTACACACTTCACCCCCTTGTATTATCAATTCCTCTTGTATGTAGGAATAGCAACATCTATACAACTGTTATAGCATTTTGTAGTACATTAAAGACTTGGATTCCTGAAAATAACTCTCATTAAAAAGAGCTTTGCTATAGACATTTTGAATGCTATTCTTAATTTTGTTGAGCTATAATATTTTAACTGGACTAAAAGCCGAACTCTACCTCTGAGAACACTGGAGCCATCACTGTGGTTAAACTGGCTGACTTCTTCTGAACCTCTTCATCCTGAAGACATGCATAAGAACTGGTTATCCACAGCTCATAGCTTACGGTGTCAGGTTTACTCTGTCAATAAAGAATGAACCGTCCTCCTTTCAGAACTTACCATTCCATTTACATGATTCCTGTCGGTCTTCTTCTTACGAACAGTGGTGAAAGACCATTCAGGAGATGATTCATTATCCCTACTGCTGGACTCCCTATCATACAAAAACATGCCATTTATTAGATAACGAACAGACATATCACAGTCTATCACTTGATTAAACTGTAGTCAATCAAGCTTTTGTGGTTAATCAAGTGTTTGATAGCAAAATCTTATATTACAGAGTAAGACTTTTTGTCCCCAGTGACAAATGACAAATGCAAAAAAAATGTAAAATTGCCATTTCTAGTTTAACTACAACCATGTTTGTTGACATAAATTCTTAAGAACAGAATTCACATAAAAACCTTTTAAATCTGTAAAATAAGCCTCGTCTCACTACAGTAATTTAGATGATACTCTGTGAGGAGTTGCCTGTTGTTTGGCCAGTTGGAAATTTACTTTGATACTGGGTTTTACAAGCATTTAAATCATAGGTAATTTTTTGCCAATTCAAAGACTTCTCAGAAAGATCGAACATTTGTGGAATATGGCATGTAAAAAGCTAGTAAAAGTGTAAAAACAGCTTCATTATTAAATACTGACAGTAAATTGTCAAACATTAACCGTTTAATGTTTAAAACTGAGCCATACTTAAAATTGACAAAGACTATACAAACTGATTATCTCATGCCCCCTTTTCCTTTGAAACAATTATGTTAGAATTTTAGTTACAATAATTTCAGCTATTTTCATTATACGGGATCAACAATTGGAAGCAAACAAAGCTGGTTCTTTCCATTACAAATTGCATCAACACACTTTTTCTTAAGACAATAATTATAATTTATGCTTTTTGAACCTGAATAACACCATACACTGCCACTATAAGGACAAGAACCAGCAGAACATTTTACTAAAATTCCCCATTTTGGTTCCAAAGAAAAAAGTAAGCCAGTGGGGTAAATAATAACTACATCTTATTTTCGGGTAAACTATCGATTTAAACCTCTATAAATAATGAAAACCATGTGTGTGTGCACTACTCACGAGTCAGAATCAGAGCTGGATTCTCCATCACTGTGGCCCTCAGCTTTCCAGCGCTTTAGCCTGTCGATGAGCTCCGTGAGGTAGGACGTCTTCTTGGCATTTTTAGCGATAAACTTGTGCTTCAAGAGCTCTTTTGCTGTTGGCCTCTGAGAAAGTTAGATAATAACATTTAATCTTTGTCACTCTAAAACAGATTAGTTTGAGCTTTTTATACACAAAAGACATATGGACTTATAAGAAAGCAACAGTTTATTAGCTCTTACAAAAGTAGGGTCCTTGTTAAGACAGGAGTCCACAAACTCTTTAAAGATCTTGGAGAAGTCTCCATTGAGGGTGGGTGGCGTGTTCTTTGGGATATGGAAAAGAACTTTCATGGGGTGCATGTCTGAGTTGGGGGGTTCACCCTTGGCCAGCTCAATGGCAGTAATCCCAAGAGACCAAATATCAGCCTACAAAAATAATAAACAACTTCACAACAACAAACACACACTGAGCTCACCATAATCAGTATGAGAATACAGCAAAATAGATTGAGATGTTTGGTAAAATAGTTAAGACCTCAATGCTATAGTCTCTAAATCACAAAGTCTCTTTTCTAAGTGGCCAGTTTTTAGCCAAAACAACCTGCAAAATGGGCCAGATTTTGTCAGAATCTACATCCGGAAAACTAGGACTTTGAAAAGACTTCTGAACTAACAGCAGCACCAATATTTGATCCATCTTCAGCGTAGCTTATGTTGATTTAATAATTTTTTCCTGTTTTCTTTGTTTTCTTTTTCCTGTAACTGTGCTTTGGAACAATGCAACATTGTAAAAAGTGTTATATAAATAAATTTAAACTGAACTAAATAGATTTTCTTGCCAAGATTTGAATAGGAAGTACAAAGAGGAGCATGAAAAGATAAAAATCCAAATAAAAACATCGATTAGGACCATACCAACCATATGTTAAGTTCTTTGTCTTAATTGTCACAAATTAAGAAAATATATTTTACATTCTGATATTCAAAAACTTTTTTATTTGACTAAAAACGACAGAGGAATATTAGTAATGTAAATTTTGTCTCAATTGAGACACAGACTGGTGTGGTAACTGTATAAGGTGTGTTGGCTAAGTAAGGGTGTGAGTAGATTACGCACAGACTGCCTTACCTTTGAGTCATAGGCAGACTGTTGTATGACCTCTGGGGCCATCCAGAATGGTGTACCCACAAATGTCTCCCTTTTGATCTGTGTGTCTGTCAGCTGCCCCGCCACACCAAAATCTGCCAGCTTCACCTCACCAGACTCGGACAACAGCACGTTGGCAGCTGGAACCATGAGAAAATGCATGAGGCAAGCAGAACTTACAAAACCAAACATCAAACTGACTTCAGAACAAAAACTCTGCTTGCTTTATTCGCAATTTACTGTAGAACTTTATATCAAGACATAACATAGTAAGGTGATTTTAAGTACTCATACTTATCAGACATTAGCCATGTGACTATAATAATTAAACACAGACATTACCATGTTCAGAAACAACCAGATAGATTAACATTACCACCTAGATAATTTACCATTACCAACACCTACAAAACATTAAATACCATTTTATTTAATTTTATTACTGTAATTTTATTCAGAAATCAATTCTTTTGAAATACTTTTTCTAAACAAATAAAAACTATAATGCCAAAAGTGATTAATAGTAAAATCTCTAACCAACGATTAGATTCCTCATCAAGGAAATGTGAAAAAAGCATCTCACTTTTTAAACTCTCACATTTTATTTGTATTTTAATGTCTTATTGCAAAAAAAGTCTAATAAATCAGGGCAGCGTCTGCATGCGAACCACCTCACCTTTCCCAGCTTCAACAAGTGGAAAAACAAACGGCAGTGGAAAAACAAAAGAGTCACACCCGCTCATCCTGCGCAGACACAAATATTCCTTACACAGAGGCAAATACACAGCGCACACACCTTTTATGTCCCTGTGGATTTTCTTCTCAGAATGCAGGTAGTCCAGACCTTTCAGTATCTCTTTTAGCATAGTGGCTATCTGGCATTCATCAAAAGGTCCAGCTCGCAGCTACACACAAATATACAACAGGTTACTGAAATAGTTAAACAAAAAAATACTTGCTAGAAATATAAAAAAAATTCATTCTTATGTCTTTTTAACCCTGACACCATCTTTTGGAAGTCGTGTGAAAGAGTCATATTATGCCTTTTTGCGAAGTCCTTACACACAGTTTCAACGGCAACAACAAAAACAAATGATACTACCTGGCCCAAACTTAACTTACGTTAGACTTCTACTAGCCAGACTAATGAACAAACACCGACCGGAAGTTAACTTCGGGCCAGGCGCGTGTCTGATGAAACCGTCTATAATGTTTTTGAGGTGTAGTAGAATAAGTTTCCATGTTTAATTGCTAAAAACATTATTTTTCTCATGTTTAATTGCTAAAAAATATATTTTACAGTAGTGCAGCCCCAATCTCGTGAGCTCTGCCAAATGCACCGATTTCTTCCCGTCTCTATGAAGTGCCTGCCTCCAAAGCGCTCTGATTGGACGACACTAACTAGTTGTCAAACTAAGTGTACAATATGACCACTTTAAATCATTATTCTCCAATCTTCCCAACACAGAGCTATTGTATGACTTAATAAGAATTGTATAGCAAACAATATGCGTATACCACTTTTACTGTGCTTTTATTTTTGGAGCTTGATAGACTCTTTGATTCAAGTAAAAAAACGTAAACTAATCTTGGAATAACCTTATCAGGAAAGAGAAGTGACAAGTTTAGAACAACATGAGGTTAAGTAAGCAATGACAGAAACTATTTTCAGGAGAGTAACATTGTCTACCACTGTCCACAGCTTCAGATAGCAAAGTCTAACTACTCACCAGGTCCAAAGCTGAACCCCCACCCAGATATTCCATTATGATCCATAGTTTACTGCCCTACAGAAAAAAAAACATGAACAGAAAATTGATATTAATTCAGGGCAAGTGCTGTACAAGAATACCATGTGTATTTGGAGACTATATATATCCAAAGAGATGAATCTGAAGACTGTCTGACATTTTGACATATCTATCTGTTATTAGGGGTCCAAGCAAGAAGTGCTAGAACCCTATTGTATTTGTATAGATTTTTTATTACTGGGGGTTAAGCTGTTGTGCTAATAGACCAATTACCCACAGTGGTTGGAGAGAATATACATACTCCCCAACATGAATACTGCATATCATCTGTCTGTTTCTTAACGTGTTATCATGTAAAACATTCAAATGAACATCAGTAAATAATGGTAACCAAAATAATACAATACAGTTCAATATTAAATTGAAAAACATTCAGTGCTTTGACAACTTGCATAATATGCAGAAAAAATACTGCGAATTAAGCTTTACACATAAAGGGTTACATTTATTCCATTAAAAAGAGTTTTTTGTTATTATTAAATCTCCGGAAACAAACATTGCACAACTTTTTAGCAGTAAAAATAAGCAATTTTTAATCTGGTGTTGTCACAGATCGTTCGATTTTGTTCATACACACCGCCAGTCATTTTACAAAATCTGTGTAAAGATGCCGTACAAACGTGCAACACCAGGATGTGACGTGTACTATACGTGTTGAAAACTGTAGTTTCTTTTCCTGATTCCTCATAAACGAGCACATTGCGTGCCGTTTCTCTAAGCTGAAGTACGATCTCAGTTTCAGCGCAGATAGCAATGAGCTCTCCGTTTTGCTAACTGGAATGAAGCGGAGACCTTTCTTCGTGAAATTTGATTCACGTTTAAAACGTTTACGGGCGTTACAGGACCTTTATAGAAATGTTACAAGGTCCCCAGTATGAATCGGTTTTGTATCAATCCCAGGGCGTGTCTGCATTCACACAGAAGGCACGCTTTCAAATTTGTGGCAATGTTCTGGGATCACTGCCCTGTGTGAATGGGGTTATTGAGTGTATTTTTTGCCTGATTCTATCACAAACCTGCGTATCACGTATGTTGGCGAATTAACTCCTTAAAGCTCTCTAGTCTCCGCTTCATTCCAGTTTGCAGACATTTTCCATTGTGATTTGTGAATGTTTATATGCGTTTATGATAATTACAGCATTGCGACACCTACATAAGTCATTACTAGGACCGTGTATAGTGTTCCTGCTTTTTGTTCACACAGCGTGCGTTACGGGACTATTTCCATAAATGTTACTAGGTCCCCCTGTACTTTATGCACACTACTGTCACAGAGACTGTCACAGCCCTATTAGCTATAATATGCACATTGTGTCACATCTAAACAGCCAACATTAAACCTATAAATCAATGTTTACAAAATAACAGTATTTTAAAATACAATTAATAGTATGTGTTTAGCTGAAGAAAAGTCGTCATATACAGCTGGGATGGCATGGAGGTGAGTAAATTATGATAGAAATGTCATATTTGGGTAAATTATCCTACTTAAAGTACTGCTTGCCATGCCTACTTCATAACCCTTTAGGGTTGTACCAGTAAAGCACATCTATATGCTTGTAAAGGCACTGAATCTTTTCTTTCAGGTAATAAAACAGTAAGCATCAATCCAGTGTTTTCAGAATACTCATTCAGATAGTCCCCTACTTTTCAGAAAGAAAAACATATGTACATAAACACTGACCCATCAACAGAATACATACACAAATGAAAAATAAAAAAAAACAGGCCAGTCAAAATCTACAAGCATACGTTAAGTATGGCAGCCTTCCAGAAATACAGGTATTGTGACATAGCACAAAGGGTTTGGTCGCGAGTCATCACAATGGAATTAAATCTTTACAAGGAAGAAAACTCGAACACATGATTAAACCTGACACTCCTTTGTATTAATTTCCATTCAAAGGCATCAATGTATACTATAAGACAGACGGTCAGTCTTGTACCTTCAGGTATGAGCCGTAGTATTTGGTAACATGTGGACTGTCACACTGGCTAAGGACTGTGATCTCCTGCTGGATGTCTTCGATTTCATCCTCTGCTTCCTCTAGATCGATGGTCTTGATGGCCACTACATTCTGAGTGCGGCGGTCAATACCTTTAAACACCTCGCCAAATGAACCCTTCCCAATGCGCTCTAGTTTAGTGAACAGCTCCTCAGGGTCCACTCGACTGTTCTGAAATACAAAGGTGACACCTTGTTAGTCTTGATTGAATTAGACAACAGGCAATAACTATGACAACTGATTAACTATATTTGCATGCAAGTTCTAAGAGAAAAAAAAAAAAAAAATCAAGGCTGAGATACAAATGTATAGAAATACTCAAATGAGACCACTAAACTTATACCAAACACATCTAGGGTACATCTGTAAATCACTGTGAAATAACAACCACCCAAGCATTCTGTAAAAATGTCAGAACGTAATGTTTTGTGAGGGGGCTCACTTAAACTATAGACAGCTAGTCAACTGCCATCTGTTACCCATTAAAGATTATAGAGCTATCGCATTATGTAAGAAAGTAAATTCATTGTATACATACAATACTGACTAAAAGTATACAGTACTATCTCATCTAATATGTTCTTATGTTTCAGATGGTCTGAAAACACTCTGGGTGTGCGATATTCTGTGGAGCATTAAAGGGGTCATATTATTATTATTAAACATTTTTTGGCTGCCCAAAACAACTTCACAGAATTTTCACCCAGCCAATGGTTTTTTGATCACTGAACGTCATTTATACATGATGTAGGTGACTGCTGCGATTGTTAAGATTGCAGGAAAGAGCAAGAGCCCGTCCTTTCCCTGTGCGCTCTTTCTGTTCCCAAACTTTAGGTTCTAGCTGACCCGACCGTGGCGTAGTTCGTTTTAATTCAGTGTTGAAAATGTTCGGCTTATTACATCAAAGTACCGCATGAACAGATTGCTTCGTATGCTTTCCAACTTTGATGCCATACGCCGATTGATTTATCAGGATGATAAAAGGTCGGAAGGCCGAATCCAAAATGATCATGTCCAGTGAAGCTTAACACATCATTTTCGACATCCTGTGATCGCGACCAAATGATTCCTTTGAACAGATAGATTTTGTGTTTAAGTGAAATTTAGGCTGATAATCCACAATATATAGAGTTTATTTATGGCAATGTGCAGTAAATTACCTATAAAATCATTTTGTTTAAACAGGAATGAGGTAAAACCGGAACAAAGCAAGTTGTTCTTGTTATGGTGTGAAAATAAGGACGGTCACTTAAAATAAGGGATTGGAAATAATAGCTTACCTTTTAATGCCCTTTAATAATTACTTTTAATGGATATAAATCAAAACAATTATCAGGTCAGCAAATGAAAAGCAGTGAAGGCCAATAGAAAAATGACAGCCTTACAAAGAGGGTAAGAAAGGAGGAGAGTGTATCTGGAGTATCTGTTAGGGTTAGAAAACACAGTCCTGTCAAACTTTGGTTCCGATCACATTAGTTCCTAAGGAAAATGGAGGAGAGGTTAATTATTGCTATGGTAGGGTTTGCAATAATTACATACAGGGACATAAATAAAAATGAAGCGAGATTGTTAATGTTCCTGGAGTTGCTGATGTGCAATAATGTTATATATTTTCTGAAAATAAGCGGGAATTGCATGCTAACTTTAGTAGGGATGGGTATCGTTAAGGTTTTAACGGTAGTACTACTTTTATCGATACTACTTATCGATCTGGTACTTTAACGGTACTCTTATCTGTACTTTTTGTTGTGTTTTTAATAAAAAACAAAAACAAATTGAGAACAGAATTAACACTTTATTTTTTAAATGTAAAATAAAATAATTATCTATAACCTAACAAACAGCAATGTTTGAGCAAATATATATTATACAAACAAAATAAATCAAATAAACAATTTCTTTTGTAAAAGAATGTCCAGTGCTTTAAAGCAACACAGTTGGGGCAGATAGACTGCAAAAGAACTGGACTTAAAACTTATACATGTTTGGAACTACTTGCAATGTACACTACAAAATGTAAGTGTATGTATTTCATCAATACAAATGAATTATTAGGTCATTTCTACTTTATCATTTCTTAATAAGCATAGTTTATTCTTATTCATCTATTTGTAAATGCAGTACTGTAAGGGCATTTTTAAGGTCTATGATTTATTTAGCTTACTGCAGAAAAAATACGCATGTTATTCATAATTTAACTGAACGTGATGTAATTATTAAATTATTAAATTAATAGTAATTTAGAGAGACCTTATAGGATGCTTATGTCGTTGTTATTTGGGAAGACTGCTAGCATATTTACCTGAGGAGGTGGATGATGAACTAACTAGGCAGTCGAAAACTTCTCTGTCCGCACATGATGAACTTTTGAAAGATGTTTTGACGGATTGTTTGTGTTTCCGCCCTTACAAGCTAAAATCTTGTTGCACGTGTTGTAATGATCATTGTCTGCATCCACTCGAGTGAAATGTAAGCATACTTTAGACCGTTTGGTTCTCTCCGCATTTGTCACTCTACACTCTAAACCCAGATTTTGTATTAATGAAACATTTTAAGTGGTCATTACTCATTCTTTGTCGTTTTTAAAAAAAACGTTGTCACTACTAAATCTAATTAGTTGTTTGCACTATTCAGGTGAAATATTGAGTGCAATTATCATGTTAAGTAGAGACAACTTAGTATGTTACGCTTCTGTAAGGGGGGGAGGGGCCTATTGAAACAGGTCGTGACGTGAGCAGCAGAGCGCTGTCTGAAGAGTGCTGGTCTTTGGCGCGCAAAACCTGGAGTTTTGAAAGCAGCTTGAAACGGTGAGTGTCTAATCTATAGAAATCTTTATGACAAAAATAATTACCCTAAAACAGTTGTTAGTTAAACGTTAATAAGTTAATGTAGTGTTAATGTGACGATCGATGCTAGTTTTTTTTCTTTTCTGTTGGTTCACAGTTTAAGATTTAAATGAGCTATTTCTGTCAGGTCAAATTTTACAAGGTCAGTCAGTGTGTTTCTACATGTTCACAGTTTACCTACAATGTTTGTATTTCGTTGGCATAAGGTTTTTTTCATGTAACAGCGTGTGTATGCATATACATATACTTGTCGCTAACGCTAGCATGTGTGTCGTGTATTAAGATAACCGTTCAAAAATATTTCATAAAGTTTCTTTTGAAACTTAATATTTTTTTGTTTGTTTGTTTATAGTAGTAACTTAAACTGTTTAAAAGATGTAGTCATTAGCAGATGTTCAGTAACAGTGGAATTGTATCTGCAAGTGATTTGCTAATCTAAAAGTTTTCTTCTGCTCTGTTTTCACAGGTTCTTTTGAAGATTCAGTGGAAGTGTTCTGGATGTTAAAACTGCATATTGTTGCTCTATTGATACAAGTTAACAGTTGTCAACTCAAAAGTTGTCAACAGTTTGTGCGGGAATGTGTGCATGTGTTGTCTTTTCACTTTATTTTCATCCAGTTTATTGCTTGTCTGCATATTGTTGAATTATGTATGTTCCTCTAAACAATTTACAATTGTTAACATGCAAAAAGTTTGGCAAGTTTAAGAGGTTGAGTACATTGCAGTGTTACCTGTTTTTTGTCAACAATAATAATTAAAAATTTTTTTTGAAATGTTTAATTTCTTTGAGAAGTAGTATAATTTAAATTATAAGACATTACTTAAATATAACATTTATTTCTATTTAAAATCATTTGTTTAACTTAATAGTTATTTTATAAAACGTATGCTCAAAAACATTAATAATGTGAACTAATGAATTTCAGTAAAGACTACTAATGTAAACTTGATTTGTCTACTGCACTGCTTAAAATTCTATGTTCATACAACTTAACCTGTTTAGTTTCATCCCGTGTAAAAACTAAAATTATTTAGTGCAACGGGTTTCCACGCAATTTTCTAGTAATGTCAACTAATCCGGGTTAAGAGTGTATTAAGCGCGAGCTTTCGTGTTGTGTGCGTGCGCGTGCACTCAGTGTACTCAGGGACAGACAGGGACATTTCGCGCATGATGGATAAAAATGCAGGTAAATGTCTAATGTCTAAATAGGCTATTATCATAAATTAGAAATGGTTGCGCAAGATAACGTTTATTTAGCATTAATAAACAGGACATGTATTTTCTTAATTTCTCCAGTACCGAAAGCAGAACCGATAGCGTCAGAGCTTATCGATACTTCGGCCTTTCATAATTTAGCACCGGGGCTAGTTTAATACCGGGTTTCGGTATCCATCCCTAAACTTTAGCGCCAGGGGATGCAAAACACTGTTGTTGCTGAAAAATATTTTTGACAATGACACATATTGAAGAAAAAAAGGGGATCAGACCCTTACGAAAATAAACCATGGTTTTACTACATTTAAAACCAAAAAATAAAGGCTTGTAAATGTGTCTTATAAATTGCATATTGAAATTATATTAGCACTTATAAAGACAAAAGCCACATCACACAAATGGCTTTTAATTGGTTTATTTCATCTGCAAACATACAACTACAATTGTTATGTTCTTTCTATCAGTTTCTTTCTTTTATATTTAAAATATTTCATGAGGTTAACTTGTACCCTTTTTGTGTTAAGTCTGCACAAGATTAACGTGCTTGCTTGCTTTGCAAGCCCCTTTAAATAAAGACCAAAGCATTCAAATATCAGAGCGGCAAAGAATCTTTCTACCGCTTTTTACAGCATTGTTGGCAGAGCGATCTTTGACGTCTCGCCGGCACCAGTGTGAACGCATGGTTAGAGTGTGCCGTTTTTTTCCCTAATATAGCGAGCACTTGTCTCCCATGCCTTTTCTTCCTACCATGGCGGGGTCAAAACATGCACATTACTGGGCAGTAATATTATAATAAGATCTCTTTCCTACGTCAACAGGGGAGAGAATGCCCTTTTTTTCACATGCTTGCAGTGAAAGGTTTATCAAAACAAAGTTCCTTTTTATGCTTTCTGGGTTGGTAGATGCAGCTGGGACCAGATTATAGCACTTAAACACAAAAAAGTCAGATTTTCATGATTCTCCTTCAACTCTGCTGCACTGGAGTTATCCAGAAAACACGCAAGTCACGGCGTGCTGATATCTAGTCACGGTGTGCTGTAAAACTACCAAACACCATAATTCTAACCTCCACAACTAAATTCCAAATGGCCAGACAGTGTTTTATGAATTATGAAGTGGACAGAGCTGGGCGGATGGTTTGAATATGAACACTGCAAATAAGAAAAAATAGATTTCACACTTTGCCTTCTACAGATATTATAAACAAGAACGAGGACCTGCTATTACTATTAATATAGTTCAATTGCGTGCTAGTGCGAACCAGAGCCTGCCGTGTTTCTTTTTTCTTTTTAGTCACACAAATAACTACAGGTTAAGCTGTAAATAGAGAATCACCAGAACTGATGTAAACTATGTAAACCAAGAAATACTCTGCTGTTGAGAGTAAATTGAATTAAAAGTAAACTGCATATTATAAACAGTATTTCAAGACACATGGACACATTCTTTATAATTGTCTCATTAAGTCCTAATAAACAGTCCTATTAAAATAAAAGGCAGCTATATAACATAAACAACTACACGTAGTGATGGACACATTATATAAAAGGATGCCTAATGAAAACCTTTTGTTTTCCATAATATGTACCAATTTACATGTTCTGAGATATATCAAATATTAGACATAATGTCTATAACAACATTTTCACATTTTCAAAGTACCAGTAATGTAACAAAACCTACACATTTACAGACACATATCTACCTACAATTGAAAAGAATAAAAATAAGTAGAGCTGACTAGTGTTCATGTTCTTTAAAAATATTGTTATATAGTTTGGTGATGTTATGTAGGTAAACACTTTCAAGTAGTTAGGACGTTACACAGATGATCTCTCCGGAGGCATTTTCAAACATGGGCACATGAGTGCCTAAAGGGACTTTGAATATTGCAGGGTCACTTTACTTACATGCAAGTAAACGAGTTAAACGTAATAAAGTAGAATTGAATCTGATCTGTAAATGACAGAGTCAAAAGCAAAGATTACAGTGAATATTATATTGCCAAATTCCGATCAGAAACAGATCCAAGTGTGGTTAGTTTAAGGGTATAACGATACAATGTGACACAAAAAATTAAGATATGTATCATAGAGCTAAGGGGACTGTTTTATGATATGATGCCTGTATAATTCTTTTGGTCGAGCTGCCAACACATGACCTGCGTCCATTTCATGTTTTTTAATGCTTTAAGAAGTTTTCTCTTACAGTTGAGCTTAGTCCTGTATTAATGTTATGTTATAATAAAAATTCTTGAATACTGTTAATACCAAGTTTCATTTTTTAAATTTTCCTTCTAAACTTAATAATACAATCAACCACTAGATAAAATTAAACCATGACTGTGCTTTTAGGATATCCCGATCAAGTTTTGAACAGTGATTTTTATATATTTTGTCTATAACAATTTTTTGTCTATTTTTTACCACAAATGGTTACAGACATTACAGAAATTGAGTATACACATAGAAATGCACATCTGAACTACATTTTTTAATATTATTAGATATAATATACATTTTTAAACATGTTAATAAAAATCTTTCCAAAAAAAAATCTAATTTAGGTATTTTTTTAAATAACAGCAACATTTTTATTTTTTTTGTTTATGTTTATTGTTAAAAAAAATTGGCCAATTATTTCATCTCGAGTCTTTTACCTTTCCATCAATTTATAGTGTGTCATGATAAGACTAAAATTCAACTATAAAGTGAGGGGAATTAATAGGGAAATAACATCAGTGTTCCTCCTGAGGAGCGGTGACAGTTAACAGGTTAAACATTACATCCAGGTTTAGTATGTACATTTGATATGCATCAACACCAGACAAATCAGTTGCTGTGACAAAACTGTGATAATAAACATATTTAATAATAATACTTATTTAGTGTTCTTAATAACAGGGCCAAGTATTTCTGTATTTATAAAGGGGTATGTGTGCATAGGCTGCATTCATGCAAATCTGTTTGCATGTCACCTGTTCATATCAGCACCCAATATGGGCCATGTTTATTATGTTAGCACAAAATTTGGATTTGATCAGAAAAACGGATATTGCCAACATGTAAACGAAGCCTACAAGGCTTTTTTTTGTCCAATTGTGCATCTCAAATACACTATAGTCAGACTGGGTGGAGCAGAAGTGACAAGATATTTCCTGCATCACTGCCTGCATGTGGGTCTGTCTTCTTCTGATAAAAATGGTGCAGAATGCACGCACCATTTTTCAACAAGATCACAAGGTAGGTGTCCATGTACCCCCAGTAGAGCTATCATCTGGGTAATAATTCCTCCTATGATGTGCTTTCAAACCTATAAACTACCAGAAAAGCAGCACTTTTAAGGGACAACACACCAAATTCACATAGGTACGATCCACACAACGCAAGCATCTTATTAGCTTTCACTGCACCTGTGTCTAGTTGACTCAGGAGCTAACTATGAGAAACTAACATACGAAACACTTTCTCACAGGCCACACCCAGACATTATGCACAACACTTCTAATGGTTCTAAAGCATCACCTTTATGAATGGACAATTGTATGGCCTATTTAAGTATGAGTTTGGACTTCGAACCCAGTTAAACATAGAAAATAAACATTAAAAAGGCACGTCACAAGTGGTATGTTAATATGTGAAGTATCCCAGCGCCGAGACATCTGTTGTGCATAATGATTAACAAAACAGACTAGCAATGCAGTTTTCCACTCAGTTGTTGTCATAGTACAGAATCAAAGAGCATGTTATTTTTAAAGGACCACATGCTCAGCTACACTGTTCAGGTGACCTTTTGAACAGTCCACTATTAAAAAGTAACACAGCTAAAGCTCTTATGTCCTACCCAAAACCCAAGGTTTTTTGTTCTGTATCCAAATATCTATCAGTGTGAAACCGTGACTGTGGCTACAAAACGCATCCACATGCACACTTCCTGTGCTGTAATTGAGGCTATTTCTTGCCATCGTACCAGTATGGAACAGTAGAGATGGATTACATCACTGTCCTAGATCATGAGCAGCAAAAATCTCATTATGCTTTAAAAATAGGGAAGGGAACAGGAGTGAATGCTGGCACACCTTTAGGGAGCAGGTGCCGCCTCATAGACAAATATCTGCACCATCATTAGACCAGGTGCACAGAGATATCCAAATATAGACCTGTCCAATGTAGACTGATCCAGAAGACAATTCAGCTCATCAGTACAAACTTTGCCAAGTATACAGGTCAATATAAACCAACTTACACTCATTTACCTCAGCATTCAAAACAAGCCAATATGCTTAATTTATTTGAATTCTCTACACACTCATGTAATGACACTATAACATAAAAAACTAATGAATGCAATTAAGAAATGTTATTACTTTACTATTTACAAATTTGTTAGTTTAACATTACATGCAGTAAAACGAAATTAGTTGCACACATTTTAGATTACAACACATTAAAACAAGCATTTTCATACAAAAAATAATATCATATGGCATGTGCAAATGTCCATTGTACTGGTTCACGCACAAAAACAAAATCGTTGTATTTTTTTAAACGCACCATGGATAAATCTGTCTACTTACATAAAGTACTGTGGTGATAACAAAATGTTCATATGCCATGATATTTATGTGGTACGGTCAAAACAAAACAACCTACTGTTATGGTACAGAAAATAGGCACTTTATGCGTTTCAACTATTTAAAACTAAAAGTAAAGTGTTAAAAACTATTTAAGAAACTGCGGCTGAATGTAAAGGTGTGATCTGAGTGCACTGTGCCAAATGTGAGATAATATTGATGATGATGGCCTGGCGTTACCTTACGACACAAACTCACCTGCATTCCAGGAACTTGAACATGTACCGGCGGCTGAGCCATCTCCAACCGTCCACTGACAAACTACACGGCGAATAAACTCTCAGATTGGCAGTTAAACAGCGTTTGCGTTAACTGCTACGTATTAAAATTCTTTATATGACTATATTTACACTATATTTTACTGTTCGTAAAACTGTTCGCGACGCCGAACTCTCAGGCTAGCTGCGCTCAGTTAGCTTCAAACTCCGCCGTAGTCACACTCGACGCTCTGCGATCATGACTGCTTCGTAAAATCGACTTTTTCGTTATTTATATTCGTTACAAACGGTTTAAACACTCGTTGAGGAGTCGTTACATGCTTTTAGTGAGTTTGTCCAGAGTTTGTTCTTCAAGAGATCCTCTCAGACGCCATGACTCGCGCTCCGCTGGTCAACTTGTTTTGTGCCTCCGCTGTTGGGTGGAGTCGCGCGCTCTGATGTGTTCGACTTCACACGACGCTGTGCCTAACGATCGGTTTATGACATCAAAGTTCCGCGAGAGCGAGCCGAAAGCATGCGGTGCACGTACTCTCGCGGTACTTTGATTTTCTACGCAGTGCGGTCCGCGCAGCGCCGCGTGAAGTCAAATTTACCTAATTGCGTCACCGCTGCAGCAAACATCAGATTTAATTACATTTACATTAATTTATCTCATATGTTGAGTATTTTTCTTATTAAATGTTGTTTTCTTTTTAAAAAAGTTGTTTTTAAAAATTTACTATGCAAAAATAGCTAAAAATTAAAAAAGCATAATTATACAATGTACCACATTGCATTCTTTAACACATCCTTTGTGGAAAACATTGGAATAACACAAACATTAGTGATTGGTTTTTAAGTATAAGTCCATTTTTTATGATGATTTCAAGACAGAGGTTGAAACATTTTCAATGCATTGTTAGGTGTGCAAGGCATAACAACACTTGCAACATTCTTATTATTACTTATTATTTAAATATGTGGGAAACTATAAATGTGATAACTTAAATTAACACAACAAATCAAGTTAAAAGTTCACAAGACATTTGCACAGTAATCAATAACATTTTAATGTGAGGCACTGTTGAAAGCTATGGTATATGTCTTGCCTTTACAAAGGAATGGACACAATGAATGATGAGTGTGTACATTGAGGAACATGTAAAACTGCAATATTGGTCCATATCTACAGATACATTTGTATGGCTGTTTACTCAGACCAGCTGAGAAAGTGACTGAAGTACCTGTCTCTTACAAAACAGTCATTCAACACAAAGACATTTCTGATTTTATGACAGTTGCACAAAGTTTAAAAAACAAAACGTTTTATAATTTAGCTGTAGGATGAGAACCATACTGTAACTGGTCAACACTTAAATTAACAATTAAACATCTTTTAAAAAAAGGTATTAAAAAGTTTTGTTTTGTCTTTTTACATTAAATGAATCCAAATGAGTCGGTCCAAATTAGTGGTTACTATAAAAGGCCAATTCAATTAATGGTATTGCTTCACTAGAATTACAGGGAATAAACAGTAACAACAGGGCATGGTTATAATATTACATAAAGACAGCAGCATAATAAGGTAAGTAACTACTTCACAATATGGGGTCTGTTTGCCTGTGGCCCATTAAGTCATCCAATTACAGTTTGTGTACAAGTTTGGGTTTTTGGTTGGATACAAAAACACAGAAGACCACAACCATGACTAACCATTTTCATTGGATAGCTCCTGTCACATGACTGCAGCCTATTAAGTCGACAGCTTAATTTGGGTTAAAAAATATATTGTAGATGCATTTAAAAAGATTTTTATATAAACAATTTTCTTTAACCCCAAAAGCTGCACAGTAAAAATGAGAGACAGCCACATTTTGCCAGCATTACGCAGAAAAAGATACTGCAGTATAAGAGCAAACGTCAACGAAGCTGAATAGTCAAGACTGACAGATGATTATCTGATTATCCTATATATGGATTCGAAATCAGATAAAAAGACATTCCCACCTAACAATAAACGCTTTTATCTACAGATTAGACTATCTTTGCAAGTTAATCGCACGAGTTGTCCAATAGTTTATTTGAAGTTGAAAGTTTAACCACTCCTGAAAGCAATAGGTCCCATCAATGCAGTTGGATTACTTACTGAGATTGCAACACATTTACATTTACATTTATTCATTTAGCAGACGCTTTTATCCAAAGCAACTTACAAGTTACCAGTGGCACACTGGGAGCGATTAGGGGTAAGGTGTCTTGCTCAAGGGTACCTCAGTTGTTTCCTGATGGTACTGGGAATCGAACCAGCAGGTTGCTAGTCCAACGCTCTAACCACTAGGTTACAAGGGCTACAACACAAGGCTATGGTTTACAAATACAAAATGGCTAGGAAAAGTCAAATAACTATCCGTTTGATTTGAGTTTAGCTCACACGAAAGAGTCTTTTCTGGAGAGTTCTTACCATGAAGGAGCTCAAAGGGAAATGTCTAGGTAGCAGGATTGGATTTTTCTTTAATGGTGCGTCCTGAAATGGACCCCAGTGCATAGTGCTATGTTTTTCTCTCTGTTCATGAACAGTCAAATGATGACCAAGTTCTGAATATTAGTCTGGCATGTCGATGCACAGTTTGGGCGGTGGCACAAAGTATTTGCCAGGACTTTGGGTGATCACCACACCAGTCTTTTTACGAAACATTGGTGCGATTTTTGGCGCTTCGTGGATGGGCATCTCCTCTGACACTTCAGAATCCTCATGGTGCAAATCATAGGATATGTTGCCATATTCCCTCAAAAAGGGGAAAAGTTCAAGGAGGAACTGGCAGAAGTCTTTGCGAATTCCAAACCACCCTGACAGAGAGACAAATTAGAGTATGAAATGTTAGCTTAAAAAAAAAAACAAGTAGGAAAATATGGTTTAGTTAGGTCTTCAGTTAATGTCACATACATTTTAAAGCAAATAGCAACAGCTAAAACATCCAATACTAGGGTGTTCCAAATAGTTAATAACTCAAAAACAAATACTCAACATTTAGGCCGTTAATAATCTGACTCAAGTCAGACTAAATAGTCAAGAAAGATATTCAGTAATAACTATTATTTTTTTGTTGGAAAGCTAAAGTAAATACCGAAGAAAAGAGCCACTAATAGGTTAACCGTTACATACAGTGATTGCCTCCTTTTTGACCAAACGTGGTCACCATTAGAGTTACCAAAGACACCCAGAGAGGCACAAACACTGGGACGTATTTGGAGTTATAATGACCATCCAGTTTGTGCACAAGGAGAATCTGAAAACAACACAAATACTTATGAATCACACCCCTATGTTAAATCTGTACATGATTTCTGCATTCCTAAAGGTACAGGTCACTTTTTCTATTCTGTCATCATTTACACATCTCATTCCAAAACCATTATATTGTTTGATATGGCATATTTGAATGCATTGAAGTGCAAAGGGTATTTGAGAGTAGGGTCAGAAAATCATGACAGAATTTTCATTTTGGATACATTCATTTTACACCAAACACTTACAAGACATTTAGCTGCCTAAATGAAATTAACTAAATGAAAGGTGTTGGGATCGAACCTCAAAGGTAAGCAGGGGCACAACAATGGTCATCCAGCTGATCGCCATGGTGATGTGAGTACGCCGCTGCTCGGCAATAACATCCATGGAGCGCAGGAAGAGCACAGACCAGACGATGTAATAGAGCACGACCAGACACAAGAAGGACATGAGAATCCACAATGGCACGCACACCACCTAAGCAAAGACATGATGCTGTTCTTACTCATGTAAAATGTACAAAGCTCAAATTACAAAGTAATCCACTACAGGTGACTCAGCGGAGCAAATAAGTTGAACTGATGTCCTTACCAACCACGGCCAGCTGATGATCTTATCCAGTCGTAATGCAATAAAGATGAACTGAAGAATATTTACAGAGCAAAGAATCTCCAACTGACAAAACCCCAGACAAAAATCAAGATGAAAAAAGTCAAGTTTGAAACACAGATTTAATACACAGATTTTTTTAGGACTTGGAAAAAAAGAGTGAAGCAATAGACAATAGACTTGTATTGTTTTATTTGACAAATGTAGCACATACCTCCAGCGAGCGGTCATGTCTAAATCCCCACACGCATGCAGCCACTGAAACTGGCGAGACGAAAAAAAGAGGCATGAAGACCAAAAGCCAGAAGTGTGAACCCCTTTCCACACGGTCACACACCAGAATCTCAAAGGTGAGCAGGAGCAGGTGGATCCCTACGGCAATCAGCATGGCCTTGAACTCCACGCAGGTCTCTCCTTCAGCCCTGAAGATTACAGCATACTAGATCATACAACATGGCCAACCCCATGAGTACATGTGTATCCATTAATATGAAACAGCATTTCAAACCATATTTTACTTTAGTAATGTGACACATTTCCAAGTGAAATGGTTGCAAATACTGTTTTATTCAGCAAAAGAAATTATATTATTTAGTAGGAATGCGCCCCAAAAACTTTTTTAATGACATCCTTTTACACTTCAGCTTCTCATCAAACTGCCTGTCCAATCAAAAGCTGTTTAGAACATCAAGTGTCCACCCCCTCACGCCATGGAGGAGATCAAACATTGCAAACTGTTATACAGTAGAGAAGGAGAGTTCTTATTACATAATAAAGAGAGATTACAACGACAGCTTTTTTTCCTTTGTAATAACTTGCAACTTGGATCAGCAACGTGCTGATGTACAGAATTCATTTTGTCCTGTGATTTATGTCAGATGGTCAGACTGACCTGTATTGTGGGTTATGTGCCCACACCCCAGTGCCGACAGAAGCCCCAACGATGACCATGAGTTTCCAGAGCCAGATGGGCGCAAATACCGCCCAGTAGCTCCACTGGATAATGTTGTCCAATCTCAAAGCCAGCAACACAGAAAAAAGCAGCAGACATGCATAGATCAGGAACTTACTGCAAAGAAAAACACATACAGTTCATCAATAAGACATATACAGTATTTAAACATGACAAATGTATTGCATATTTATTACAAATTTTTTACTGTAACTTAAATTTGGTCAAAGCCAAAATGCCTTAAATACACTTCAACTGCACAGAAAGTATCAGACTGGCATTGCTAATGTTTGCATGAGAAGCACAAAGGAAATAGACATGTTAATAGCTACAGTGCTCGTCACAATTAAAGTAATAAGTGCAAACGTTTAACGTTTTGATGTTAAAGCTGTTTTAATAAATGGCTATCGTAAACTATGGACAAATCCAACAGGCCTGAGAGAAGTGAACATTAGCAGCTAAGCTAACAAAGTGGATGTTAACGTTCTAAAAACAAAGCGTGGGGTTTCATGGTTCACCCAACACGTCAAAGCTTACCTGGGGTTGAAATCTTGAAAAACACCACGGAGATTCATGGTTTTCTCTTTAGACCATTGCTGAAGTGAAAATGAAAGACAGGCTAACTGACTGACTGATTCTCATATCAAGTACAGACAGAGGCGTCCAAACACAGTGACGTCACACTCCCTGGAGCCCTCCAACGCCGCAGAATGGCGCTTCGCACATTTTGTTATATACAGTACAAAATAACTAAATAATACATTTAATAATAATAACTAAATAATACATTTAATAATAATAACTAAATAATACATCTGTACAGACAGACGCGACCAAACACAGTGACGTCACATTCTCCGGAGCCCTCCAACGCCGCAGGATGGCGCTTCGCACATTTTGAGTTATATACTGTACCCAGTCCCAGACCCAGCGCCAGACACAAATTCACGGACGGGCATTTCATTTTTTCAGGGGGGCACAAATGAGATCAAATGAGATGCATTCTCTGTAAAGCTGCTTTGAAACGATATGTATCGTGAAAAGCGCTATACAAATGAATGTGAATTGAATTGAATAAACTCAGTTAACATACTGCGGTAAAAATAAAAAATGTGGAGTTTTTATAACATGATACGCAACATCACACGACCAAGAGTGCTGAATACCATCACGATTGAAAATGTGACACTCATTTCATATGACAGTTCAGTCCTACCAAAGTTGGCGGTTTTTGATTAAAGAAACGCCGTATATCCATTGCACTGCCACACGAGATCGCTCAGCATGCTTAGCAAACAACCAAATATTTCCGCGCTCACTATCGACAAACCAATCAAATACGTTTAAAATTATTATTTTTAAATCAGACCAAACACATTTTTATTTTTATTTATGTGTTATGTATATACAAAACGATAACTTTTGATAACAGCAGCCTATTGATAAAAAAATATATATATATATATTGTGCAAACAAGCAAGGACTGGTGGCTGGTTTGACATGGAGCTGGTGAACAGGGGAAAGGAGACAGCAGGCTTGTCCAGGGCGGGCACTAGTGACCCACAGGGCGGGCCAGGCCCCCCAATGCCCGACCATGGCGCGGGACTGACTGTACCTGTATATCCTTTGTGGAAAACATTGGAATAACACAAACATTAGTGATTGGTTTTTAAGTATAAGCCAATTTTGTATGATGATTTCAAGACAGAGGTTGAAACATTAGGTGTGCAAGGCATAACAACACTTACAAAATAACAACATTCTTATTATTACTTATTATTTAAATATGTGGGAAACTATAAATGTGATAACTTAAATTAACACAACAAATCAAGTTAAAAGTTCACAAGACATTTGCACAGTAATCAATAACATTTTAATGTGAGGCACTGTTGAAAGCTATGGTATATGTCTTGCCTTTACAAAGGAATGGACACAATGAATGATGAGTGTGTACATTGAGGAACATGTAAAACTGCAATGTTGGTCCATATCTACAGATACATTTGTATGGCTGTTTACTCAGACCAGCTGAGAAAGTGACTGAAGTACCTGTCTCTTACAAAACAGTCAACTCTCTTTTCTGGAGAGTTCTTACCATGAAGGAGCTCAGAGGAAATGTCTAGGTAGCAGGATTGGATTTTTCTTTAATGGTGCGTCCTGAAATGGACCCCAGTGCATAGTGCTACGTTTTTCTCTCTGTTCATGAACGGTCAAATGATGATCAAGTTCTGAATATTAGTCTGGCATGTCGATGCACAGTTTGGGCAGTGGCACAAAGTATTTGCCAGGACTTTGGGTGATCACCACACCAGTCTTTTTACGAAACATTGGTGCGATTTTTGGCGCTTCGTGGATGGGCATCTCCTCTGACACTTCAGAATCCTCATGGTGCAAATTGTAGGATATGTTGCCATATTCCCTCAAAAAGGGGAAAAGTTCAAGGAGAAACTGGCAGAAGTCTTTGCGAATTCCAAACCACCCTGACAAAGAGACAAATTAAGAGTATGAAATTTTTGCTTTGAAAAAACAATTAGGAAAATATGGAAATATGGTTTAGTTAGGTCTTCAATTAATGTCGCAGACATTTTAAAGCAAATAGCAACAGCTAAAACATCCAATACTAGGGTGTTCCAAATAGTTAATAACTTAAAAACGAACAAATACTCAACATTTAGGCCGTTAACAATCTGACTCAAGTCAGACTAAATAGTCAAGGAAGATATTCAGTAATAACTATTATTTTTTATTGGACAGCTAAAGTAAATACCGAAGAAAAGAGCCACTCATAGGTTAACCGTTACATACAGTGATTGCCTCCTTTCTGACCAAACGTGGTCACCATTAGAGTTACCAAAGACACCCAGAGAGGCACAAACACTGGGACGTATTTGGAGTTATAATGACCATCCAGTTTGTGCACAAGGAGAATCTGAAAACAACAAAAATACTTATGAATCACACCCCTAGGTTAAATCTGTACATGATTTCTGCACTCCTAAAGGTACAGGTCACTTTTTCTATTCTGTCATCATTTACTCATCTCATTCCAAAACCATTATATTGTTTGATATGGCATATTTGAATGCATTGAAGTGCAATGGGTATTTGAGAGTAGGGTCAGAAAATCATGACAGAATTTTCATTTTGGATACATTCATTTTACACCAAACACTTACAAGACATTTAGCTGCCTAAATGAAATGAACTAAATGAATGGTGTTGGGATCGAACCTCAAAGGTAAGCAGGGGCACAACAATGGTCATCCAGCTGATCGCCATGGTGATGTGAGTACGCCGCTGCTCTGCAATAACATCCATGGAACGCAGGAAGAGCACAGACCAGACGATGTAATAGAGCACGACCAGACACAAGAACAACATGAGAATCCACAATGGCACGCACACCACCTAAGCAAAGATGCTGTTCTTACTCATGTAAAATGTACAAAGCTCAAATTACAAAATAATCCACTACAGGTGACTCAGCGGAGCAAATAAGTTGAACTGATGTCCTTACCAACCACGGCCAGCTGATGATCTTATCCAGTCGTAATGCAATAAAGATGAACTGAAGAATATTTACAGAGCAAAGAATCTCCAACTGACAAAAAACCCCAGACAAAAATCAAGATGAAAAAAGTCAAGTTTGAAACACAGATTTAATACACAGATTTTTTTAGGAATTGGAAAAAAAAGAGTGAAGCAATAGACAATAGACTTGTATTGTTTTATTAGACAAATGTAGCACATACCTCCAGCGAGCGGTCATGTCTGAATCCCCACACGCATGCAGCCACTGAAACTGGCGAGACGAAAAAAAGAGGCATGAAGACCAAAAGCCAGAAGTGTGAACCCCTTTCCACACGGTCACACACCAGAATCTCAAAGGTGAGCAGGAGCAGGTGGATCCCTACGGCAATCAGCATGGCCTTGAACTCCACACAGGTCTCTCCTTCAGCCCTGAAGATTACAGCATGAGTACATGTGTATCCATCGACATGAAACAGCATTTCAAACCATATTTTACTTTCGTAATGTGACACATTTCCAAGTGAAATGGTTGCAAATACTGTTTTATTCAGCAAAAAAAATTATATTATTTAGCAGGAATGCCCCCCAAAACATTTTTTTGATTTTTTTTTTGGCCTGTCCAATCAAAAGCTGTTTAGAACATCAAGTGTCCACCCCCTCGCGCTATGGAGGAGATCAAACATTGCAAACTGTTATACAGTAGAAAAGGAGAGTTCTTATTACATAATAAAGAGAGATTACAACGACAGTTTTTTTCCTTTGTAATAACTTGCAACGTGGATCAGCAACGTGCTGATGTACAGAATTCATTTTGTCCTGTGATTTATGTCAGATGGTTAGACTGACCTGTATTGTGGGTTATGTGCCCACACCCCAGTGCCGACAGAAGCCCCAACGATGACCATGAGTTTCCAGAGCCAGATGGGCGCAAATACCGCCCAGTAGCTCCACTGGATGATGTTGTCCAATCTCAAAGCCAGCAACACAGAAAAAAGCAGCAGACATGCATAGATCAGGAACTTACTGCAAAAAAACATTCTGTTCATCAATAACCAGAGACATATACAGTATTCAAACATGATAAATGTATTGCTTATTTATTACAAATTTATTACTATAACTTAAATTTGGTCAAAGCCAAAATGCCTTAAATACACTTCAACTGCACAGAAAGTATCAGACTGGCATTGCTAATGTTTGCATGAGAAGCACAAAGGAAATAGACATGTTAATAGCTACAGTGCTCGTCACAATTAAAGTAATAAGTGCAAACGTTTAACGTTTTAATGTTAAAGCTGTTTTAATAAATGGCTATCGTAAACTATGGACAAATCCAACAGGCCTGAGAGAAGTGAACATTAGCAGCTAAGCTAACAAAGTGGATGTTAACGTTCTAAAAACAAAGCGTGGGGTTTCATGGTTCACCCAACACGTCAAAGCTTACCTGGGGTTGAAATCTTGAAAAACACCACGGAGATTCATGGTTTTCTCTTTAGACCATTGCTGAAGTGAAAATGAAACACAGGCTTCTTCTTCTTCGTTTTTTGGCTCATTCCAATTTTTGTGCATATCGCCACCTACTTTTGCTGTTGTGCACTCATGTTTTATTTATACTCAGTTTTGCTTGTTTTTGTTTATCTATTTTACGCATCTCCTTCTATACTATAATTATTTGATGCTTCTTCCCATTCCATTTCCCAAAGCCCCACCTGGCGCTGCGTGTTCAGCTCCTCCAGGTTAGTCTTGCTTAAATCTTTTCATTTAATCCAGTTGTATAAATGTATTTAATTAATATTCTGTACCCTACTCTATCTCTATTAAACTCATAACCTAATAAATATGATAAATCCTTATTTACCTTACCTCTTTTATTTAATTAATTCCTTCCTTTCATCAACATATTTTAATTACAGTCATATATCACATGCTCCAAAGTTTCTTTCACCCCACAATTCTCACACAGACCAGTCTCATGTATTCTGACTATAAACAACGACGCGTTCAATCCTGAATGTCCCAGTCTCATCCTAGTAATTATGACCTCTTCTTTTCTATTTCTACCAATTATACGTTTCTTATTATCTACCAATTGTTTAATGTTATACAAATGTCACCACTTATTATCTGTATTCCATGTTCCCTGCCACTCTTTAATAATATTTTCCTTAATAATAGATTTAATTTCTCCTTTACTTAAAGGAACATTAAAATCAATTACTTCCCTTTTTAAAGCATATTTTGCTAATTCATCAGCAGCTTCATTACCAACTATTCCTACTGGTACCCAACAGAAATCAACTACCACTCCTTTCCATTGTATTCGCCATAATAATAAAAATATTTCATACATCAGGTCTTCTCTAGAAGAATGATAAGTAGATAATGATGTTAAAACAGAAGCAGAATCAGAACATATCACTACTCTATCTGGGATTACCTCCTCAACCCATGTTAATCCTATTATGATAGCCACCATTTCAACAGTATATATTGACATCTTAGATGTTAATCGTTTAGCTATTGATATTTTGAATTCAGGAACATACACTCCTATTCCTGTAATCCCTGTTCTTGGGTCTTTGGATCCATCCGTATAAATGTGCGTACTTGCATAGAATCTTTCCTGTATATACTTATTTACATGGTATTTAACCATACCCGTTTCCTCCCATTCCCGTTTCTTATCTAAAATCTCTAACTCAATTTTGACCTCAGGGATTATCCATATCGGAACCTCTCCCCATACAGGTGACACACTACAATCTATATTTTTAACCTGACATTTCTCTGCTAACTGGTTTATCTTCCATCCATATCCTCTCCCCTTTGTTTTTGAGTATTCCCAACAATTATTTAACACATCTTTAGCTAAATGTTGTCCAGAGTAACTCTTTAAAGATGCCCAAAAAACCAGGGACAATTTAGCTCTCCTTAATCTCAATGGCATTTCATTCGCCTCTACTAGTAATGCATTGACTGGTGTTGTTTTAGTTGCTCCTAAGCACATTCTAAGAGCTCTATATTGTATCCTATCTAGACTCCTTAATAATGTTTCAGATGCTGAACCATAAACCATACATCCATAATTAATTGTAGACCTTATCAAGGATTGATATATTGATAGCATTGAGTCTCTTTCTGCCCCCCATTCTTTCCCAACTATTGCCCTCATCACATTTAAAATCCTCCTGCGTTTTTTATCTATTTCCTCAACATGTTTCCTTCAATAAAACCTCCCATCTAACCACAATCCTAGATATTTAAAAACTTTAACTTGATCTAAAGGTTTTCCATAAAGTAATAATTCAATATCATTATAATCTTCTCTTTTCCTACTAAATATCATATAACATGATTTACTGGTAGACATTTTAAAACTCCACCCTATACTCCATATTTCCACCTTTTTAATAGCTGCTTGCATACTTGAAATCACTTGTGCTATATTTCGACCTCTCTTCCAAATAGCCCCATCATCGGCATATAATGCACATCCCACTCCATATCCTAAATTATGATAAATATCATTAATCATGATATTAAAAAGAATTGGACTAATAACACTCCCTTGAGGAATACCATTGTCTGCCTTAAAGATTGATGATTGACATGCTCCTACTTGTACTACAAATGTTCTTCCAAACAAAAATTGAGATAACCAGTTATACATTTTCCCATCTATTCCTAATCTTGAAGCTTTAACTAACAACACTTCTCTCCAAACCGTATCATACGCTTTTTCTATATCAAAATACACTACTGTCATCACTTCTTTCATAGTTATCATTGTTGATCTTTTACCTCTGAATCCACATTGATATTTACTTAATTTGCCCTTCTTCTAATTCATAAGATAACCTATAAACTATGATCTTTTCCATTCATTTACATAAATTTGAAGTCAAAGCAATTGGCCGATAGCTTCCTGGATTAGTTAGATTTTTATCTGGCTTTACAATAGGAATTACTACAGCTCTCTTCCAAATTTTTGGAAGAATTCCTTCTGTCCATATTTTATTATATAATTTATAATTTACCCTATCTGACAACGGCTTTATCATTATATAACTTATTCTATCCACCCCAGGAGCAGTACTGGGACATTTTTGTAACGCTGTTTTCAATTCTGTAATTGTAAAATCTGCATCCATACAACTATTAATATTAACATTTCTCTTCTTCATAATATCAAAATTTTTGTCCAAAATATCCCTTTTCTTTACCTCATATTCTTCTCCCAATTCTATTCTATGTGCTCTCTCTAAAACCTTACCTAACATATTTGCTTTAGTAATATCTGTTACTGCAACTTTATCTTCTTCAATTAGGACTAGGGATGCAACGATTAACCGATTTCACTATTAACCACGCTTTAAATCGTCACGGTTAATTAATCGTAAAGGCTCCGCAACACCGTGTTTCTGTTGCACGGAACGAAACTGTTATGCCAGTGGTGCGGCAGTTTAAAGTTTCGAGTTTATCAGAGGCTATTACGCACGCACACTGAATTAACAATGGCAGAGGCACCTCGCAGCCAAACTCTGTTTCCTCCAAAGAAGCGCCTGTCGCAGTCGGCAGTTTGATCCAGAGATCTGGACCTTGTTTCTTTTTATTGATTTTCATTGTACTGTATTAAAAGGCAGCTATACTGTTGAAGTCAAAAGCCAGCTTGAGTTTTTTTGTATTTTTCACTATGTTTCTACTCTGGTCCAAAAAGTTGTGGGGAAAAAAATACACAAAATGAAAACACAAAACAATTTTGTAATATAGTTGATCAAAAGAGCCTTTCAGTCCAGCAGCCTTTGACTGCATTTGTTTTTTTTTTAAAGGGAAATACTTAGCTAATATGTAGCTTATATTTAATTCCAAATAGACAGACTATTTTTTATTTTGATTGTATTTTTATTTTTTGCCTTTATCATTTTTCGACAGGAAAGTGTAGAGAGACAGGAAGTGATTTTGGAGGAGAGAGAGGGTAATGGGTTGGAGCGCTGTCCACTCACCCACAGGCTCCGACACAAAGTATTACTTATGTTTAAGTCAAAAACCTTTCTTCACTTTTCTTTAATTCCAAAGAGAGAAATGGAATTTTGTTTGTTTTTATTATTTTGTGCTGTATTATTTGCCCCTCCTGGGACCGCCACCTTACTGTGGTGGAGGGATTTGAGTGCTTGAATGATCCTAGGACCTATGTTGTCAGGGGCTATATGCCCCTGGTAGGGTCTCCCAAGGCAAACAGGTCCTAGGTGACAAGCCAGACAAAGAGCGGTCCACCCCCCCCCTTATGAGAAAGGCTAAAACAAAAATCGTGACGTCGCCCGGTATGGCGCAGCCGGGGCCCCAGCCTGGAGCCAGGCCTGGGGTTGGGGCTCGTATGCGAGCGCCTGGCGGCCGGGTCTTACCCCATGGGACCCGGCCGGGCTCAGCCCGAAGGAGTGACGTGGGGCCGACCTCCCGTGGGCTCACCACCTGCAGGAGGGACCGTGAGGGGGGCGGTGCATTGTGGTTTGGGTGGCGGTCTCAAGGCAGGGACCTCGGCGCACCCAATCCTAGGACACAGAACCTAACTCTAGGGACATGGAATGTCACCTCGCTGGGGGGAAAGGAGCCTGAACTAGTGCGGGAGGTAGAGAGGTACCGACTAGATATAGTTGGTCTCACCTCCACGCACAGTTTGGGCTCTGGAACCCAACTCCTCGAAAGAGGTTGGACTCTCCACTACTCTGGAGTTGGCCGCGGTGAGAGGCGGCGGGCGGGAGTGGGCTTGCTTATAGCCCCCAGCTTAGCTGCCATGTGTTGGAGTTTACCCCGTGAATGAGAGGGTCGCTTCCCTGCGCCTCTCGGTAGGGGGATAGGTCTCTTACTGTCATTTGTGCTTATGGGTCAATGGCAGTACAGAGTACCCGCCTTCTTGGAGTCTCTGGGAGGGGTGCTGGAAAGCCAGTCTGGGGACTCCGCCATTTTGCTGGGGATTTCAACGCGCGTGGGCAACGACGGTGACACCTGGAGAGGCGTGATTGGGAGGAATGGCCCCCCTGACTTGAACCCGAGTGGTGTTCTGTTGTTGGACTTCTGTGCTAGTCACGGCTTGTCCATAACGAACACCATGTTCGAGCATAAGGGTGCTCATCAGCACACGTGGCAACAGAGCACCCTAGGGCGGAGGTCGATGATCGACTTTGTGGTTGTTTCATCTGGCCTCCGCCATATGTCTTGGACACTCGGGTGAAGAGAGGGCGGAGCTGTCAACTGATCACTACCTGGTGGTGAGTTGGATCCGCTGGCCGGGAGGAAGCTGGACAGACTCGGCAGGCCCAAACGCTCTGTAAGGGTCTGTTGGGAACGCGTTTGGCAGAGCCCCCCTGTCAGAGGGTCTTCAACTCCCACCTCCGCAGAGCTTTGAACAGATCCCGAGGGAGGTTGGGGACATTGAGTCCGAGAGTGGACTGTGTTCTCCGCCTCTATTGTCAAAGCGGCCGCTCGGAGTTGTGGCCGTAAGGTCTCTGGTGCCTGTCGTGGCGGCAACCCCGAACCCGTGGTGGACACCGGAAGTAAGGGATGCTGTCAAGCTGAAGAAGGAGTACTATCGAGCTTGGTTGGCTTGTGGGACTCCTGAGGCAGCTGATGGGTACCGACAGGCCTGCCGGACTCTTGGCGCTGGGTGGTTGTGGAGGCAAAACTCGGGCCTGGGAAGAGTTCGGGTGAGGACTTGGAGAAGGATTATCGGTCGGCCTCGAAGAGGTTCTGGCAAACTGTCCGGGCGCCTCCGGGAGGGGAAAGCGGTGCCCTACCAACACTGTATATAGTGGAGGTGGGGCTCTGCTGACCTCAACTGGGGATATTGTCGGGCGGTGGAAGGAATACTTCGAGGATCTCCTTAACTCCTGCCAACACGCCTCCACTGAGGAGGCAGAGGCTGGGGACGAAGGGATGGGCTCGGACATCACCCGGGCTGAAGTCGCCGAGGTAGTTGAGAAGCTCCCCGTGGCAAGGCTCGGGGGTGGACGAGATCCGCCCTGAGTACCTCAAGTCTCTGGATGAAGTGGGGCTGTCTTGGCTGACACGTCTCTACAACATCGGCGTGGAGGTGGGGACAGTGCCTCTGGACTGGCAGATCGGGGTGGTGGTCCCCTCTATAAGAAGGGGGACGGAGGGTGTGTTCCAACTATAGGGGATCACACTCCTCAGCCTCCCGGGAAAGTCTATGCCAGGGTACTGGAGAGGAGAATTAGATCCGATAGTTGAACCTCGGATACAGGAGGAACAATGCGGCTTGGCCCTGGTCGCGTGGAACACTGGACCAGCTCTATACCCTCTTTAGGATACTGGAGGGTTCATGGGAGTTTGCTCAACCAGTCCACATGTGTTTTGTGGATCTGGAGAAGGCATTCGACCGCGGTTCCTCGGTGGTGTTCTGTGGGGGTGCTCTGGGAATATGGGGTCCGAGGCCCTTTGCTAGGGGCTGTCCGGTCCCTGTATGACCAGAGCAGGAGCATGGTTCGCATTGCCAGCAGTAAGTCAGACTCGTTCCCAGTGCGTGTTGGACTCCGGCAGGGCTGCCCTTTGTCACCGGGTCCTGTTCACTATCTTCATGGACAGGATTTCTAGGCGCAGCCAGGGACGGAGGGGGTCCGGTTTGGTGACCACAGGATCTCATCTCTGCTTTTGCGGATGATGTTGTCCTGTTGGCTTCATCAGGCCATGACCTACAGCGGGCATTGGGGCAGTTTGCAGCTGAGTGTGAAGCGGCTGGGATGAGAATCAGCACCTCCAAATCTGAGGCCATGGTCCTCAGCCCGGAAAGGGTGGCTTGTCCCCTCCAGGTCGGTGGGAGCTCCTGCCACAGGTGGAGGAGTTTAAGTATCTTGGGGTCTTGTTCACGAGTGAGGGAAGGATGGAGCGAGAGATCGACAGGACGGATCGGTGCAGCTTCTGCAGTAATGCGGTCGATGTACGGTCTGTCGTGGTGAAGAAGGAGCTGAGCCACAAGGCTAAGCTCGATTTACCGGTCGATCTATCGTTCCTACTCTCACCTATGGTCATGAGCTTTGGGTCATGACCGAAAGGGTGAGATCCAGGATACAAGCGGCCGAAATGAGTTTCCTCCGCCGGGTGGTTGGGCGCTCCCTTAGAGATAGGGTGAGGAGCTCGGTCACTCGGGGGGAGCTCGGAGTAGATCCGCTGCTCCTCCACATCGAGAGAGGCCAGCTGAGGTGGCTTGGGCATCTGTTTCGGATGCCTCCTGGACGCCTCCCAAGGGAGGTGTTCCGGGCATGTCCCACCGGGAGGAGGCCCCGGGGAAGACCCAGAACACGCTGGAGGGACTATGTCTCTCGGCTGGCCTGGGAACGCCTCGGGGTTCCCCCGGAGGAGTTGGAGGAAGTGTCTGGGGAGAGGGAAGTCTGGGCGTCCCTGCTTAGACTGCTGCCCCCGCGACCCGGTCCCGGATAAGCGGAGGAAAATGGATGGATGGATGGATGTATTATTTGGTTACTGAGTTCATGTCTGTTTCAAAAGGCAGCAATAAATAACACTTTAAAATATAAGGAGTTTTCATGTGATTTTATAAACTAATAGTGTTGTGAAATTAATGAATGCGTAATCGTGATAACCGTGAAACCGTGATTATTCCTCAGACTATAATCGTACCAACAAAATCTATAATCGTTGCATCCCTAATTAGGACTGGGATTTGAATTGACTTCTTACCTTTTCCACTCATATTTCGTAACATATTCCATATTTTAACCATAGGAGTATCTTTTCCTATAGTGGAACAAAATGTTCTCCATCCTTCTCTCTTGGCATTCTTAATTATTCTTCTTGTGTTAGCTCTTGCTTTATATATTCCACCAAATTACTCATACTCATATTTGTCCTAAGCTGTTTAAATGTCTTATTTCTTTCTTTTATTGCTTTACTGCACTCTTCTTTCCACCAAGGTATATTTTTATTTTTCCAACCTGCATTTCTTTGTGGTATAAATAATGTTGCAGCTTTATTAATTATTATTAATTTCGTAAATTAATTACAGAATGTTTCTACTGAATCTTCTACCACTATATTTATATTTGTTTCACAGTACTTACTAAATTGTCACAGTTCAGCCTGTTTGGACTTTGTTTTGTCACCCTGCACCGTTAGTTTGGACTTCAGTTCCCTTCATGCATTGCACCTCATCACCTGTTCACCGTTTTGTCATCTTGTTAGCACTATCATTTGATTATCACCCGCACCTGGTTTTATTCATTATCTGTTTATTGGTTGTGTTATTTAATGTCTGCCTTTTGTTTCATTCTCTGTCGGTCGTTGTTGTATTATGTTGTTGTTTTGTGGTTGCGTGGGTTCATGTGCGCTATAGATGTTTCATGCCTGTTTCTGTGCGCTATAGAAATCTGTATAACCTGATTTGTTTGGGAAAACTCTCTATGTTAGCGAAAACCAAGTAAAAGCCTGTCTTGGAAACGTATTCTCTGTAGTCCTGGTCTCTTCTACCCAGCACCCGTAACAGTACGACCGACCCAAAACACAGGCGTGAGAAATTGTCTGTTTTTTGTCTTTTTGTCTTTTGTTTTTCTGTTTTTGTTTCCTCTCTCTCTCTCTCTCACTCTCACTCTCACCAGGATGGAGGCCGCCCACGCAAAGGCATTCCTCTATCGGGGTCAGGAGGAGGAGTCTGTGGAGGCATACACCCTCTGCTTCGCCGTCTGTGGGATGGCCTCGGGGCTCCCCGAAGACCACCAGAGGCGTCTGTTCCTGTGGGGGCTCAACGACGCGTCATGGGCCAAGTTATCCGGATGGGGGCCGTCTGGAGGCTTGGAGGCATGTATGGATTGGGTGTTGGCCAGTTGTGGGTGCCACCCCCTCCGCCGTCTGATTGAGATGGCCTCCTCCGCGAGTTCTGCCGCGGTCAAGATGGCCGCCGCCGAGAGTTCTGCCGCGGCTAAGATGGCCGCCGCCGAGAGTTCTGCCGCGGCTAAGATGGCCGCCGCCGAGAGTTCTGCCGCGGCTAAGATGGCCGCCGCCGAGAGTTCTGCCGCGGCTAAGATGGCCGCCGCCGAGAGTTCTGCCGCAGCCAAGATGGTCGCCGCCGAGAGTTCTCCCGTGGCCAAGATGGCCGCTCCCCAGGGTTCTGACGTGGTCACGATGGCCGCTCCCCAGGGTTCTGACGCGGCTGAGATGGCCGTTCCCCCGTGTTCTGTCACGGCCAAGATGGCCGCTCCCCAGGGTTCTGACGTGGCCACGATGGCCGCTCCCCAGGGTTCTGACGCGGCTGAGATGGCGTTCCCGTGTTGGTCACGGCCAAGATGGCCGCTTCCCCAGGGGTTCTGACGTGGCTAACGATGGCCGCTCCCAGGGTTCTGGCGCTGCCAAGATGGCGCTCCCCGTGTCCTGTCCCGGCCAAGAGGGCGTTTCGAGAGTCCTGTCCGGCCAAGAGGCCGCTTTCCGAGTCCTGTCCCGCCAAGAGGGCGCGTTTCGAGTCCTGTCCCGCCAAGAGGGCCGTTTCGAGTCCTGTCCGGCCAAGAGGGCGTTTCGAGAGTCCTGTCCGCCAAGAGGGCTCCTCGAGTCCTGTCCCGGCCAAGAGGGCCGTTTCGAGAGTCCTGTCCGGCCAAGAGGGCCGTTTCGAGAGTCCTGTCCGGCCAAGAGGGCGTTTCGAGAGTCCTGTCCTCGGCCAAGAGGGCCGTTTCGAGTCCTGTCCCGGCCAAGAGGGGCTTCGAGAGTCCTGTCGGCAAGAGGGCCGTTTCTAGAGTCCTGTCCGGCCAAGAGGGCCATCCAGAGTCCTATGTTCGCCAGAGGGCCACCCCGGAGTTCCCAGACTCCACCCCGGAGTTCCCAGACTCCACCCCGGAGTTCCCAGACTCCACCCCGGAGTTCCCAGACTCCACCCCGGAGTTCCCAGACTCCGCCCTAGATTTCCCCGAGTTCTCAGACTATGCCCTAGAATACCCCGAGTTCTCAGATTATGCCTTAGAATCTCTAGAGTTCCCTGACTATGCCTTAGAATTTCCAGAGTTCCCCGTCTCTGTATTAGAATCCCCAAAGTTCCCAGACTATTTCCTAGAATCCCCAGAGTTCCCAGATTCTGTCCTAGAATCCCCAGACTCCGCTCTGGAGTGTCCAGACCTAGCCCCTGCTCATGTGGTAAGCCTTCCAGTTACTTCCCCAGGTCATCTCAGGAGATCCCTACCATGTATACACGTAGTTCAATGACCCCTAGTACGCTTAGTTCTTCACCTGTGGAAGGGTTTAGTCAGCCCGCAAGTGACACTAGTGTGTCTCCATTCATCCCTCCAAGTCAGTCAAGGGCAAGGTTTACAACTTCTAGTTATTTCCTGGTGCAGACAGGAAGTGGTTTTAGGAGTCTCTCTCGTCCCAAGTCTCGAGGTACCTTTGCTCAAGTTGCTTCGGTTACAAGGTATGTAAATATTGCAGTAACTTCACCACAAGATATGCTTACCCAATCTAGAAACTATCAGGGTTTATATAGACCAGTGGCTCTCGTTGCTGCGTCACCCCAAATGGGATCTTCCAGTCAGTTTGCATCTAACCAGGGAGGATGTATTATTTTCAGTGGTCTTGTCCCGCCTCAAGGTACCCGTAGCCAGTTTCCTTCTGGATCTCTTTCTAAGTTTAGTTCCTCACGGCTAGATTCTAGTCAGTCCACAAGTAATTCAAGTTTATTTAGTCAGCACTCTCCAGCTTCACTGATTGGGCCTCAGAGGAGTACATCAGCTCCGTTTAGGTCCTCTCAGGGAGATGATAGCGTATGTAGTGTTTATTTGCCCCATTCTCAGTTGAGTTCTAGTAAACTTTCACCTCAGGCTGTTGTCACACAGCAATTTAGTATTTCCAGTCAGCCTACCAGCAAGTCTCGTATACATGCAGAGCTTTTGTCTTCAGCGGGAAGGCTCACCAGCCAGAGCGTTAGCAGTTTAGCGATCCAAAGCCAGCATGTAGCAATTTTGGGCAGTTCTAGGCCACCAGTGACAGGGAGCTTGTGTCAGTTGGTTTCTACACAGGGAGGTAGTAGAACTTTTGGTGATGTATCCCTACAGTCTCCTAGTTTCTCAAGTCCGGTTACCCCTGGTTGCTCTACTCTTGTTTCCTTGCCTACAGCTGCTTGTAGCCTAGTTGCAGAATCCCTGTCCCAGGGCCTACCTCCCCAAGAAGGTCATCTAGCCAGCTCTAGTGCGTCCCCAGTCCCTGTCTCCTCTTGGACCCCAGGACCTGTCCCCTCTAGGTCCCCAGTCCCTGTCTCCTCTAGGTCCCCAGTCCCTGTCTCCTCTAGGTCCCCAGTCCCTGTCTCCTCTAGGTCCCCAGTCCCTGTCTCCTCTAGGTCCCCAGTCCCTGTCTCCTCTAGGTCCCCAGTCCCTGTCTCCTCTAGGTCCCCAGTCCCTGTCTCCTCTAGGTCCCCAGTCCCTGTCTCCTCTAGGTCCCCAGTCCCTGTCTCCTCTAGGTCCCCAGTCCCTGTCTCCCCTAGGTCCCCAGTCCCTGTTTCTAGGTCCCCAGTCTCCTGTCTCCCCTAGGTCCCCAGTCCCCTGTCTCCTCTAAGGCCCCAGTTTCTGAGTCCCCTGTTCCCGGCTTCTTGAGTCCCTGTTCCCGGCGCTTCTGAGTCCCCTGTTCCCCGGCGCTCTGAGTCCCCTGTTCCCGGCTTCTGAGTCCCCTGTTCCCGGGGGCTTCTGAGTCCCCTGTGTTCCGGGCTTCTGAGTCCCCTGTGCTCGGCGCTTCTGAGTCCCCTGTGCCCGGGGGCTTCTGAGTCCCCTGTGCCCGGCTTCTGAGTCCCCTGTGCCCGGCGCTTCTGAGTCCCCTGTGCCCGGCGCTTCTGAGTCCCCTGTGCCCGGCGCTTCTGAGTCCCCTGTTCCCGGCGCTTCTGAGTCCCCTGTTCCCGGCGCTTCTGAGTCCCCTGTTCCCGGCTTCTGAGTCCCCTGTTCCCGGCGCTTCTGAGTCCCCTGTTCGGCGCTTCTGAGTCCCCTGTTCCTGGGCTCTGAGTCCCTGTTCCCGGCGCTTCTGAGTCCCCTGTTCCCGGCGCGCATGAGTCCCCTGTTCCAGCTTCTGAGTCCCCTGGGCCGGCCTGAGCCCTGCTAGCCACAGCGGCCGCCATGGCTTCGCCACAGTGCCGCCCGCCAGCAGTCTTCGCCAGGCTGCCGCCGCCACAGCCTGCCAGAAGCGGTCAGGAGTCCCAGCCGCCCGCAGTCAGCCCTAGGTCAGAGTCCCAGCCGCCGCCAAGCGGTCAGCCTAGAGCTGATCCTGACCCCGAGGCCTCCAGAGACTGACCCTGACCCGAGCCTCCAGACCCTGACCCCGAGCCTCCAGACCCTGACCCCGAGCCTCCAGACCCTGACCCCGAGCCTCCTGATCCTGACCCCGAGCCTCCTGACCCTGACCCCGAGCCTCCTGATCCTGACCCCGAGCCTCCTGACCCTGACCCCGAGCCTCCTGATCCTGAGCCTCCTGACCCCGAGCACCCACCCCGCCTCCCTCTTCCGTGGATCTTCCGGCGCGAGGACGCGCCTGCCGGGGGGAGGGGGGAACTGTCACAGTTCAGCCTGTTTGGACTTTGTTTTGTCACCCTGCACCGTTAGTTTGGACTTCAGTTCCCTTCATGCATTGCACCTCATCACCTGTTCACCGTTTTGTCATCTTGTTAGCACTATCATTTGATTATCACCCGCACCTGGTTTTATTCATTATCTGTTTATTGGTTGTGTTATTTAATGTCTTTTAATTATGTTGTTGTTTTGTGGTTGCGTGGGTTCATGTGCGCTATAGATGTTTCATGCCTGTTTCTGTGCGCTATAGAAATCTGTATAACCTGATTTGTTTGGGAAAACTCTCTATGTTAGCGAAAACCAAGTAAAAGCCTGTCTTGGAAACGTATTCTCTGTAGTCCTGGTCTCTTCTACCCAGCACCCGTAACACTAAATGACTTCCAATCTGCCTTCTAATACATCCATTTTGTTTTGCAAAAAACATTCCAGGCTACTACTATTTACATTTATTTTACAAAAAATTGGAAAATGATCACTTCCAACTGAATTCTCACTATTAACTTTCCATTCACATAACTCAGCCAATCCACTTGATATTAATGTTAAATCTATACATGAAACTGTATTCTCTGTTAAATTAAACCTAGTTCCTTCTCCAGTATTTAAACTTACTAATGATCTATCATCCATGAATTGTTCTATTACTTCCCCATTATAATCTGTATTTTTACTCCCCCATAACCAATTATGTGCATTAAAATACCCACACCATAATTCCTTTGTTTCTATTCTAATAGTGTCCAGCAAACTCATTGCAATTTTCTTACATGGATTATAAAGATTAAATATTACAATTGATTCTTCTCCAAAAAATATTTCAACCACAACACATTCTATATCCTTAATCTCATTTAATTCTCTGTATACAATTCCTTCTTTTATTAATGTAACTACTCCTCCCCCTTGTTTTTCAACTCTATCTTTTCGAACAGACTTATATCCTGGTATAATAAATTGCAAGTTTGGTTTGAGCCAGGACTCTTGTACACAAATTACATCTGGCTTATGCTCCAGATCTAATACAATTTTTTGAATTCTTGCCCATTTGCTAAAATACTACTTGCATTCCATTGCAATATGCTTATCCCCATTAAACTTATTCAGATACCTGGGAAGCTTCTACTGAAGATTCGAGTAAGAATCTCATGTATTGCATTTACTGAGATCCCAGAGATCCCTAGGAACTCTGATGCAGCTTCTAGAACAGTTTTAAACTTGGCCGATCTACTTGGTAACATAGCAGTGACATTGATTACCTTAACAATAAAGGCTAGGAAATTCTCTTTAGTCATTATTAGAGCATTCTCTTTTATAGCACATTGGTGTTTACATTCTGGTTCCTTTGTTTTTCCCATTTTTGTGTTCCTTGGATCCTTGATTTAAATTATCGCTCTTCTCTTCCCTTCTAGCCTCCTTACTTTTGCAGGCCTTCACTGCTTCAGCATAAGTGACTTTCTGCTCAGATTTGTATTTTTGAACCTCTCTTGCTTTAATTTGAACCTCACATCCTCCATATGCTGCACTGTGAGAACCTCCACAGTTACAGCATTTTAATCCATTCTCCTCTGTGCATTTTTCATACTCATGCTCACCTCCACATTTTACACATCTTACCTTCCCTTTACACACTGCAGCAACATGACCAATTCGTTGACATTTAAAACATCTTAGAGGCATTGGAACATATACTCTTACTGGATAGCTAATGTATCCCATGTGTACCACATTCAGGCATTCTCCCTTCAAATGTCAGCAAAACACTCAAACTTTCCTGTCGCTGTCCTTCATTCTTTTTATACAGTCTTCTCACATTAACAACTTTACCTCCTGTTATACTTTCATGGATTTCATCAATGGTTATATATGTTGGAATTCCATATATTACCCCTTTTTCAACCTTTGCTACTCCAATCTCTTTAGCTGTGATCTTTTCTCCATTCATTTCTTTTAACTTGAGTAGTTTGTTTTTTTGTCCAACATCTTTCACTACAATCAAAACTCTCCCCAGTCCTAAACGTTTAGCCATAACAGCTGATCCAATGATTTTATCAATTGCCTTAGACAGTCCAATTGGGTGCAAATGTTTCCCTGTGGTCTTTTCAAATGTCAGCATAACTTTAAATCCATTCTCCTTAGCATTTTGTACAATTTGTTCTCTCATAGTTTCTCATAGTGTCTTTTTTTTTTTATCTTATCCTGACCAGATTCCATCATATCTTCACTATCCTCATGCTCCTTAGATTTCTTACGTTTTGAATCTCTTTTCTTCCCCGAATATACTTCAATAAATCCCTCTCTATTTTCAATCGATTCCTCAGAATCTTCTTCCATGACTGCTCAAAAGCCCAGCCTTACCGTTTATTTTACCGAAAGACAGGCTAACTGACTGACTGACTCTCATATCAGTACAGACAGACGCGTCCAAACACAGTGACGTCACACTCCCTGGAGCCCTCCAACGCCGCAGAATGGCGCTTCGCACATTTTGTGTTATATACAGTACAAAATAACTAAATAATACATTTAATAATAATAACTAAATAATACATCTGTACAGACAGACACGACCAAACACAGTGACGTCACATTCCCTGGAGCCCTCCAACGCTGCAGGATGGCGCTTCACACATTTTGAGTTATATAGGCCCATTGTACAAAATAACTAAAAAATACATTTGTTCACATATTTTTATTTAAACACTTATTGTTATAAATGGATAACTGGATAAATGTACTTGTAAAAAGAGAACATTTCTACGTATTATAATGTTGTCTTTCCCTGGCCAAATTTAAATGTGAACTTATATTTAAATTATTCTTAGTATATTTTCTGCATTTTGTTATTATTTGTATTCTATTTTATTCAATAGTATTAATAATAATAACAAAACATGGTGCACAAACACTGTATAAATAACTGCATTACACTTTTCACAGCCATAACTTTTAATATGGAATAAATTGCATGTTATGAATAGTGCTCTTAGACCAAACAACAGAGGATTCATTTACAAAGTTGGCAACTAAAAGATACAATGAAGCACATTTAAAAGGTATATTTACATTATTATACACATTTTTTTAAACTTAGTAATGGAATGTATGTGGACAACTTAGACTTAGAAGTGAGGTTATACACATCAGCTACTGCAGAAAAATCAATTTCATTATTATTTTTCAAATAAGTGTTTATATTGTTGTTAAAATGTTGTTAGCTTAGTGCACAAGCTCTAACTGATTAGATGTGAAAGGTAAAACCCCACTAACATAATATGCAATGCCAAGTGACAAAAGGCCAATAACAAGGAGAAGCAAAAGAACTCTCCAGAAACCAAGATCTTCCACAAACTCCTGCCATGTGGTTCGAAAGCTGGACAGCATGCCGTCGCTGTGATGTAAGTGTGGGTTGAGAAGAGAGTGACTTTCCATTGCACTGCATGAGATACAACAGCGGCAATGAGTGAGAACACTTGAGAATTAATTCAAAGTACCTATTAAAGACTAATCAAGCTCTTACATTTAAATGTGTTCAAGGCAGAATACTGAAACAGTAGCATATTGCACACTTCCCACAACATATTTTTCAAAAGTTGTACGTGACTACATTGTGTTAAGTTAACATCACAAAAATGAGTAAAATAGATGTTAAAAACTAACTGTGGTTGGTATTAGTTTTGGTTCACTCATCAATATGAAAATAGAAAGTTAAGTTTAAAGCATTAAATGCAGTACCTATAGCGCTGTGCTCTGGTGTGTAATGCACATTTTGACAAATTAGAACTATACCATCCTGTATTCTACACAAAAACTAAGAACATCTGTATACTGTGAATAGTAAACATAATGCCCTCTGCAAAATAGGAAAAGCAGTATGTAAGTAGGATAACTGCTTGAAAGCTTCTTTTTCATGTGCACTTATTTTGTTACATTGTTTTAACAAAGCTGGTTAGACTAAATGGTACCTTATTGGGCCAATTTAGGTGGATTTAATTAAGTTTACTACTACCAGATACACTGCTGTCTTTGTTATAATCCATCCTGCATATTGCCTAAATCTCACCTCTCATTCTCAGCCATGTGCATCTTCTCCAGGCTGGAATGTGAGCTGCGGTTGAAGCCCTTAACTTCCTGTTCCTCCAGCCCCTCCAGCAGATGAAGGGCGTCCTTATTCACACCTCTTCTCTTGGCCAGCACCAGTGGAGTTGCTCCATTGTGGTTACTGTTTACATTTAACATAATTCTGAATTACACATGAACTCAAAGCAGACAAACTTTTTGGTGGTGGTATATAAATACAGCAATTATTAATAATGCATGCTAAATATCAGTAAGAACCATGATATTATCACTGACCCACAGTAATTATTTAAGCGCAAAAAGACACTGACCAGATGTCAATTTTGAGGCCATTAGACACCAGGAACTGGATGGTATCAACATGCCCACACATGTGCAGTGCCGTGTTGCCCTGCGAGTCGGTGGCCAGCAGATCAGCACCGAACTTATGCAGCAGACGGCAGATCTCAACGTTACCCCGAGCAGCGGCCAGGTGCAGACCGGTTCGCCCCCGACAGTCTCGTGTGTTGGGGTCGAAGCCTGACTCGAGCAGATGTTTAGTGTGAGCTAGATAACCATCAATACAGGCTTGTAGCAGAGGAACGGTGGTCTGCAGGGAGTCGTTGATAAAGACATAGGACATTTTGCACAGGGAATCTGAGGTTTAGAAATGAAGATTACAAATTTAATTGCAGACATCACAACAACAGTGTCATATCAGTGCTTTTCTTCTTTACATAAATTAGTATTTCAGTTATTGTATTGTTTGTGTATTGTAATGCTGTATTATTGTAATTGCTACTGTTTCATATTCACGATATAAAGGTTTTCCCTGTTCATGTTTGTGTGTCTATATATATATAATTTTATACAATTTACCCTAGAATCTTAATACACTAGCAAGTATGTGTTAAGGTTTTCATGTACCAAAGTGAACAAAAGAATACTGTTTTCAAACATAAGTTACTGGACAATACATTTCCAAATTAGACTGGGAAATATAGTTTAGATTGTCATAGAAACGTTATAATGACCGCAGAGCTGTAATATAGACAACATGCTGTTACTTTGAAATATAAAATAGTTTAGTTTTAGGTCATATTACCTACAGGGTCGATCATTTTAGCTAGCGGACTAGCCAAGCTAGAATAAACCAACAAGAAAATACAAATTACAATCGCCATCAGTAATACTATATGTTACCATCCTTTAAAAAACAGAACATAGTTTGTAAATACCTTAGTGTTACTGATCAAACGTTTACTATGAAACCCCTGTTTTGTCTGCTTCGAGATAAACAAACGAATGACGCAAAATATGGAGAAATAAAAAACTACAGGAGCTAGCATGCTGTGCACTATTTTGATGAAGTCAAACTTCCGGGTTCCGCGATCAGAACTGGTAAATGTAGTTTTATTGTTCATTGTTAGTAGCGGGACGGTCGCGATAACGACTACATTACCCACAACGCAACGCGCTGTATTTGTATCGCTGACTTAAAACACCGATGACAGCACAGGATGGAGGCAGGTAGGGAAATTAGAGATAAAAAAGGAAATCTATCATCATTTGCTCATTTGCTTATTATTCCGATTATGTTCATGCGACGTTTCGAGTTAGAAAAGCGTCGACAGCGGTTCAGTAAGAGCTCCGTGTGTATCTTCTACAGAAAATTTCGGAACTGAGTTTCAAGTTTTCTCATTGTTCTCCAGTGGCCTGTGCATCGTCTACTACTTTCATTTTATACCAGCACAGTTCAGTAGACTGCCGACGAGAGTTATCTTCACTGCTGTTCTGTTTCTGATCACTACAGTTATTACTGTGTTCTGGTTACACGTCGATTAAAAAGTACCGTGGTAATACCATGTTCTTATGGACGTTTACCGTGATCGTGGACATACATTGGAGTGCCACGTAAATGTCATGGTCGTAAATATAGTAGTAATCATTCTGTCCCATGTTATATATCAGTGTACTTCACTTTATTTGTTGATCTCTCCGAATTTCATGGTCTCTACAAGCAGTGTACAGTGACTGTTAACACTGTCACCTATGATTTCAGTACTAGCCACATATGAGAATCAAATCAACGTGTTTTTAGAAGACTTTCCAGAAACAGATGAGCCAGTATGGATTTTGGGAGAGTGTTACAATATTAAAACAAGTAAGACATAATTTTCACTAATGCATTTTTTTTCAGTTAAAGGGTTAACTAAGAAAGCTAACTATGTAGAATACTTTTATTTAACCAGTTAATCCAACCAGTCACATGACCAAAACATAGTTTGGCCTTTGGAATGACTAGGAAGGTTGCTTTAGTATTTCATAATGAGTTGTATAGAGCTTCATTTTAAATAATTAATATGCATATAATAACGGCTTGGTTAATAATTTTTTACAATTATTAAGTAGTTATTAATGATGTCATTTTTTTTAGAACATGCTTACAAAGTTTCAGGATCAAGATATGAAATCTGTGCTCAAAAGTAGATTTTACCCCTCAGCTAAAATGTACTTTTTTATTATTTTACTTTTTCAAGAGAAGGCAGAACTGCTTTCAGATGTACGATCGAGACTGTGGTTTACATATAGAAAAAAATTTTCACCGATAGGTAAGTCTGACCAGACCAGTTCTTGTTTGTTTTGCCTTACTTTTAAAGTGGAGTGGATTTGAAATGCAACAAAACAATGACTCGACCGTGGGCTGGTGATTTAAAGATGCTCACTGGGTTAGTGTGCTATGAAGGGCACTTGATTTGTGTGTGGTCTACAGGAGGAACGGGTCCTTCATCAGATGCAGGCTGGGGCTGTATGCTACGCTGTGGACAAATGATTCTTGCTCAGGCTTTGCTTTGCAGGCACCTTGGACGAGGTAAATTAATGTCTACTGTATAATACCACTTCTTATATGCAGATTGTTTGTGTATATTGGAGTAATTGTATAATCAATTACTTATGCAAAAATTTAACGAGCACAAAAAGAGATTACTTTTTTTAATGAATTTTGAGTTAAATAATTTTTTTATTAATTTTTCAAATGTTTACTTTTGCTTAGGATTGAAAATGACTGTGTTTATGTATGTGTATGATTGGTGTAATTGCTTTTAAAAAAACAGTTCTATTACACTGCACGTTTTAGACTGGCGATGGGATCCTGAAAAACATCAGCGTAAAGAGTATCATCGTATCTTGCGCTGCTTTCTAGACAAGAAGGACAGCTGCTACTCTATACACCAGATGGGTGAGGAGAATACAAAAAGAGTTTAAAAGTCACAGAGGTCATGTGGGATTTATACATTGGTTAAACTGAATACTTAAACAACTAAAAGTTCAAGATTTGAGACATATAAAACAACAAAAAAAGAGCGAATATAGAAAAGTGCTCTAACGTCACCAGTCCCCTTTTTCCACCGGCCCTATAAATGAAATGTTATACCTTTCAGATCAATGTTATCATAGATAATCAAAACTAAAAATGCAACATGCTTTCTGGTTCTTTTAAGTGACTAAACAAAGGATTTTCATAGTTATAGTTTACAAAGCGTAGCGCTTACATTGAGACGGGTGTAATTTTAATGCACGAAATTCATTTTATTTGTGTGACCTTTGAATCACATTGTTGTACCTTAAGATCTAACACACATTATTTCATAGTTTAGCACAGATACTTACATTTTGTGTATTGTGTGTGTATAGCCCAGATGGGTGTTGGAGAGGGTAAGTCTGTTGGAGAATGGTATGGTCCAAATACAGTGGCGCAAGTGCTCAAGTAAGTGTCATTTTCATCCAGCTAAAATGTTGATAATTATTTTTTGGGAGAAATGAATTAAATGATAAAGAAAGGCAAAATATTAAATGGCATGTATAAATATACTGCTAGTGATTCACTGTTTTGTAGAGTGAGGGGGTCAAAAGAATTTGCAGGGAGTGAAAAATGACTTTAAACAGATGGCAGCATCATTATTATATTAGATTGGTATGATTAGTTGATATGTTGACATATGCAAATGTTAATAAATGTTTGCAGTCTTTTTGCAAACTTGACATGCCTGTATCCTTTTTTAGGAATAAAGGTATTTTAATATCCTTTTAGATTATGGTCTTGTGATTATGCACAAATAGTAGAATTGTACACATTTGCATTCATTTACATTTACATTTATTCATTTAGCCGACGCTTTTATCCAAAGCGACTTACAAGTTACCAGTGGCACACTGGGAGCGATTAGGGGTGAGGTGTCTTGCTCAAGGGCACCTCAGTTGTTTCCTGCTGGTACTGGGAATCGAACCAGCAACTATATGGTTGCTAGTCCAACTCTCTAACCACTAGGCTACAACTGCCCATTCAGGTGCAAAAACTGTAAAATACACAAAATAGTGGAAATATTAATTCATGGCATTTAATATATTGGCTTGTCTCATCATTTGAGTTTCATTTTTAGCTTGGGACCTCTGGGGAATGACCCATCTTGTTTTTGTTTAATGGATCCATGATGCATAATAATCAATTCACCCACCCTTATATAGTTCATAAGACTTTTTTCTTTGTGGATCTTCTGGCACACAGCTCTTCTGTACAATAAAAACAGATGATCACTAGATGATCATGCTCATAGAAGTAGTATGGTAACTAAATGTAATGCACAAAGTGATTGCATGGGTTCAGGAGACTTAAATATAGTTTCTCCTTTTGTGTTTTAAGAATGTAAGAATGACTTGATAAATAACACCAAAATATTCATTTTTTGGTGAACTGTCTTTAATAAATGTCTCTTTACTAATCACATTCTTTCGCCTGCAGGAAACTTGCTTTGTTTGATGATTGGAATTCTTTGGCTGTGTACGTGTCAATGGACAATACAGTTGTTATTGAGGACATCAGTAAGTGTTTTCTTCTCTGACCAGAGCTTAAAAAAAATAAAACATTCTTGACCTCAGTAAATTGTTATTGTTGATTTCTCTGTTCTCATCTCTACCCTACAATTGTTTCCACATTTACTTACTCTGTACCAGAGAAACAGTGTCATCAGCCAGGCCAGGAAAACAGAACCAGGGCTGGTCCCTGTGGCCAGGGTGAGGTCTCCGTGTCAGGCCAGAGCAGTTCAGAGGGCCAGGAAAGGGCCATTCACCTTCAATCACAAGGACCACTGGACTGGAGGCCCCTGCTGCTGGTGATTCCTCTGCGGATGGGCATTAACAACATCAACCCTGTTTATATTCAGGCCCTCAAAGTATGACAAATTTATTTTCATAATGATCGGTTCAGATATGATATACTGTAGGTTGAATGACCATTTTCGAAATGTTTTGTTAATAATATAAATTTTCATGTTGTTTAATCAGGAGTGTTTTAAAATGCCTCAGTCATGTGGCGTTTTGGGAGGAAAGCCCAACCTGGCCTATTATTTTATTGGATTCATTGGTACGTTGACTTTTAATTTGCTTTTGTTTCTGAATTCCTCTTATGTCTTTCCATTATGGTTACAGTTTGTAAGGAAATTGCTTACTCAAAAATGCATCAGCAATGCCATGGCTTTGCAGATAGCTCATATCCTTTGGCACTAAAAAGTCTCTCAATCTCTGATTGGTTGTTCTGGAAATCTTAGCGTTTTGAGGGATTGACTTGTTCGTTTATGCTTACTCAACGTGTCTGTCCTGAGCAGATGATGAATTGATCTATCTGGATCCTCACACAACCCAGCAGGCCGTGGAGTGTGAATCTGGAAGTGCTGTGGATGATCAGAGCTATCACTGTCAGAGGACTCCACACCGCATGAAGATCACCAGCCTGGACCCTTCTGTCGCACTGGTGAGAGCTCAAACAATAGGTTGTTTGCAATCACGTGATTCTGATTCAAATGTGGGAAAAACTTGAGTGGAAGATATAGAGAAAAGTCCATATTGTTGCGGTTTAGAGACTATTTGTCAAGAAATATATAAACAGAAAATCACTAGGAATGTAATGGTGGGCGGTGTTATAGGTGTTACACGGTGGGCGGCTGTCCATAAAGTATAAAGTGACGCGTGTCTGTTTCATTCTGCACAACAGCAGCACGAGTCACATGTTTTGTTGTATTTTCACAAAAAATAATACTAAATTAAAAAAATCCGAAGACATTCAAATTTATATAACAAGGCAGGTACATGTTATCCGTCTTTTTCGTTTAGTTCGGTGAGTTGTACTATATTGTTGTTTATGTCTGATTTTAAAATAATAATAAACAACACACAAAGATCCGTTTTGAAGTATAAGGGGGAAAATATGTTGTCGAATTCCTGTTGGTTAACTGTCAGTCCTGAGGTTTGTTTTTGTTGGAATTTGACAGACACTGGACTGAAATTACAGCAATACATGCAGAAATAATGATTAAAGGAAAACTGGAGTCATATTCCGTGGCTGTATGAAATTTCTACATTTAAATGAATAGTTTTTCTCTCATATTTTACGCGCCTTCATGACATCCCTTTATGACTTCTTTTTTTTAACTAAACACAAATAATTAATTTTATATTAAAATACTGTAATGTTGTCTTTTTATATGAGATCCAAAATGGTAAAGCTCCAAAAAGCAATTAAAGCAATCCAGTAGGTTAAAAATGTCTATTAACGATACATTTTTGTTGAAGAAAGGAAGGAATTTTTTGGGCGGGGTTTATCATGTGCCTTATGATAATATAATGAATAAAATAATAAACCAAATGTTTTCAAAAGCATGTGTTTAAATATTCAGGTTTTCATTAGTTGAAATGGAAATCACAGTAAATGTGTGTTTGTCAGGGTTTTTTCTGCCGGAGTGAGGAGGACTTTGACAGCTGGTGTGACCTGGTTCAGCAGGTAGGACTTTTCACTTACAAGCTCATGAAAACTGTCAAGGGACTGGGATAGATCTAACTTGCTCTGGTTATTTTTCTGCGATGTAAAGGAGCTCCTCAAGAAGAGAAACTTGCGGATGTTTGAGCTGGTAGAGAAACATCCACCTCACTGGCCTCCGTTTGTTCCTCCCACCAAACCGGAGGTGCAGACCACTGGAGCAGGTACTACAACATCCTAAATGACCTACTAGTGTTTCATTCAGTACTACCGTCCACTTATTCCCAATGTATAAAATCAAGCCCTGCTCTACGTTTGTTCCTTAAAATTGTGCTTACAAGTATAATGATTGTTTCTACCTCCTCTGGTTCCCTTATAGAGTTCATCGAGTCACCAGACAAGCTTTTCGAGTCAGAGGAGGAGTTTGAGATCCTAAACGTGTGATCTCTGCCCCACTTAGCTTAATGAACCAATGAGAGTCCTGGTTGGGGAGGCATCAAAAGACGATCTTCTGCTTCGCATTGCACAAGTGCCTCAGATCAACACCAAGTACAACTCAATTACTGTATACAAATTTAAGCAAACTGTAGTAATTCAAAGCAGAAAACAACAGCCAGGACAACACGAGAGTGACAGATGTGCTGTTGTTATAAATGAGCCTGTGCGGTTTTAATTGTATCTGCGGTTAGCAGTAACAAACCAAGCCAAGGATGTCTGTAGCAACTTTGTGTGACATTTAGCCTCATTTGAAGGCCCATATAGAGACTTGTGTTTTTAATTCTTAGGAAACAGGACCGTCAAATTGCATGAACTTTATTGTACTGTATCACAGAGCGGTGAAAGACCTGCATGAGGATGATATCTTCACAGCCTCGACACATTCTACCTCCTGAGTGCAGGAGACGGCGAATATGCAGACATCTTTTATTCAGTGTTATTCAAGAAAAAATAACCTACAAGTGCCTCTCTCTTTGACATATTTATGTTTTTCTGACTGGTAAGCGTGATGTTTCCTTTCCTTATTATGATGGGTTAATGATTTTACCCAACCCTGCACTCTTGTGTAAATATGGCTTCATATTAAGATATTTAAATACGGTAAGCAAGTCTTGGATTGGTCCTATCACTTTTTTAAAGGAATAAACTGTACAGCTACTTAAATATTTGTATTCTTTCTTTTATTTATGAGTGTTACAATGATGTAACAATTTTAACATTCTTTACAATGATGGCAATTTTGTACCAGGTAAAATCAGACAAGGCTATTGGTTAATGTGCAAAATGCAAAAAGCTATTTAATGTCTGTTACTACTAAAGTGAAAAGTTCACCCAAAAAATAAATAAAATTTTATCATTTACTCACCTTCATGTTCATAAAAGAAGAATGTTAGTAACCAAACAACATCGGCTTCCATTGACTTCCATTGTATGGACATAAATCCACATTTCTTAAAATATCGTCATATATAGGTAGTGAATAAATGACAGAACTTTATTTTTTGGTGAACTATGAACCTATTACACAGAGGTTCTTGGTTATGAATTGCATTAAATAATTAATATAAAACCATATTTTAAAAGTAGAATGATATATTGAAGTTGTTGTTTACGACATGCTCTTTTTGTCCAGTGGAGGGCAGCAGCACTCAACCGACATAAAAGCCATGTAAGAAAACATGAAAATAGAAATGTAGTCTTAACATGTTCACAGCAATGTTGCATCATACTGGAAATGATGAATCAGAAGCACACAACTCAGTCAGGGATACCTTGGCACTTTTTTATTGCAATAGCTCTATTACAAGCAAAAACCCAATCTGATAAATATACACCAAAAATAAATATAAAAATGTAGAACTGACCAAAGAAAAAAATCTCAAACAGCCTCATCCTTGAAAACAACCAAAGGAGGTGCCGCGTAGCATGTTGACAAGAGAGGGGATATCAAAAACTACAATATTTACAAAGGAAGACGGCGCTGATAATGGTTCACTTAAGTTGTTACCATCAACACGTTTCAGCCCAGTCACAAACTTTTAGCAAGTGTACTGACCAAAAAAAAGCAATTGTCAACACAGACTCAGCATTTCTATATTTTTCTCAACGTTTCCTTTTTAGTCATCGAAAGAAGGCAAACAACTCGGCACAATATCAGTATCCCCAAACTGTAACCTCGGTAGAGGCCCTAGTACAAAAAACACAAGCTTGATTATTTTCCCAGGCTGTCACGGTAGTTATTGTGTAGAAAAAATTCCAAGAAACTGTATACTACTGTTTTTTCTCCATTTCACATTGTACTTACATTAAAGCAACGCAATATCATGTTACGATAGCATGACACAAAAGCTAGTCAAAGAAAGAGAGCGGCCACGTGGCCACTACCAAAACGAATGGAAAAATTCACCGACGTGTCCCAACATCATCTGGACTACTACTGTAAAGCGTACACATCTTACTACACAGCTTTCAATCACGACCTCAACCCAACATCTCTTCATATAAAGCTTTCTGTTACAAGCAAAAAAGGGACTAATAATACTTGGTAAAAAAAGGCCCAAGAGTTGAGGGTAAAACAGGTGGTTTGAAGTTGTATTTACACTGAACTCCCCCTCTGAGTAAGTACTATATTCATACGACCAGCGATGCACTATACAAACTGTCCCGCAAACAGTGAACGTCACTGCGTAAAATGTCATAAATAAGAAAACAACAAAGAAATCAATAAATTAATGAACAAAACAACAGGATGTACCGTGTGGGGAATGCATGAAGCAGCATGAAGTTTGTACAGTACCACCTTCATGCTGTCATGTGGCAGTTTGTAAGACTAGTAGTGAAATGCAAGTTAATCTCAAGAAACAGTAAACATCTTTTTCTGTGTCCAGTGGCTACATCAAAGTGTAAAATCTATGTAAACAATGCTGCATTGCATTTTAAATGAGGACAGAGAAACCATAAGTCTGTGGTCATGAAAATAATTATACTTTGCATCTCAACTGACCTCAAAGTTGGCAATACTTGATAGAGCACTAATACAGGCAAGGTTGAAAGGATTTGACTATTTTCCCAATGGCATGAACAGGAGGTAGCATCCAGGAAACACTGTGTCATCTTAAAACTGCTTTTCGAAAAATGAATATACTTGTTTTTAAAGATTTGCATTGGTCTGAATGCTTAGACTTAAGAATTGAGATTCAATTGAGATTTAATATAGATCCAATATGGTTTTGTGGCTATACGCAAAAAAAAATGGTCTTTACAAAAGTGGTCGGTGCGGCAAAATGAAACCCTTAGCGCCTATGTGCACTGCAACTGCAATATTAATTAATATTAAAAAATATTAATTTACTTTAGAATAAAAAAAATCAATATAACTAAGTGCGGTGTGTGGCGTCTTGAGAGATGGGGGACTATGGGAAGGAACCACTTGGTACCCAGCTCATTATACAAAATGATATTCAATATACAAGCTCCTCCTATTTACACAGATCTCTGATTTTGTGTGGAGAAACATAAACCTGTAACATAAGAGCTATGATGCATCTGAAATACCGTACACGCACATACACACAAAAATAAGTGCTAGACGTCTGGAGCTCACAGTTCTGTTTTAGCGAACCTGCTCTAGTAAACAAGACCAAAAACATTAATGTTTCTTCAAAAACAGACAAATGAACCAGTTGTTGAGGCAGTTATGTGGGAAATCCAGAGCATAAAAGGTTGTGCAGTTTCTCAGTCTTTGTTGATGGATTTCTGAGGAGAAGGAGGAGGTGGCTTTCTCTTCGGCATTCCAGAGTTCACCGGATTCTCAATGTCTTGATTCCCCTCTGTCATCGGCATATGACTCACTCAATCTGCAGGGGTGAGGAGACATGTTTTAGTGAGTATCTATGTATATATGATTACTCATCATCTGATTTAACCTGTAACTTGATATCCTGCAACATCAAAATCAGAAATGCTTAACAGTCACAGTCATATTGCAATCCCATAGACTATTTTGACTGACTCGTACTAGGTTAGAAACAACCAATCAAAACACTTGATGGGCGGAGCTTGTTTAGAACCAGGGCCTGTAACTAAACAGATAAAATACCAGATCTATTCATGCCCATTATGGTTCTTGTACTAGATTATGCTGAATCATATCTTATTCAGTTTTGTTGAGAAAAATGTGTGCAAAGCCATTTAAATGTTTAGGGTCCTTTACTCATTCTTTATTACTTTTTCCACATTTTAGAATAATAGAAAAATAATAATAAGGAACTCATCAAAACTACTGAAATAACACAAATGCAACAACATGAATAATGCTTAGGCTAAGGAAAATTCAATATAAATTAATCTATGTTATATTTTATTTATTATCTTTGCTTAGTAGTAATTAGTATTTCTTAAAGTCTCACCCTGAGATGCTTTTTAAACAGCATTGATTCTGGGCTCTTTCTGGTTGCTTTTCTTCAATATTCAGTCTAAGTTACGCATTTTTAAAACAATTCATGAATACAATTTTAAATAACAGTTTTCTAATGAAAGAAACTAATATGTTTTCACAGTTATTATTTGTGTCTACCAAAATTATTTCAAACATTTAAGCATCACCTTCAATGACCCTGAAAATTATATATAAACATACATATGTTTATATATATATAAACACATATTCTTTGGGGGTTTTTTTACATGCAAAAAAACCCTTCAGGTTACATGCTTACTACTATGTGAGTGCTTCACCCTGTTAAGTAGATAAATAAATTAAGTAACTAATGTTTTTGCTTTCCCCCATCAACAAAACACAGATGAGCTTACAATACTTTAAATGAAAAGCATGTGTAGAAGTACGTCCGTTCCTAAATGTGAGAAGGTGTGCATGAGAAAAAACATTTACAGGACATATAATGATGCATATTTAACAGGCTAGGAATTCAAAACTCCTTATTCAAAGAACAGAAACTTATTTCTTACTCACTATTAGATAATATAAGTATAGATTCTCCTGACTGTCAAAAACCATATATACTTTGCCTTGCAAAGGCAATCTGGTGTGAAGACAAGAGTATTTTCTGCAGCATGCAAGCGTGTTTCTTTAATATCATATTGCACATCACAACTCTGTGTCTACAAAGCCCCTCTGTGCTCCTCTTCCCAGTGTTTTCCAAAGTGCAAAACAAACTTCAAATCATATTCAATTAGTTCAATTCAGAAAAATAGAAAATATCTTAAATGTCTCTGAAAGCAAAAAAAGCTTGATTTTCATGTATTTTATCGCTACAATAACTATGTCACGTTGAGCAGACAGTTCTCAGCCAAAGTCTCTGTAAAAAATTCTCATTTCATTAAACAGCAGTGAAACAATGACACAAAGAGCAATGAACATTTGCCGTGACTACAATTTAGAACAAACAAAAAAGGTGCATTACATGTTGCACTCTGTTAAGTTTCTCTACACTTAAACGTTGTATCCAGTCTCACATTTTTTAATCAAAGACAGAGAAATGAATGTTAATGCAACATGCAGAAGCTGTAATGTGGTTAGCTGCCATCATTTATCTTGTAGCATAAGGGGAGACAGAAATACAACCAACCTTTTGAGGCAGTGGCATGTCCTCCTGACACAGCGAAGTCTATACCAGCATAGGCTTCGTTCTCTTGGAGATTACTATGAGCTGAGTGTGAAGGGGGCGTGTTGTGTGTCACTCTGGGCACTTCTCTCAGGTCCAGAGCGATGTAGTTGAGGTAGCTGGATGAGGTGTTCTGGTGCGTTCCTCCAGTGGCAGAGTTCGCAAAGTCAGGAGAAGCGTCTGAGTGCGACAACATGCTATCAAAGGAGGTGGAGTTTTGCCACCTGCTAGCTTCAGGGAGATTCTGATTGGCTGAGAGCCTGATACTGCAACCGCTAGCAGAGGAACCAGGTGAGGGGATGAAAGTCTCAGAGCTGTGTCGTCTCCTGCCCTGTGGGTCTGGCCTGATGATCTTGGGCTCGGTCTGACCGAGAGGGAGCCGTTCAGAGATACAGAGATGCTGCATCATTCTCGAGGGACTACTGCCATCTCCACAGCCACCATGATTTTTTTCAGGATCGAAAGTAGTTGACGTCTGGCCATAAGAGCATCCTAAGGGCCGGGCGTAGTTGGGGGGGTTCCATGGAGCTACAAGCGAGTGTCGTGGGGGGCGGTCCTTTAGGAGGCTGTCTATGTTTAGGCCTAAATAGTCGTGGTCTGGTGACGAGCAGCACATCTGGTAGCAGGGCTGAGAGGGAGGCGGGGTGGAGGGGGAGTTCACAGACTGTGGGGAAACAGCAGTTTGAGAAGTACCAAAATTCATGTGGATGTACTCTCCAGGGCTAGGTGGGCTTGGTGGATCACAGGGGGACATGGGAACATATTCAGTCTTTTCATGTTTCTCTCTGGAAGGAGCTTTGTAGGAACGTGGCAGAGAGAAGTAAGAACTGTGGGATTTCTGACCTTCAGGTGAGGCCTGGGAAAAGCCCTCTGCCATTGTGATTTGCGACATGTCCATGTAGTCATCATACTCGGCCTGTTCTCTGCTGGAAGGGCTGTCACCAGGGAGCATCATCATGTAGCCATATCGGTCTGCCTGTTGTGAGGAACAAGCGTGAATGTCCAGGGTGGCCGGGTGGTTAGCTCTGGGTTGCATAGGGATGTAATCTGTGTTAAGAGAGGGAGCAACGCTGTACATCATAGGCATGTAACCATAGTCTTTAGGCAGTTTCTTCTGACACTCAGAGCTGAGCGAGGGAGGCTTGTTTGGGTGATGTAATTCAGAGTAAGACTTATAGGCTGACTTTAGCAGGCACGAGCAAACCTGGTGTCGTTTTGACTCTACCGGGCTTGATTCATCTAAAGAAGATGAGGTTTGCGTCGCTTTTTGCTGCATGATGCCTAAACCGCTGCCCAGCTTTGGCTTGGAGGAATGTGCTAGCTTAAGAAAAGTCCTTTCCATGTAACTGCTCTCCTCCTCAAAGGTCCTGGCCCCATCTTTGTGCCAATCCATAGCCATGTATTCTGTCAGCCGGTAATCTTCCTTAATAGGTGGGGTGTTGCCATGGGATTCGGGGGTGGTGCAGCTCGCATGAAAGTACCTGAAATCACATGGGCTGGGGCAGAACTCATCAGAGGAGTTGAAGCCTCCATCACTAGGGGAGCCACAAATGGAGGAGCTTGAGGGGCGGGTGTGCGTGTCAGAGGCAGAGCCGTGCCCACTGCTGCTGGACACACTGATGGGGCTGGTGGCAGACAGGAAGTGAGAGACAGGAAGAGAAGCAGAACGGGTGTGGTAGGTTGAGCCCGGTGAGGCATGGGCGCAGCAGCTGCCACTTTCCTCCCGGCCCACATTAAGAACAGGGGTGTTTAGGTGAACCAGACTGCCCGTACCAGAGCTAAGCGGCCGGTCGTGGGTGCCTTCACCCTCACTGGAGGTCCGATAACGCTGGCCCCTCCCTCCTTTAGTTTTTCCTGTAGGTGGTGTGCCTGTAACTGAATCCGTCCTGGAGGGCCGCTGCAGCCCGGTCTGGCTGGGAGGAAGGTTGCCAAGATGTCGGCGACTGGTGATGAATGGTATGGGGTTCGACCCGGAGGACTGGCTTTTGCTTCGTGGCCTGAAGTCAGGAAAGGCCTTCAGAGCCTTCATGGTGTCCAGAATCGTCTCGTGCATGTTCTGCGCCACAACAGAGTCCTCAACTTGCACCCAGATTTCACCAGGACCAATGGAAGAGGAGCGTCCAACTTCAATAAAAAAGAAGCTCTCTGAGTGGCCGCAGCGGCGAATGTTCATTAACGGCAGGTTCACAGCGGGCGTCTCCGAGTTTAACTTCACCAGGTGAATAGTCTTAGCGGAAAGGCACAGACGGTACACCCCCATTAAGTTCTTGGTCTGCCCTAATCCTTTGGGTTTGACATTGACCTGCCACACCTCCTTAAAAATAGTACCGGGCGAAATCGTTCCATAACCATCGTCAAGTTCATCAGTGTCCAGCTGCCCCTTTTTGCCCTCAGTCATAAGTTCAGTGAGGGCCAAATACCATTCCTCCTGCTCCTGTTCATTTTCTGCCACCACAGCAAAGTACTCATCTTTAGTGTAAAGGGCAATGAGGTATTTGTTCTTAGCATCAGCCCTCTTGTTAACCGTAAAACACTGGGAGAGATAAATGACCCTCTTCGCAGGGCATGTCACGCCAGACGCTGCAGCTTTGAGGGCATTTCTAAATTTCTTTTCGCTGTCATAATACTCCAACCGACTGGGCCCCATATTGCTCGGGCCCCTCAGGACGAAAAACCTCTTGTGGCCATGCTTTTGTTTTCGGAGATATCCACACTTCCATATGTCCCTGTCGAGACCACCAGAGCAGACGGCGGCAGCAGCCAGGGCAGCAGCAGTGGTATCAGCGCTGAGTACACGGCAGAAAGCAGAGTCGTGCACTTTATACTGGAGGGGAGGCAGATTCTTCCTCAATACAGCATCCTGTGTGATGCTCTCATCCGGGAACAGGTGATGCACTTTAAAGTGGTAAGGCGGATGGTACCTCCTCTGTGGCTGAGAATGTGAGGAGGCCGTTAAGTGCAAACGGGAGCCGCTGTTATTGATGGAGGAGGAGGAGGAGGACGGAGACTCTCCGGCAGCACAGGAGACGTCGCCGTTGGTCGCGGCCGTTTTGGTGACAGCGCGACGCGGTTGCGCCTCCAGCGTCAACATGACGCCGTGATTATTCGGTAAACGTGGCCGTTCTTCCATGGGACAATGCGATGAAAGGTCACTTTACCTCCGCTTTACACTGACGCGCGGCCCATTTTTCTAGCTGCGGGTTCGTGGCTCCGATAGAATCGCTGGTTCGAGTAATCCGCTCCGCCCTCCGATGATCCGCCCCGGTGATTTTTCAGCACGACAAAACGCTGTTTCTTCGCAAAGCCTTCATCGTCACTCGCTGCCATTATAAATCTTTATTTCCCCGCTTCACTCATGGTGGCTACACATCACTACAGCCCAGCGAAAACATCACGTGATACTCTCGTCAGCGCACGGCGCGGGGTGAACGGGGACGATCGACTCTTCTGATTGGTCCATAAGCTAAAAATACCGTGATTGATTGGATATTAAACCAATGGGAGCCGTCGATACAGCAGCTGCGGTCTTCTGATTGGACGGGAGGACTGTCGTCAGCTTCGGTGTGCAGACTGTGTTGCTAAAATAAATATCTTTGTAATGAAAATAAGACGAGAAAATGCACCAGAAAAAGAAAAGATTACATAGTGGTGATCACTGATAAGCGCGTCTGTTTGTTTGTTTATTAATATTTATATTAAAAACATAATATTATGTATATTGCACATATTACATTATCATGTATTTATCTATATAAACATTAGAATATAAATATATATTTATTTATATCTATCTACAATTTTGGATACAAACCTCCTTCTTTGATTTTCACACTTGATTAATTAACACTACCAGATGTTTGGAAATTATGAAATGAAGCTCATGAGGTTATAAGAAATTGACATGGACATACATTTGTCTTTATTCCTTTCTTTCCTCTATGAAAGCATTGAGACATAGATACGTCTTAGCTAAAAGATGTAGATTTGATTACTTTTAAATTTTATATTCAATATTACATTAATCAGAATCTAATGAGAATTTGTTTCCCTCAAAACATATCCTAAATATAAAATATCCAGAAATATACATGAAACTTCACAACATTTATTTCCTTTCAGTGATGATGTACTGACAATGAGTGTTCTTCACATCCCAGAGACTTTTAAAGGTTTAATAGTTCTTGTTAACACTTTGTATTTAGTCATAAATACACATTAAAATGTTTGATCTGAATGTATTAACTAAAGTGTGGGGTCTCCCCGGGCGTGATAGCTGCCCACTGCTCCGAGTGTGTGTGTGTGTTAAATGCAGAGGTCACATTTCGATGTATGGATCATCAAACATTGACAAATAAGTCACTTTCAAATAAGTCACTTTCAAAATGGGTTTATCTGAAACTGTTTACTTATGTTAAAGTTAATACCATTTGAATCATTTGAAGCAATTGTAAAAGAATATCATATATTAGGTCACAATGCAATGCAACTAAACAAAATATTTACATTTCTACATACTAAAATTCTGCATTTCTATATTTACACATTATTGGATGATTTCAAATGAAAAAATAAACTGCATACTTTTATGTAGAATGACCAGTTTATGTAGCCTATCTCAACCAAAAACTAAACAGTACACTACACAAATGTTGGGTTGGGTCAAATATGGACATTTTCTAGTTTAATTTAACAATGGGTTAAAAAAATCCAGCATTTTTAAAGTGTACAGTCAAAGTCTCACTAAAACACCTGTATTTCAAGAAAACAGCATTCATAATACAACACATGCCTTATTATTCTGATTACAGACCAATTAAAAGAGCTCTTTTGTTTGACTCTGTCATATCATTTATACACTCTAAAAAATGCTGGGTTGTTTTAGATCATGATTCGGACAAATGTAGACAAACCCAACTGCTGGGTTAAATTAAACTTGAATCTTTAAGCATTTTTATAGCATATACATGCCCAGCACATGGGTCTTTCTTTTCAAGAATGACTTTAGTCTGATAGCACCAGTTAAAATGTTGATGATCTTTATAGGAAGTGAGACACATTGTAAGAGGTATAGACATATTTATCTTCCAGAATATTATGATCAAAATCTGCTCAATCCCATTAGGAGTTTTTAATGGTGCAGTGGCCATCAGTGAATTATGACATTTTCCTCTAAATATTTTATGAAAACATCTGCATCTGCACTAATGATAGAAAGATATCCAATATTATCTAAATGAAAAACCCTAAAATTTAGCCAACTTCCAGAAATGGCTACAGATGTTTTTGGAAAATATTTTAACCACTTTATATGTGATATACCATAATATAATTTATGTGATGACAATGATATAATTTATACCATCAAATTAGTGTAAACATCAAATCAAATCTTAGTGTAAACATTTTGAATTTCAAATATTATTATTTTCTTTGGTCAGTCTACAATTAAATATCTAGAAAGTTATAAATAATCTTGCCACATCATTTAGCGTCAATAAAATAACAGATATTTTTTAAGAAACTTTTTTATCTTGACACATTAATGAGAGTCTACAGGGTTCTCTTTGTGATATCATTTCCTGTTCTATGGCTCTCTTTCAACATGACAAAATGGCCTCCTGCATGTTAATCACATTATTGTTGTAGAGCAAAATTGGTTCATTAGTTTTTTCTTTTCTTTTAGATTAATTATAAGAATAAACAAAATTACTTCAACAAAGATTACTTCATCAAAGATTTTCAGCCTTTTAATAAAACACTTTTTTAGACATCCTTTATGTTGTTTTAAACATAAAGAAATAAACATGACATCATTAATCCATTTATTTTATAGGGTGCTGGGAATGTTACAGCAAAGACAGACAACACAAACTTTCCCAAACAAAACATTTATCTGAAGATGGATGAAAAAGAATGATATGAAAGACCATGAGCATCCTATAATGATATGCATTGTCCACAGGTTAACACTTCCTCAGCTTTCTTTCTCTTGTATCTGGCTGTTTTCTTCATATGCATTCCATAGGCCATTTGTCTGAACAATACACTAAAAACACAAAATTAACAAGCCAAACAAAACACTGCACACAAAAGTTCAGGGGTGACACGCTTTATTATACTTGACTGCCCCTCACTGCTTCAGTCAGTTAACTCAAATTCACCTTCCAACGGATGTAGACATAGATTTTTGTCTATCAAACTAAAAGTATTCGGTGCCAAGAACCAAACCAGGTTGGTGCCTTCATTGGGGGGAACTAGCCACCAGGAGCAGGAGGGTTGGCCACCTCTTAGTAAGACTTTACCCTTGAGCTCTGTTGGAATGGGCAGAGGTTTAGTTAAGCTCTCTTTGTTTAGTTAAGCTCTCCAGCTAACCAATATGTCTCTGTCAATCCCTCTCCCGGCCTTTGGAAAAATGAAAGGGTTAATTTGTGTGTGGGTAGTTGACAAATAAATATGTGACAGTGTGCTATGGTGTGAGAACAAAAATGTAGAAAAAAACCTATCTTCATTGCTGGAGTTACAAATAGGATGACAAAGATTTATCTTAATTGTTAGAAGGTTTTTTCTACATTTTTGTATGGCACACTATAGGACATAGCTATTGTCAACTACCCATATATAGATTTGACATGTATGATGCCCATACCCCCTCAACTTAAATTCACTTTTTACACAAAGTTCAACCTTATAGCCCTCTTTAGGTATCTTAACAGTGCTGAGACTCACATGTTTTTCTGTGAAGAACAGATGATATATAATAAAAGCATAAACTACCAATTAAAGATTTGTTTTTCATTTCTACATTTCAATCTCAATTAAAAACCTACACAACTCAACTGACAAAAAAAAAACAGTGGTGCCACACGACATTAGTGTTTTTAATGTAGGTGGTGTGAGTGGGGTATTATCAAAGCAACTGTTTTCTCAGGTTGTCGCAAATGTTGCATTTATATATACGTTTTCTTAAATTCTTGCTCAGATATTTCTTTGGAGACTTGTTGAAGTTCTCAGTGAAGTCTCTTTTGGCTATTTTGTCCGAGATGCTTCTTTTGTAGACATGAAAACAATTGCTAATGTTTTGCATTTACATTTTTATGAATTCAAGGTATACATGTCATTAATGTCATTAATATGTGTGTACATGAAAAGCATGTCATGGACTGAGCAATCAAATGACAAATTGGTGTGATATATCCATACAAGAAAACAACTAAACAGTATAAGCACTGACAAATTCTGCCAGTGTGCAAATGTTTTATGTGATCCAACCAAACCTCACACGGATGACTGACATGTCTTAAGAGGGTAGTTGTTTTGAGAGTGGGGATGTGGTTGAAACAATACAAACATAGCTAGCTGACAAAAAGTTATAGCAAATGGCTTAAACACAGACAAATCAGAAAGAAATTGCAAATATTCTGCACACCTAGGCCCGGCATGATTATTATACTATATAACATCAACAAATACACTCAAGCGTGTGCAGGCTAATGTGAACACGAAGTGGTACATCAGGCATGTGTCTCATCTTGAAAGTGCCAAAAGCACTGAAGATATCATGTTAGCTATTTCTGCAGCATGCTGGTTGCCATTAGAAACAGGCAGACCACAGCCAACCATGAACGCGTCCCCTATCGTCTCCACCTGAACAAAAGCCAAAAGTGCGTTGGTGGAATTGCTAATAGTACAATTATAAGTCTTGCTGTGCATTGAATACTTGTTTGTATGTTCTGTAGGGCTAATGTGCCAGCATTTGCATGAATTTATGTGACTGCATATCTTACAAATGTAATCAAGGGCAACTGTGTATTTCGAAATATGTAGTAATTATATAAGTGGCGAGCCAGCATTCATGATGTTTGATCATTTTGTGACCATAGTGCAACAAAGCATTTATCTTTGTGAAATTTGCTCTCAGCTATTTTTCAATACAGTGCAGCAAAATACTTGTTTCTATACATGTTATGGCAGTAATTAAATAAATGCTTTTTATGTGATGGACATTTTCCACAGGATTGCTTTTGCATTCTTCTACATACCACAAATCCACATTCTCAAGCTGCAACTGTACTGTAACTTTTGCTTCTGTTGTCATCTCTTTCTAAACTATTAAATCGCAGGTTATTTTACATTTCTTTACGTGTGTTAAAATCACATAAAGACAAACTGACATTTTCAGCGAAACCTGAGAGGACAGCTCAAAATATGAATCATTATTATAAGACTAATGTTGCGAATTAAGAAAGCTGATTTGGGTGTACCTTTACCCCATATGGATTGCATCTTTAATATTAATTACGTAAGGAAAAATGTACAGTCAATCAATAATTTTAACCTTTATAATGTGTAATAAGCAGGATTGATTATTAATAATAAAGAACACACAATAATTTACAGTAACGTTTACAGTTCCCGAAGGAAAGATGGCATCATGGTACTATTTGCAATTGTAAAAAGGAAACAATGTTTTGTATCTGCTCAATATTTTACTGTTCATTTCATACACATCATGGGTCACAGTGAAAAGATCTAGCACCTCGATTACTTACTTACTGTTAGCAGGAATGTGGTTAATCCCACAACATTACCCCATTTATCCAAACTTATAGTGCTTTAAACTATACATTGTGCAATCTCTGGAATCAAACCATAATTTTGGTTTCGTTATTGCCATCCTCCAACCAATTGAGTTACAGGAAATCTGTCAGCTGTGAATAATAACATTCACCTGATTAGCTTCTTGTAAAATCCTGTGATCAGACTGGAAGACCAGTTCATCTGGTCAGGCTGTTTTAAGTGTTTTTAAACCAGTTTGTTAAAAAGGGGCCATGTTATATGGAGGACCATATATTAGTTTTATTCCTCTCACAAACTTCAAGTTTAATGCAGATACCGCCCAGTGTCGGTTGATGTTGTGAAATATTCTCTTTAAATATGAACATTTTAGGCTGTGGTAAAGTCTTCGTTATTCAGAAATTTAGCCTATTATTATAAAAACATGCTTTTCATAAGCCATATTGTGAAATTCAGCCTTACATTTACATTTACACTTACATTTTTACATTTTTCATTTAGCAGACGCTTTTATCCAAAGCGACTTACAAGTTACCAGTGGCACACTGGGAGCAATTAGGGGTGAGGTGTCTTGCTCAGTTGTTTCCTGCTGGTACTGGGAATCGAACCACCAACTTTCTGGTTGCAAGTCCAACTCTCTAACCACTAGGCTACAACTGCCCTACTTTATTTACAAAAAAACATACTTTTGGAAAAAGTTATAATGATTAGTAATAATGAAACATTTTATTATGAAAACGTTTTAACCCAGTAGTTGGTTTTGACAGTAGCTATTGTGAAAAAATATAAAATTATTGATGTATTTTCAGGGGATATTACAAAATAAATGAATAAATTTAATTAATCATGAATTAAATGATTTAATGATTAAATTGTTACAAAGTAAATTGGTGAATTTTATTAAGGGTTAACTGAATTAAGTAATATTTCAATAATTTTTCAATAAAATTGTTTAAATTGTGACCAGTGTTTTGTTGGCAGAACAAAAAAAAGGTTTTAGGTAGCTGGACTAAAAATCCAGGCTCGCAAACATTACCAAAAGCAACATTATTTTTTGTTTGTTCAACACTGGAAAAATGTAAGTGGTACACTGTTGCACTTTCCACACTTTACAATCACCAGCTTGTGGTTCCGTACAACATACACAACAAGACACTGAAGAATCCAACAGCAAATCTCTAGTTAATGCTGTGTAAAACAGTTCATTTTCTAAATACGTTTGACATCATTACTAAACGTTGAAGACTAGGGTGTGGTAAGAAAAAGTGTATGACATTTAAATATTCCCTTTGCATCAACAAAATGAACAAAACAATTGCTATCACATCAGAATCACATGCATGCGTGAGCACACTCACTCACACCCTTTTATACTATTAATAGAAGTGTTTACTTTAAAGGATTATATGGTTTTCAATGTGTTTGTGTCAAATATTTATAAACAGATATTGGTACATAGATATAGGCTAGACATTGATATTGCATCAGTTAGTTAAACATATCACAGCCCAACACATTTAAACAGGAATGATTCACGATGTGTTAACCTTACAATTATATTAACAAGAAATCATTCTTTGGTTCATTTTACTGGTTCCACTTCAAGCACTATTGGTCGTCACCACCAAAAGGTCTCACAATTTGCATGTTAGCAAAATATTTAACTCTACACTTAGATTAAAGATGATTTTATTAAATAATAGACTTCAGGTTTAGAATTATTTTAGGTTTAGAAATTTAAGCTTAATTGTGAAAACGTCTTAAGACATTTCATGAGAAAAATTTCATTTTTATCAATAATGCATATTGAAAATGAAAATGAACCAAAAAAGACTCATTCATTTTTGGTCAGTGAGGACTGTTTGTCTAGTTTGTCGAGTTGTCCAGTTTGACATACTTATTTTAAATTAAGTCCTCCAAAATCATCACCTCTATTTGAAATATAAAGTTGCAGGTTACTTAGTGTACTTTTATGGGTTGAAGGTAAATGATATTAAACTGACAGTCTTTAAAGTGTAACCTAACAAACCCATCCAAAAGCTGGCTGGAATACCATGTTACCAGTGTTATAAACATAAGGAAGTATAAACTACACATTCAATATGTAATGTGTGTAATGCATAGGGGGCACTACATTATTGTCTCGCATCTAAACAACATTCAGTTTAATTCTATATTATTTCTCTAGCTGTTTTCACAGTTCTGAAGTGCTGTAAACTTCATTAACATGATCAAGTACTCTATACCTCTTGTTGGTGATGTCAACAATAACTATATTTCCATTCAAAGTTGTTAATTTAACTTAACTAATGCACCAAATTGTAATATATACTGGCTCCCTAACAAATGCAATTCAGAGGCACTGAAGAACGATGCATTAAATACAGTTTGAAATCAATTTTGTGACTATAAAATATATATGTTTTTTTGCAGCATGAAACTGTTACAAACAGTATAGAATAATAAACACAACAATAAACAAGAGTTACTTTTATAAATAAATGTATTATACTGAACATGTGCAAATCTACAGCAGTACATTGTTAAAACAGTCATTGATACACAACAGCAATAAGCTGCTGGATAAAATCCTGATAGCAGAAAGATAGAGCCCAAACACAAATACGTATATGTATATTATAACATTCACTAATATTTTGACAAGGAAATAACTTCCAAAACATTTATATTTATAAAGCTATGTTTGAATGTACAATAAATCTTAATTTTACATTATTAATTCTATAAACACAACGGTGAAAAACAAGGTACATATTTCAAGAAGATACAATTTGAACAACTTCTAAATGCTCTATACAATCCCTATTCAAAGCAAAAAAAGCAAGTATTTACAAGCCACACTAACAAAATAATTGGCTTTGTTTGTTTCACAAGCTTTAAAGGGGTCATATGATGCAATTTCTTGTTTTTCTTTTTCTTTAGTGTGTTATGTAGCTGTCGGTGCATGTATAAGATCTGCAGAGTTGTGTAATGTATATGCAATGTATACGCAAAGAAAGAAGACCTTTTAATCTTGCTGTACTATTGTTGCTGCCGGTGCCGCCATGTCATGAAGATGCTGTGTTTTTCAACTATGGTAATAGGCGTAACATTCCCGTTAATCAGAGCACACCGCACTTTTCAGATCGATGAGCTTTGTAAATATCTACGCGTTTCAAAGAGGTGGGGCAGAGAAACAATAATCTTCTGTATGTGTTAAATAATGCACAAATACACAAAATAATGTTCATTTTAGAACTGTCATGTGACCCCTTTAACAAGACACTGTGTGATACATTTTAGATATAAAAAGTTACGGAGTTAATAAAAAAAAACATTTTAAGGACCATGTGACTGTACATAGTTATTTTTGCAATGGGTCATGTTTGCTGCGATGGTAGCAGTGGGTTTGGAACTTCTAAGGAGCTCTGTGGCGGAAATTCGTCCACTGCAATCAGCCTTGGCACTTCTTGTCCTTCTCAGAAAAGCCATGAAGTTGTCATTTTGAGAACTGATTTTGGAAGCTCCACCACTAAGTGTCTGAGTGCCAGTGTCACCTTGCTTATTTTCAAACGAGTCTTTACGGCCCAGCAGCTTTCTTTTAGATCTGCAAAATGAGACAACTATTTCAAATGGAACACAGAAAAAGAAGCCAACTTCAAAACAAGACAAGAACTGCACAACAAACAAATTACATTTTCTTATAGTATTAACCAACCTGTGGATGATGGTGAATAAGTCCTCTGTTGTGTGAGATTTGGACTTGTAAAGAAATACATCGTCTTCCTCCCCCACTAACTGTAAAGGTCCAAGGTCTGGCATTTGGTTTGTTTTCTCTACTTCGTATGTTGGATGAGCTGTTGAAATAATGACTTGAATAATATGTGCCTTGCAAACAATTGCTCACTTGCTGTATGTAAAAGTTTCAGGAATCAAAAGGGGTGATACAATTAAAGTTTGCTCACCTAGACCACTTGAATGTTGTTGCTCAATAACCATAGGATAGGTTGGAATTACACCATATAGGGTGACATGATATTGACTAGCAGATGTTGGAGATTTTGGGGACTTGCAGGGCTCAGATGGACACTGGATACTGTCTGAGCCTGAAGACATCTGGGATGAGTTATCATGAGGTGAGTTGTCCACAGCTGAGGACTTTGCCAGAGGTGGTGTTGGGGCTCTTCTCTTCTTCTTAAATTCATGTTTGTTAGTTTTATTCGAGGGAAGCATGTTTGTATTCTGTGGCTCATGATTGCATGGCTGACAGGGCTCCCACATTGGCTGCAAAACGTGTCCATCAGAAAACTGCTTCTGTCTCTGAAGACATCCTTGTTTAATCCTGGCAGTATTTCTGACTGGTACAGTTACTGTGGATTTTGCTTTGTTGATTATTGCATAAACATCATCATGTCTTTCACATGCTTTGACTGCTGTGGGTTGTGGTTCAGAAGCTGTTCCAAAACGTGGCTGTACCAAGACATTGGGTGGCCAATTGTTTTTCTGGGGCTTTGGAGCCACTGGTGGTTTGGCCTTTGGGCTGTTTGTAGTGCTCAACAAGTTTCCAACCCTTTCAGTCTCTTCCTCAATAACTTCTGTAGTTTCTTGTGCATTCTCTAGATCAGAGCTGCTGATTGAACGCAAATGTACATTGTTCAGGTCCTCCTGAGTCACCACTGGCATGATGAACATACTGTTGCTCATTCTTTGCTTGGGTCTGGTGGCTTCTGTACTGTCTGAGTTGCGGCGATTTGCTTTAGATTGAACTTTGGAAGTTTGTGGATCAGGGGTGCACTGTTGCATTTCAGGAAGCTGAAGAGAGAGTCTTGCATTTCGGTTCCTTAACCTTTGGCTAGGAATAGCAGTGGATTGCTTAGAACGCATTCTGCATCCCATTTGAGAAGGTCCCATGTTAGCTGAGGTGAGGAATGATTGAGTGGGTGTTTCACATTGGCTTGCATAACCACTTGATGGTGAATTTGACCCAAGCGGTTTTGAAGGAGAAGAAACAGAAAGCTGGGAGGAAGAGGAGTGAGAGGAGGATGGGGAAGTATGTACCTCAGAATTAACAGGGATGCCTTCATTTACTGGAGTAGCCACAGAGGGACCTAAGCCAGGCCTGCATGGTTCGCTGGATCGTAGTTCATTTAGTGCTCTATGGTTAGAGTTAGAAGTCTTCAGTGCCACCTTATTAGATGTTTCAGCTGCAGGAGCTGACTGCTTGTCCTTACTAACTTCTGGCTTAGATGGAGGAATAAGATCTGGCAGTAGCGTAATATTCTTTACATCTTTTTTGGAGGGGGCCTGTGTTTTATGTTCAGAATGCCTTCCAGCTGTGAGCCTTTGTAATGACACTGTTCGTACAGGTGGAACTGGTTTCCTTTTTGCCTTTCTGAGGACAATGCTCCTAGACCTAGACCTTGGAACTGCATCTGGAAGGCGATCTCCTCTCCTTGCAGAGGTGCTGTCACTGCCACTATCCTCCGAACTGCTGCTTGGATATGACAGAGCATAGCTTTCACATCGTCGCCGGATCACACCTGGGTTGGAAATGTTGGTGGAAAGAGACAAGGAACGCCTGTGAAGCTCTATGTTACTGGTTGGTCTACTCCTACGCTCTTTCTTCAAGGATTCTTTATCCCGTCTTACCACAGCAACAGAGTTAGTGGGTGATGCCTGACTTGGTTCTTCTGGATCTTGGAACTGTGGAGGGGGTTTGATCACATCAGGTGCCGCCAGAAAGGAGTTTACATTGTCATCCCACTCAGGTGAAAAGGTTGAAACGTTAGGCCCACACCAGCCCTGAGCAGAACAAACCAAGGTGGTATGGTCCATCTTTGATTTTAGTTCAAGCTCGGCACTCATAAATAAGTTGTAGAGCTATTCCATACTTCAGCGTATTCTTGAGGATACACAATCTGACAACAGAAAATAATATGTTTCATTGCTGTGATGACATACAATACAACCAAACGTTGAATCTTTTTATGCGTCACTTAAATGACTGTTCGATGCTCAAAATACCAACGGGTGACATCACCATCCAAATGCCTAAACAGAGTGGTCTAAAACTGTGAGGATGGGAAATCAGCTCATCTTGGTCTTTGTTTGGCACATGAGTGGGTGTTTGCCATGGCAACAGTTACCTGTTCATCCATATACTGTAGAGAAAGGCGCAAAATGTATTTGGTGATACATTTATTTACTTAAATGTTATTGTGAGAAGAAAAGGAAAACAGTTAGTAAATGTACATGCAAAATGAAAGGATAACTGTTTTGATGAAACTACACAAGACAGTAAAGTGTGTAATGCATAGGAGGCACTACATGATCTCAATTATCTCACATATAAACACTATTCAGTTTAATTCTAATTTTTCAGTTTTATTTCTCTAGCTATTTTTGCAGTAAATAATTAAAAAAATGGAATTATAGAATACATGGTATTAGCACAATATTTTTCATAATATGTACTGTATATACAGTAGTGATACTGGCTGTTAAAATGATTGCCTATAGATTTGTAATATTCTCCAGTTGAGATCATCTAGTTGAATCAAGACATTTGTTTAATGTAATTAGAAACAAAATGGCTTTAATATTTATCCGTGGTTAATTTGCCAGTTTTGGCTTTAGAAGACATTACATTACCAAACATATTTTTATTGATACAAAGGCATCGTTTGTATTTGTCATCTGAATATCTCTCATCTCAATCTCCCCTTCACTTGTACCACCCAACCGCCTTGGGCAAATAAACATGTTTACAAGTGATGATGTCATTTTACACCTTTTTACTGATAATATAAAAGCAAAATGACTGCATAAAATATCAACACCCTGCTCATACATTTGATCAAAACTGTCCCTGTGATTTTTATGAACTATGTAGAATCTAGAACTTTATGAATCCATCTGCTGTATTGATTTTAAACAGATTCAAGACAGTGTTTACATATTTTATGACATATTTAAACATGTCATTATGTCAGAACATTTGTAAAACTTCAGAGACATTTAACATTTTACCGCATCAAGAAAGACCCAAATTCTGGGGGAATGCAGGAAGACTGAATCTAAAACTGAAGTATTAATATTTCACCCAGCTCTAACGAAGGTCTTGCAAAAAAGGCATGTAGGGTTTTCAGAGCTTCTTACTGAATAGGCAGCCATCAATCGACTAAAAAATACTCTATGAAAATGCTGCCGATATATATTTACACTTGCTTCTGCTAAAATCTTAAACTCAGACAACTCGTCGCTCTACCTTTATAATTAGCAGTGTCACTGAACAGTGGTCAGTGTGAAAGTTAAAAGCCATAAAAACTTGCCAGTAGGTATCCTTCAGATCAACACAACACTAGAGAAGGACAAGTCTTGCCATTCACATGCACTTGCGTGTGCATTCACAGATTCATGACGTTGCTCCACTGCAGCATTCCAGTCAGAAAATACAGTTTTGTAACCATAACAATTTGCGTATTGCAAGTTGCCAGGCAAGAATAAATAAGAAGCAAATGTAAAACTAACAGATTTTATAACTCTAGTAGAAAATGACGACAGTTATCATAATGTAAGCAAAGCAGAATATTCGATTAGGAGCGACAAGTTGCACAGCCAAGTCAGGCGTCATTTTGTCAAAATACAGAGTATTGCTGCAGAGGACAAACGTCATAAATACAATGAGGCATGAAATCTACAAACCTTCATGGTAAAGGACATTTCTCAAAGACCTGAGGAGGATCAAATCCAAATGCCCTCAAAACATCACAAATTTTCCCATTCGTCTTACCTTTTCATTCGGCTCTGGAGACTGAGCTGTGTCGTGTGATGATATTCTCTCTCTCTCTCTCTGTCTGTCTCTCTCTCTCTCCCTCTCTTTCTCTGTAGCTCACCACTCTGCATTAATGCACTCACATGCTGTTACCATGACGATAGGAAGTGGGCTGCTTGCTTCCTCTCAGAGTACAAGTTTGATGGATGCTGACAGAGAGAGAGAGACAGAGAGAGAGAGAGAGAGAGAGAGAGAGAGAGAGAGAGAGAGAGAGAGAGAGAGAGAGAGAGAGAGAGAGAGAGAGAGAGAGAGAGAGAGAGAGAGAGAGAGAGAGAGAGATATTACATAAACATCAAATCCTCAGAGACACAGGAGAATTCACTGTGCTGCGTCAAAAACAGAACTCAGACTTCAGAATCTGCAATTACAGCGTAGTTCATCAGCTAAAACAACAGAAGTGACACAAAATGATGTCTGCACTGAAACCCACAGTGACACAGAAGACAATGTATCCTTCTGTATTAATAGGATTATCAAAATCCTAAAAAAACAGCTATCTGAAAACGATTATCTGTATCAAAGGGATTAAATTGATTGGTATGCTTAAAGGGAAGTTAGCTATATCTATATGGATTAGCAATCGCTCTTGTGATAATCTCATAGAATGTATTACCAGAATAAACAGGATAAGTGCGCCAACAAACATTACAACACAACAAAAGTCCTCATTCGAGCATGGCATTGCAAAACAACTAAAAAAGAGGAGAGTCAAAATAAAACTTCATGCGCACACCTGCAGATGTTCTTCTCACCAAGCATGTTACAGTACACAGAAATAGTGGAAGTTACTGTGAGTCAACCCAGTTTCAAGAGAAAAAGGCGTATACCAATGTTCTGCAATTTCCACATTTTAACAACAGAGGTGATGTTAGTGCATTTGAAGAGGTGTGAAATATATAATTATTCTGTATTACACAATTCAGTTGCATAACCCATGCCTATTTCATAGTAAAACTTCATGTGGGAATATTCAGTGCATTATTAAAAGGCCAGCAGACGCTTTAAACTCATACAAGGAGGCTGTGTTATTATTAAGTGGTGAAAAAAGTGGTGAATTACTGTAATTAAAAAGGCTTTATTAATTTTTATTTTTTATAATTTAACAATATCCATTAAGAGAAGCAACATAGCTTACAACCTTGATAAATTCATGAATTTATTTATTTTTCTTGAGGGTGGGCTTTTTTTGACCAGACATAGTATACAAAACTATGTTTACATGTAGAGTCAGTGTTGAAGCTAGAGAAGGATGACCAAAGGTTTTTTGTAAATTAAACAAAGTTAGACACAGGAAAAGAACAGCTAGAGGTTAGTCAGGTGAATATGGAATAAGTGCTTTCAGTTGTGACACACTAGGAGCACACAGAGAACATTTTAGCAATGCACTAAAACGCACAAAAATACATTAGTAACAGCATAGCAACATCCAGGCAACCAACCACAATATCACAGCAATCTAGTTAACATTAGTGCATGTTTTTAAGTCTGCACTGAGGTTTATGCCTCTTATTGCCAAGCTTAAAAAACATGTATTTTTTGTGACATCATTATCATTTAACAGTCACATGCTCAATATAGCTTAACTTTTTACAGTGCAAATGCACTACATTTTTTTAAAGCTTATAAGATTATTGCACTGTAAAGATGACTTGCATCAATAGACTATTACATTAGCTATAATAATTAAATATCATACTGTTGTGTAATGACATTCATAAATTGCCCCAATCCTGTGCATACACTCTATTAATAGCTGCATTGATTTAATTAACGGTTGGGTCAAATATGGACAAACCTAATCACTGGTTTAAATGAATCTAAAAAATATTCAAGGTTACCAGTGGGTTGAAACCCAACATTTTTTGAGGGCATTTTGTCTAAGAAATATATCCCCTCTTTAAGGCATTATTATAAAAGGGAAAAAAAAGCTAAGGAAAGTGTGGGTGTCAGTATAGTCAGTATGCCAGTAGCAAATGTTTCCAGCTTCTCAGCTGGGATGCATATAAAATTAGTTGTTAAAGTGCATGTGTTTTTGTGTCTATTTGGGAATCACCCAACACCCTTTCTTAAGCAACTGCAACCAAAACCACAGATAAAGCATGAGGCACTCCCTTCAAATAGGGGAAGTTGATTTGCTCAAGCAGAAAGTGACAGGAAACATGATGCTTTGACTTTTTTGCTTAAAGATTAAGCTGAGACAATGCCTGCAAAGGTCAGCCAAAGTACCAAGGGGGTTTGTAACATCACCGGTCATACAGTATGAAATGCACACAACACTTAAAAACAACTAAAACCTGAATGGTTCGTAAACTAAGGCACATATAATCTGTGTACATTAGTTAATTTGAAATCAGTTAAAAACGCAGCATTGGAATTGGAAAAATAAAAAAAAATACATTGACAAAAATAAGAACATTTGAAATGAAATCTAAAGAAAATGTAGGAGGTGCTTTGTCTATTCTGGTCAGAAAACCCACCCACTCACATGTCTCTATGATATTTTGGTCTCTAGATAATTGAAATCTATGCATTTTTTCACAGGTTATGTAATCAAGCGCAGTGTATGTGTGAGTAATAGCTGAAGTCTCAAGCCACAAGATTTAAGGTAACATTTATGTGTATGGCAAAACAGAGTGGAAGAGAAACCTGTTTATGCCACCTGTTTATTATTATTGTAATGTTTTAAAACAGCAGATAAGATACATATAATTTAACTAATTTATCTAATTTTTTAGATCTAAAAAAACAAGTCCAACTCTCTAACCAGTAGGCCATAACTGCCACAGGCAAGGGCCCTGGAAAACTTGGCACAAATGCTTCATTCTGCATATAAAATAAATCCTTAAGTGATGTGTATTCTTGACACCTGCATAAGGAATCACTGCTTGACATCTGTGAGTTTTTACAATTCTTATGAACAAATAATAATTTCCCAAATCTAACTGTCAAAGATTCCCCTGCACCTCCCCATGGACTTCATCTCCCATCATTGCCTGCCGCGACACCAGAGCCAGAGTGGAACACCACGACTGAGCCGATCATCGCCCCAGAGCTTGAGCCTCAACAGACGTCTGACCAGGTGTGTGAGTCGGCAACGCTGCTTGTGCCTGTGAGAGTGCTGGTGGACTACCAGGACATTGAGGGTGAGTTCCCGCCCACCATCCCTCTCCTGCATCTTCCTTCTGAGTTTCCAGACTCCGTCCCTGAGTTTTCAGACCCGTCCCTCAGTTTCCAGCCCGGTCTACTTCCCTGTCCTCACTGGTCCCTCTCAGTCCCTCAGCTCATCAGAAAAAACACAGCTCCCCAGTATGGTTGCAACGCTGACCAACTACTATAATCACCGTAACTAATTAATAATTACACTACAGTTTTTTAATGCCACCTTCATAGATATAATATTCCTTCTAATTTATAGTGGGGCATTGTTGAGTATAAGGCATGTTTTTATTCTGAACATAAAGATGAATGCATTTATATTTTAAAGCAAATAACCTTTTTATATTTTGACATTTTATATGTTGCACTTATATTATAATATAATATTTACAGGTGCCGACACATTTAAGGACACTGTGGAGACTACTGTATACCACAATGACCTTTTGGTTTCAGTATTATCAATCAACTCTATTTTGTTTGGACTTTCAAAAGAAAATGCATTTTTTTCAATATTTTCAAGTTGCAGCATAACAACGCCATGTGACAACAATGAAATATAATACTGTTTTTTGTTGTACTTACTAAATTAAAAAGTATACATTATACAGCGTATACTGTGCAGTAAATAGTCTACACCCTAATATTTCCATTCCTAATGTAGAGTAGACTCAAAGATGTCCTCTACAGTTTCTGGAGTAAATAACATTCCAGTGTGTAAGTAATGTCATAAGATGAAACCTAAAATATTGCTACAATGGTGGGGTTCGTGCTGCCACCTGGCGTTAAATCAAATACTCACATCAGCACCATGGTCAGCTCTGTTTCTGTATCATCAACAACCTGAATGGCACCAAAGTTTGTGGAAGTGAAACATCGCGTCGCGCGCTTACAGCTTTGGCAGATTCGACAGCTTCGATCACAGTATACGGGAACATTCAAAGCATTAATTTTGCAAAACTTCTCTAAAATATACATCAAATGTCAACGTTAAAAGTGACAAAAGTAAGCACGGGGATTACAAATTACAATGTTTAGCCTATGTTTCCAAAGGACCTCTTTAACCACTGCGTCGCGTCACGTTTTTAAAATACGAAGAACAGTTAAGTTAACATTTTTATATGCCATCAACATTGTTTATTAATCAAATTCAATAGTTCCATAAGTATAACATAAACCGAAAGTGTAGCCTAAATGCACTAGCCTATAAAAAAAAAATCTAATTTTTTAATAATGTACATTAGTATTTAAACGTGCGTTTTAAAATCTTTTTACACATTTTATTTTATTTCATTTTCATTTGATTAGTTCTAGCCTTGTCGCGTCGTGTTCTGCCGCTCGCATACAGTCTCTGATTGGTTGACGTCAGGATACCATCCGCAACACAGACAGACGTGACGTGTCTTACAGTGTGGACAGCTTATGTGATTATAGTAAAAGGGCCTCTGTTGTTTTGCGTCGCGTCGCTCGTTCGCAGTTTATTTGTGGTGTTGTTCTGAAACAAAGTCTGTGTGATATTTGATGACCACTGGCTCTGAATCACAGCCCAGACCAAGCGCTTGACGTCAGCCGTACGAGTCATGTCCACGACCAATCAGATGCAAACAAGCAGGCGCCGCTGTCTGCGAAATGCCAACGCGTTATGAGCTGAATGACAAGCCAAGGCTGAACGCTCCCCAGGAAAGAAACTGTGATGCCAATAAACGGAAGAAGGAAGACGAGGAAAAGCAAACAAATAAGAAGAGAAAGCCGGCAATGTGCGTCTTCGAGACGTCTCCATCTTTATTCAAAAAAAGAGGCGCCTTGCATGGGATGCTCTGAGCTTTATGTATTCTTCACTTGATGGAAGAGGGATGAAGACACTCGCCCATTCTGTGGTTGGTGGCAATGTTCTTTTTTTAAATATTTTACTATTGTGCTATGATTTACAGATTCTTACATCAGTTACAGAGCGTTGGTATTATCTCAGATGTGGTAAAAATATCTGAATGAAGTATAGTCCCATTTGTCCCATTGAGCAGGGGACTAAAATGGAATTTTTCTAAAAATAGCCACTCCACCCTCCTCATCCTTATAATATGCTGTGATATATGTTTAACCTGCTCTAAAAGTAATAAGCTACTGCAACACCTAGAAATCAACTTTAAAAAAAGATTTTATGTTTGTACATTTTTCTCTGTGGTGTGATTTCGACTTTTAAAGAAAATGGTAACATATGAAACAAAGTTTTTTTTGTAAAAGTTTTTTAGTAAAGTCAGGACCATATTGAGTATTTTTTTAAGAAAGGTATTTTCATTGTATGTAATTGTTGAGATTTTGTCTCTTGTCTTTTACTGTAGTTTGTCTAGTGGTCACTCTGATTCTTCCTGTTGTTTCACTTCCAGTGATTCATCCTCCCACCGCAGCAATGAGTAACCTGTTCCAGAACTCCTCTTTTTTAAACCTGGAAGTGCTTGAGGCAAAGAATGCGTCGCCCGTCCCATCATGGGAGCTAGAGCCGATGCCCATCATCATCAACCCATGGGACGTGCTGCTGTGCGTGACAGGCACACTCATGTCCTGTGAGAACGCAGTGGTGATCGCTCTGATTGTCTACACGCCCACCTTGAGAGCACCCATGTTTGTCCTTATTGCAAGTCTGGCATTCGCTGACCTCCTAGTTGGCCTGGGCCTAATCCTTAATTTTATTGTCACCTACATAATCGATTCAGGTTTTGTCTCTTTACTTTCCGCTGGACTTCTTATTACAGCGTTCTCCGCCTCTGTGCTCAATGTCCTTGCAATCACCGTAGACCGATACTTGTCGCTGTACAACGCTTTGACGTACCACACCGAACGGACAGTGATTTTCACGTACATCACCCTGATATTCCTGTGGATCATCAGCACTGCTCTCGGCTCACTTCCCATTCTCGGATGGAATTGCTTGGAGGATGAGACCACCTGCAGCATCTGTCGACCCGTTAACAAGAACAACGCCGCAGCACTGGCTGTGTCCTTCCTTCTGATATTCGCTCTCATTCTGCAGCTGTATCTTCAGATTTGTAAGATTGCTTTCCGGCACGCCCAGCAGATCGCGGTTCAGCGTCAGTTCATGACTACCTCACACTCGTCTTCCACCACGAAAGGGGTCTCCACCCTTACCACCATCCTGGGCACGTTTGCGTTCTGCTGGATCCCACTCGCCATGTACTCGCTGGTGGCAGATCATCGTTCGCCTGCGATATACACCTATGTCACAGCTCTTCCAGCCATCTGCCACTCTATCATAAACCCGATGATATATGCCTTCAGGAACCCTGATATTCTGAGATCTTTAAGGATTGCTTGTTGTGGGTGCATGCCTTACAGTTTGACCATGCGTCCCAGGACACCCAGCGATGTGTAGCTTGTCCATTTCGAAGCACAATTTTGGTAGTGTCCTGTCTGTAACTTTTAAAAGCACATATCACATAAAATCCACATATTGTAATCCAGTGGATTAAGAGTGCACATTTTATATGGGTTGTTTGCTAAATTTACATTGTAGTGTCCATGTTAGACACAGGTTGCTAGTTAATGCTCGATAATTGGTAAATTCCGTCATGCTGGACCTTTAACTCAATACATTTTTAAAAAGAATAAGCTTTTATGGTAATATGAAAAGTATTTTTTTTTTTAAATGGCATACAATGCACTTGAAAATATGCTCTTTTGAAGTCTAGGCACCCAGACTTTATTTCTTATTACTTTGATAATTTTCACAATGGCAAAATTACAAAAAAATGATACATGATGGTGTTTATTTGAAGTTATTTTATTGAGTGGTTTTGTTTAACCAGTTTAGGATTTTATTATTATACAGTTCATGTGATTTTAGTAAGAAAACCTAAATAATACCAGAAAATATACCAAAAAATTTTTTTGCTATTGTTTTTCAACCAAAAAGTATGTCACTGTCTGGATAATAAGCAAGAAACACATACAGTTATGAAAACCAGTAACACTTTACAATAAGCTAGATTTTTTAACATTTGTTAACAGCATTCATTAATCTTAAATTTTAAGATTTTACTAATACATTTTAATCCTAAACTGTAACTAACTCACTGTTTGTTCACATTAGCTAATCTCTTTACTAACGGATGGACAAAAGCAACATCAAATCAAATAAAGTGCTAAAATAACTTCAAATTCACACCTTTACTTTTAAATTTGAATTGTGAGACTGTAATAAGCCTGACAAATTGTAAGGTGAATATTCTATCCAATATATTCAGACATATATGTTGGAAACATGAAAATACAGCATATCAGAAGTGACCCAATTATCTGAGTAATGACATCAGCACAGTTTTATAAAATTACATTTTTACTACATGCACTTCATTAATATGACTCAGTCTTTGTGTAAGTGCACAGCTACAACACTGCAAAAAACTCTGCAGTGATGTGTGGTTGCATAGATATGTAGTGCAAATAGACGCTCCTTATGCATTTAGATGGCATTACATGGTATTTCTTGCATTTAAACGAATAATTGATTTGGGAATAATATGGGGATTTGCAAATATACTTTATAATATTATCACTGTCATTGTCAAAGGGTACATATAATAACCCAGATGTAGCATATATATTATTTCATTGCCTGTAAGCACTGTGGTATACCTACATTAATTTCCTTACCTTTATACTTGAGAAACAGTTGAGAAAATGTATGTTGATTTATGTTTGGCAATAATTCAAAACATATTGACAGTCTGTCCAGATGGATCAGGCGTATCGACAAACATTTTCTACATTACATGTTTCCAAATGAATGGCTGAAGGTGTGTTTCAGAACCATGGACAGCACAGACCATAGCCCAGCTAAATGGTGTTTCTTTAAACTTTAGACGTCTAATGTCTAAACAAAATGAGCAATTTGTCCCTAGAACTACAGCCATCAACTGCCTTAAAATATTCCTAATGGCGCACTTGAAAGGGGTAATATACTATTTTATTCCTGATTCATTGTCAGGAACCCCATCAGTGGTGCATGTAAGACACCCAAACACATGTCCCTGGCAACTACAAACTCAATAATGCATCATGTTTCAATTCAAGTTGTGTACATTATTTATAATGTACTGAGGTCTCTGTTTGGGATCTAGATGTTTTAACTGTGACCTCACAAGTGTGTTGTTTTACCGTAAACTTATATACTAAACAAAAAGCTAAGAGGTGACAATGTAGAAAATGGATGTTTTTTCCATTTTTTATGCTATCACCAGATGAATGATAGTCCCTCAGTGGGACCCACAAGGTTTTATGTGAATGTTTGGTGCAGTTTGCCTTTTTCATTTGCTGTTTATTCATAGAAAGCTTCAAACAGTGTTTCGCAATTGTTCTATATTTGTGATACAGAGCAACTACAGACAGATGTTTTCAAAGGTTGATTTTGTGTAACAATAGAAATGGGACAGTCTAAGAAAACATCTTTAAAATACCCACTAAAGGGATACAATACTGTATACCGCTGTGTCTGATAAAAATGTGTAATGTTATGAGTTTGTCCCAGACAAAATCTGTTAGTAATTGTTGGTACTGTGGATGCAGCCAAAGAACCAATTGAAATATGTTGCTTAGAGAAGTGAATGAATACTACTGCTACTGCATTATTCTAAACATTATATCCAGCATAATTTTTTTCAATGTACTGTCTGTTGCCAAGATGTTGATTTAAGCAGCTGTGATCGTCTCCGAATTTAACAATTTTGTAAAACAGTGACACAGACTAACACTGACTGTTAGTCTGCATATACACGATATGGTCACAAATACAAATGTTTTCTGTGTAATGTTGATATAGATTTATATTTTTGTACTGCTTTAGAAAGTTTCACTCCATGTGCGTTGTTGAGTAATGTGTTTAAATAATAGACTTTTGATATGTTTGTATGTTTTTGCCACAGTGGCAACCGATGTCTGTCTACCATATACCACATGCATAACTTTGTTTGTAATGTCTGCTTACTGTGTAGTATATACTGTGTACCTGAAAGTATGGGAAACGGTACACATTATGCACTAATGAATAGAATACTACATTTTTGGACTAGATCATTGGAAATTGTGCACATTGCATTGTGCAATACAGTGCACATATGTAACACCCTGTTTGTGAAAACGAGGCTGAAGTCTAAAAATCTAATTCTGAGATAACAAGCACCACAATTTGATTTCACTTATTAATTTCACTATGATTTTAATCTTTGTCATAATCTTACCCAGCAAAAGTTAAAGATCTCAAGGTTATAGGATTTTTACAGGCAGGGTCACATATTGTAAATGTAGTATGGTCTTGTGGGATTTGCATACAGAAAATTAGCCTACCGTACACAATGTACATACACAGGTCTGCAGAAATAGTATGTGTGGTATGCTGTTTCCAGAATGCCTTGTGTATACTGCAGTAAAAATGACCAAATGACCACAATCTCTGTATATACATCATGTAATGCTACCAAACCTGGCACTCGAAATCTCATTGGATTTAGTAAACAGTAATGTATTTGCTTATAAGTTTAGCTATTCTCAATATTCACTATTTCTATTGTTCATACATTACCCATCCATAAATATTAAATGTGCTTTGTTAATTTTCTAAATGACTGGACTAACAAATTTTGACTGGTTGATGAAAAACTGATGTACACGTCAATTCAATGAACTTATGAAGAAGGGACACAACTCTGTTGACCGTAACACTGTTGAGGCAACTGTATAGCAACCCCTTAGAAACCTAGCAATTCCTTAGCGACCACCTAGCAGCGCTTTAGCATCACCCTTGCAAACACCTATAACCTCTTTGAAATGTACTAATAAGCACACAGAAAACCTTAGTAACTATATAGCAAAACCCATGCAGCAACCTACTGCTGGAAAACACATCTTGTAATGTACACATCATCTACTCATCACTACACCACACAGAGGAAACATCAATGCTCTAAAAAAAGACACACTTAAAGACACAAGAGAGGGCTTCATAAATGTTACTCATTGACGCTGGATAAACAGGTAATATACGTCTGTTGTTTGTCAGCGTCTACTCTCAGAATCTATGCTGCTTCACAATGAGTCACTGGAGAGCTGGCGGAGGTCTAACAGACAGATGGAGCCTCGCTGATGGAGGGAGATAGCAACGTCACAGCCTAGGGGGAAAGCTAGAGATATAAACAAGACCTCCTCCCACCTGACGGCTAATTTAGCATGCTGTTGAAAAAAATACATTGGGGTCACTTCAAAGGCAAGGCATTTTCCACAGCCTTTCTAAAATCAAAGTTATTTGTTTTTGGGACTTAACATGATGATGAGTGCAAAACTTGGGATGTCCTAGTGGGGGTTATTTTGAGAGCACTCAGACTTTTGCTAAATGGAGCAGCTGTAACTTAAAATTTGTACACAGGCCTTATTATGTGTTTTAGGACCAAGTGCTACTAACCTAGGATAAAATTTAATTAATTTAATGAAAATTAAATGTAAACTTGTGTTTGTTGAAACATGACTAATGCCAAAGTTAAAGATTTTCTTCCACTGCTGAATCAGGCCAGATGGTCTCGTGGTCATGGCAACATGGCTTTTACTGTGGCAAAACAAAACAGTTACATTTTCTTTCAGTACAATAATCTATCTATCTATCTATCTATCTATCTATCTATCTATCTATCTATCTATCTATCTATCTATCTATCTATCTATCTATCTATCTATCTATCTATCTATCTATCTATCTATCTATCTATCTATCTCTCTGTCTGTCTGTCTGTCTGTCTGTCTTATTTTCAAAAATGTGGTGCATATTATTTAATTATCAGGACATGTTTTTCAACATGTTTATATCACGTGAAAAGTCGATAAATGTCGCTAGGTGGCGCCATGCGCTAATTTTAACATTACACAGACGCTTTAATTAGAGTTTGAGTTACTATCATAAGCATTCTTGGGTCTATATTTATCTAATGCTGATAACAAAATAATTAAATAAATAAATGCAGAGTGTGGATTCGCATGCACTATTTCAGAGATTGAATTTATCAGAGGTTATTTATGTTTAATAAATATTAAAGTCACACAGAGAAAGTCAAATAAATCAACTTAAATTTAATCAGTTTAAAGTTGTGATTATTTCGTTTTTAGCACAGACTATGCACAGAGTATGAGGGAGGAAAATAAGAGTCATGGCACATATTGGCAACAATCATACAAAAAATGTTCTTGAAATGATTGAGATCTGCTAGTCCACTGGTTCAGGAAGTTGGTCAAGGTTAATTTTAGCATATTCTCCAATGCCCTGCTAAAATAAGTGAAAAAATACACAATCTTTTAGTACAACAAAATTATAGTATTTCCTGAAAATGTGCATTTTCAAATTCAATATTTGTCTTCTTTTATAAAATATGACAATAAAAATTGTCAATAAAAGATATATTTTTACATTTGTCAGGCATAGACCATTCAGCTGATCTGATTGTCAATTTCTTTGTGTTACACTGTAAATGTTTTAATCACCAAAAGAAATTTCTTAAGGTTCTGCCTAGCTTGGTGTCTGAGTTTTTGCTTATTTTTTAATCTCTTAAAATTACCAATAACAATAAGAATATTTCTTAAATTTCTTAAGGCTTCTTAAGATTTTGTACCAATTGCGATGTTATTTATTTATTGTATTTTCTTTTCCCTTTTCTTCTTTTCATTTATTTAATTGTGTCAATGCAGTTCTGTTTCTTCTTGTTGCTGTTTTCTTCTTGCAATAAAAAAAACAACAACTAGACTTTCTTAATCTATTGACTACCATTCATACTTTTGCGAATGCGGCAGACCAAAAACGCAAGCCACTACGAAAATTGTGCATTGCTCTGCGTTCCAAAGGACAAGTTTTGTGACCTCTGTCCTGCAAATTCTTGTTCATGTTTGCAGCTGTGCTATGACATTTTAGAATATACAAATTGTCTGACAAAAGTTTTATTTCCTCTCAATAGCTTTAAAGCTATTGGTAACTATATATACATATAAGACTATATTACAGATTATATCATATTATTGTATTAAATGATTTAGTAAATAAGTTATTTCTCTTTGGCTGGATTTTTTTCCTCAGGACATTTGTAAGGTTTTGAGGTCACTGTGTGCAAGTGAGTTTTTTCCATCTGGAAAGTTTGACTACTGTTTCCTTTTTCCTTTATGGCAGACAGATTCCACAAAACACAAACAGTCAGTCCTCTCTATGTGTATGTTGTACCAAAGTCCTTTTAGGAAAGTTGTCACACTCGGTGCCTCCGGGCAGCTATTTCAGTCATACCAAGATCAAGTCTTATCTACTTAAATAGGGGAAGGCTGATAACTCTTAAATTACTGGCTAAGGTCACAATAAAACAACATATTTCCAACCAACAATTAAACCTGAGATCAACTATACCATGAATATTTTTATGGCTCTTAAATGTTTATTTATAATGCATTTTTCAGGGTTTATTCATGTCTTGTGCTTGTGCATCACATTAAAAAATGCACACGTTCAATAGCATTTCCAGCTTTAGCCACTAGGGGCAGTTTTAAAATGAAGTAGGCAGAGACTGGTGCTGCCCTTCTTTAAAATAAACCTTGTGTTTTAGCATATAAGGCAATGGCATTTATACATTTTAAATGTAGCTTACCCAGCGTATCTCTTGATCAAGAACAAGGTAAACAGCAGGATGGACAGAATGCTAGATATTTTGAGATGTGAGTGAATGTCACTTACATGGTTAATGTGCTCAGAAGACCCTGTGAAAAACAGAAATATGATGAGGGTGCATTATAATATATCACACTGCTCCACGTACTTTGTTTTTGGTAGTTTATGTTACACATTGTTACATTATGTTACAAGTTGCTTGTACCTGGAGAAGTCTGAAGCTCACTGTACACAGTATCCGTGCCTTTTCTTATAGGAGCTAAAAAATAAACAAGAAAGTGATAATAATTATAATAATAATTGATAATAATTGTTAAAGTTTCTTTTATAAAAGTGCATAAAACAACACATTTTTTCAATCACACTGAAATGCCATTTCCAAGAAAAAATAAATGCTTATGTAAAAAATGCCTAAATGTAATTTTGGAAAAGATAAGTATTGTAAGTGTCTTTTGGAGAAATGCAATTAGCCTAGCCCTTCCTGTTTATAAAATGCCTCTGTAGAAAATGACCAGTATAATTAAAACCCAAGGCATTTGATAATTTTGGTGATTAGGCCCCACCCAAAAGTGACCTTTCGTTAGTCATCTCATGCATGGCAGGAAATCATCAGTCTTTCTTAAAAAGGCAAAAGGAGGGAGAGAGAAGAGAAAAATTTTGATAATTGTTGAACTTGCTTCGTGCTGGATCTAGATGTTGTGGATGAACCACCTCAGTGTACTCCACATCGCCTTCATTTGGTGAACCTACACTTTCTTGATCAGCAACATCTAGAGAACACAAAGATTAATGAAATCTTTTATTTACAATTATAACTTGCAACATTATAAAACACTTGAACGTTCATTTAAGTAATAACTTACTTAGGGGTCTTTCACTCCAGATACTCTCTTTGTCTTTGACCCCCACTAAAACACACAAAAAGAGTTTATCAGCCTACAAACTTCTGGCTCAGCTGAAATCAAGTTGAAGTACAAGCTGAAGTACCATCCTAAAGTTTTCCAGAATATTATTTTTGAATTTTTAACCTGTGAAAATAGGTTTACCTAAAAATATTCTCTAAAAAAATCTCTAGACTTTTACTTTGTTGATTACATGCTTTAGAATTAGTCGGCGATGAACAGTAACAGCTTATATTGTGTCTGCATTGTTTCCAATGAAACTTTCTGAGCTCATGGTCTCCATCTGAATGAAAGAGTTTAGCCTAGACATTGGTGTCCAGATAAATGTAATTTTGATATTTTACTAATGTATGTACTAATTCCTGTTCAATGTGGGCACTGCCACTTCCAACAGAACAAGAAAGAAACTGTATATTTAGCAATCTATTATTTAAAGATCAGGAAACATACATATTTAACCTTGTTAACAACTAACCCAAATATGTTAAAATATACAAACAGAGAAAGAATTTAAATAAAATTCAAGAAACAAATTCCAGAAGCAATTTTATTAGTCTTTAAGTGCTGATCAAATGTCATTTTTATCTGCCACCAGAATATAAACACATATTATCCTAGGGACTATGGTATTTGACAGTAAAAAAAGCTTTAACACAGATGCCTTTAGTTTACAATAAAACAAACAAAAGACATTAATTAGCAAACACATAAGAACAGATGCAAAAACATACACATACTGCATGCAAGCAAACCACCAACATGAGAGAATAAGCATGTGATGAGATTCAGACACTAAGATGAGACAAACTGTTATGTTATGGATAAGTTATACTTTTCCGTTGAAAGGATGGGGCTTGCTGCTGTGAAAATCTACAAAATGCAACATTTTAAAAAGCAGAAAAAAGATGGATTGTCAGTTTAAAAGTTTACATCTCCCTGGGTTTAAATACTGTGATGTTTTCTTAGTGATCAGTGACTCACATTCAATTGCTTGTCATAATTGTGCATGATTCCCTGGATTGTCCTAAGAATTAAATCTGCCCACTGTTTAAAAAAACCCAGCTTTCTCTGCACATTCGAGTTTTTCAGCAACGTGGCTTTATGATGTTGAGATCAAGCTTTTCTATGAACTATTAACTATTACAGGCTGCAAATATTCATTGATACTAAAAAATAAATACACTATTAATAAATACACTACATTAAGAACCATGGAGATAAAAACTTTTCAACATAATGACTTGTGTAAATTGTTATTATTTTTTGTTATGGGAAATATTTACATACTTATATATGTTCATTTAAATATGTAACAGATAATAATAGTTTATAAATTATAATATAACAGTTCATAATTTATAGTTAGGGATGTAATTTGTTTAGACTGTAGAGTTTGCATGTAACATGAATTTCAACACTATGAAAGAATAAACGTGGAGGTGGAATGATGATTGGACAAACAGAGAAACATAAATACAAAGATAAAGTGACTACCTGTGTGAGCGCTACAATGGATATCATTGGTGAGACTCAGGGTTAAAAACTCATCTGATTTAGGACTGGCAGGCTTTCTGAGAAATGGTAAGAGAAAAATCAACTATTGGACAAACATGTTTTCTTTTTTTATTAATGTATTTATTTAGGATTCTGAGTAATGTAATTGTTTTGGTTGTCTATGATTTTAATAAACTGCAAATTAAAAAGTTTTTTGACTGTTACGGGACCACCACATAACTTCTACAAGCATGCTCAGAGAAGTGTAGCCTTATACAGAACCACCTCAGCCATGTCTCAGTACCAACTTAAGCAATCAGGTCAACCAACTCACACTGATAAATTGGCAGCCATCTCTCTTTTACCTGTCACAGAGAGAAAAGATGAAAACAAAGTTTTGTTCACAGGTCAAGCCCGTGTGCAACTTGTGATGCAGGTGGACTGTAGGTCTCTCTACCTTTCTTGGCCTTGTAGCGCATCACAAAGAATAGGACCATCAGGGTTACTAACAGCATGCAGAATGCAGCAATCAAGGCTTTTTTCCACATTGCCAGGCTCACTAGAGGGTGACAATAAAATAACCTTATTAAACAATATCTAACTATTAAACAATACTTTTTAAATAGGCCAAAACTGTGAAAAGGTAATATGTTTTGTGCTTAAACCTAGACAAAACTATTCACCATTGGGTGAGAAAAGTAAGCTAACTCAAGATAAGTTGACTTATCTTGTTTAAAGCCTGTTTACATAGCTTTAAGTAAAATAAAGCATAATAGTAAAACATTAATTTATAAATAATAATAAAAAGCTAATGCTAAATTAAATTTAAATAGTGTTTTAAAGAAAGCTGGAGCTGACCTTCGACAGTGATGGGGTCACTCTTCCTTGCCTCTTTAGCTGGGTTAAATGCCTCACAGTAGTATGTTCCACTGTGCTGTCTGTTCACTGCTGTCAGAACGTATGTGGAAGAGTTACTCTGAACTGTGGTGGTATAAAGTTGTGGGAAACTACTGCGAAAAAACCTAAAACTTATGGGTGGAGAGCCTTTGGGAATGCCACATATCAAAGTAATGTCATGACCCTCTTCGATGTTCCCTGGTACTGGGAGAACTGTGAGTAAGGGCTTCCCTACTGGAACTAAACAAACGAGAAAGAGAACAGCCCCCAATGAAACCCAATGGCTTGAACCTTTTGTAGGAAATGACATGGATTGGTAAAGTAACATATTAATTAATAATCACATTACATATTTATAATGTTTAAAATCACCTTACCTATTATGGGTGCAAAAAGTCTTTCGCTACTTTTGGCTGACATAAGGCCGTTATTCTTTGCTTCACACCAGTAACTACTGATGTCGGCAGGAGTTGATATCATGGCCAAAAAGGAAGCTTTTTCATGAAGGATAGACACCTCGGTCCAGTTTAGTTTGAAGTTGTTTCTCTTTAGGGTGTAAATAATAGGCAGACTTCCATTCTCAGAGTAGCAATGGATCCAAAATGGCTTACCGACAATAACAGAGCCATCTGCTGTGATCGTGGGTTTTGATACAAGAACTTCAACAGAAGAAAATGTTATACGTTATTTTCATCTTTACCAAAAATAACATTTTATTTTCTTTTGCATTCCAAAGGCCACATCTGAAGTGGAATAAATACTGTGGATTTTGAAATGGATTTACACAGGAATTACAAAATGATGAATGAAAATCTTAAATGATTTTATTTAAAATAAAGTTGCAAAGAACCAAAAATGAGATGTGTAGACATTCGTAGGCAGAGTGGTTGAAAAGAGTGGTTGGCCTACCTTTCGCTTCGTACGGCACACTCCAGCTCTCTTTAGTAATCCCATTCGCTTCAGCCTTACACATGTATTTCCCATTAGTCGCTTTGCTTGCAATGTCACTGTATGTATCATTGTTGCGTAGAGGTGTATTGTCTCTGAAAATTATGTACTTTATTTTATCACTCTGGATTCTTTCTGAGGCAAAGCTGTTGACTTGACAGTTGACGGTGAAATGCTCGCCCTCAAACACCTTAGCCGGCTTCACAGTCAGGACTGGCACGGAGAAAAGTTCTGAGACAAAGATTTAAACTTATAGTTTCAATACGTGTTTGAGCAGAACCAAACATAAATATGTGCCTATTATAAACTGCCTTTCAGGTGCCTCAACAGTGTGATTATGGAGCCTGATTTCACAGGAATTTGTACATATTTTACGAGTTGGCAAATTCGAACGAATTTGTACTATGTAACTCGTACAAAAACATACGATTAGTATGAAAAAAAGCAAGCAACGATGAAGGCCCTCCCCTAACTCCGCCCGTAACGTCACCAGGAAGAAGACAAATCATACTAAAATGTACGAATGAGATCATATGAATTCGTATAAATTATGCAATTTGTAAAACATGTACGAATTTCCATGAGCTTGCTTTGGATTATGCCAGCAGGAATCACACAAATGTGAATACAAATTTCTCTTTGTTATACAGACAAAAAGTTATTACTAATTTCTTTCAGATTGCTTATTTGCAAAAAATCTGCCCAGATCTTTATATCTCTTTTGCACTTACTGTATTAAACCTTTTGTAAAAAAAGAGATGATACTGATCTTATACCATATGTGTCTTAAAACAAGATCACAGCACAAAACTGAGTATGCCTAAATGCGAAAGAGATTTTATCGAAAATTTGGAATGTTTATCACACAAAGGTGTGTGACTTTACAAGAGATATAGCATATTAATTACTTTTTATGATACTTTATAGGTTTTTTTTACATCTTGAGAATACAAAACTGTATTCCGGAATATCATATGGGTCTAGAACAACATGCAAGTTGTTTTTTTAACCATGATATTAATTATTATTATTTGGTCATTTTTGCAAAACTCTTTAATTATGTATTTAGATTAATAAGCCATTAATAATAAACCAACTATTTATTTCTTGTAGGGAATTTGTTTTTAAATACACATTTTAATATCTCTCACCTTGTACAGTTATGTTCACAGACGAAGACTTATGAATAACACCCATTTTTGAAATGCACTCATATTCCCCAGAGTCATTAGCTTTCGCAACCATACTATATTCTTTCTGTGTCATGTCCATGAGTGTGGTAGCTCCACGAACAAGAATGATTCGAAGTTCTGAATTGTCCTGCTGAAGCATTTCCACAGTGCAGCTGAAGATTATATTGTCTCCCTCAATGACATCTTTTGATGGCTTGACCTTAATAACAGGTTTGATCTCCAGCTCTGAATTGGAACAGAATATGGACATCTGAATTTTTGAGTTATTAAAACGTTTCAACTTATTTCATGGGTAAACACAAAACCTATGAAACTACATTTGACCTACCTTGAACATTAACACTGATCACATTACTGTTGTTAGACAATGTGATTGTGCTACCCAGATTGATAGAATAGAAGCAAAACAAATTCCCAGTTCCCCCCGTAAGAGACAGCTTCTGCTCAATTCTGTGATTACTGGTGAACTTCCTGTAAAGTTCCTGAGGTCCATTTTTAAAGAAGAATGTCATTAAACCAGTTTCACCCTCTGCTGTACAAGTAGCAGTTAAATCATCTCCTTCTGTTAGACTTAATTTATCCACAGCTAGTACCGGTGTCTGTAGACCTGCATACACATAAGTCAAAATTCAGATTCTGAGATGTTAAACGGGATGTCAGGATCATGTGTTTTGAAAACAGTACAACTGGAGAGATGTGTATGTTACCTTTGACTGTTAGATCTTCAATACTGCTCTCCTTTTTTTGCTTCTCAATGACCACAGCACATTTGTACTTTCCAGAGTGACCTACTCTGGCATCTGGTATGGAGTAGCGATGCGCAGCACTGGTCAAATCTGTTTCTAAGGGCTGGTAATCTTTGTAGAATATATATGTGTAGTTGGGGTTAGACCCTTGGCTGTAGCTGATATCTGCCAGGCAGGTGAGTGAAACATTTGTACCTGTTTGAACTTCATTACTAGGATGGATAGTGAGTTTCACACTTTTTATGATGACGTCTGGTGGGAAACAAAATAATTTTTAAGCAGGTAAGACACAAACCAACAACACCACTAGAATAAATCAATTCTATTTTCTCTATGATGGGTAACTTTTCTCCCTGAACTGACAAGTCACGATTAGCAAACAGACAGGGCAGAGCAACAAACCCTTATCTGTCCGTAGCACCCAAGGGGTCTCAGTATGGGATACATAAACATTGGGGCAGGAAGGAAAATAGTTAAATTTTGAGAGCTCTATTTAGAAAGCCTGTTAACACCCATTTACCCTCCCATGTGACAGCAGCAGTGTAACATGTAATATTTTTCCTAAAACAATTTTAAACAGCAGCATATCCCCAAATGAACTGAGAAACTTGATCAAATATATGCAGTTTAGAAATTGTTTTGCCAGACTACTAAGAAGGGGCACCTATTCTAAAGTTTTCCTTATGCATAAAAAAACCCCCATAAACTCAAAAGAAAGTTTGCTAACTTGGTAACTTCAGCATCATTCATCCTAAACAGACTATTGCTCTGTCGAGAAAGAAATCCTATATAGACCATTACTGCCACAACCATACAATAACATTGCAGACCCTACTGCACTGATATGAATTTCACATATATGCAACAAAATATTGACTTATTTTTTGCCTGTCAGATGTAATGTCAGATGAGTAGCACGCTGAAAGAGAGCAAGACAGCACATCACACGACTAAATTACAACATTTTTGTTGTTTCTGCTTTCCTTAACCAGCACGCAACAAAGAAACAGAACAAATCTTATACCACAAACCTTTCTAACAAAAAACCCCATATTCGAAGAATTTCTGCTTAATATGCGGTAATATAATGTCCATTGTATTGTATTCTAATTCAAGGTGTTGTTTATAAATCACCTTAATTTTTATTTTCTTAAACTGAAGGACTCATAGCATACAGACCTGCATGGGCTTTCTCTGCTGATGTCATCGAAGAAATTGATTTGTTGAAAAGAAAAGAGACCCAAATCAAGACAAATTCACATCCAAAACAACTTCACAATCAACAAGATGCAGCAGTGAAAGACTTCAAATCAAACATGCGTCCTTACAGGTAAAGAAGAATAGGAGGAGGAGGAAGGTGCCCATCTTTAGAGAGGGTTGGATCTTCACCTGCGTGACTGAGCACTTGTACTCAGTGTTTGTATGTGTATCTTGCTGTGGGAAGAAATGGAATAAGGCTGGAGGGAGGAGCTGCATATAAAGGGCTTCACCTCTGCATGGTTATCACTTCACACAGCTTTTGCACTCTTTATTTTACAGGAAGTGAGTGTTTCTTCCTCGGGAAGTGAGGTCGGCAGCTGAAATGTTCACTCTGGCTGGAATTGTGACTTTCTGATGAGTAGGTGGGTGACGCAGAAGATAGAACACAAGTGAACATGTCAGTACTCTTCAGGTAAACATAAAGAGTTTCATTTGCAGTTATAAACCACTAGAGCCACTAGGAATATAAACCACTAGGAATAGGAAAATGTCAAAACAACCACTTACTACAGAATATTCTTGCTTTGCTTTGACACCTGTCTATGTTTAATAACTTAAAATCATTAATTCCCCTCCTTCCCTGCTTTCCAAATCTGGCTGGTGATCTTGTAACATACTTCAACAGCTATCAAAAGTGCTTAAAAAAGGAACAAAATCTGTTACACTTTAATGGAAAAAAGAAGCTGCACATTTAAAACAAAAAGGAACTGTAATCATGAGAATGACCTGTTTTTGAAAAACAAACAATTTACTCCAGCAAATAACTAATATTCCTTGTCAGTCAGAAATTATACAAAAATGTGGTCATATCTGAATACTAGGATGCAAATCATGAAAATAAATAATTCATAACTCAGCACTGAAAGCTATATAAAAAGTATAAAATGCAATGTTGCAAGTTAAAACAAGCATAAAGACAAAAATATGGAAAAATCCATCTGCTGGGGCTGTACCAGTGTCATTTGTAATCAAAGTGTTAATGTCAATGTTATTTTCAGTAAATAATTCATTCTTGTGGTTCCTTGCCTTGCTGAACCACTGCTGATGTGATATACTTATGGCCACTGACGGTTTTGTGGCACACCTCTCTGTTTTGCATCATCAGGAGATTTGAAGTTGCAAAAGAGAACACTAATTTTTAACACTTTCTCAGCTAATTGATTAAATGGTTTTAAACCAGACTTGTTTTTGTTAACACACCAGCATAACTCAATTAGAGATTGTTTATTGCACTCTAAAAATGGTTGTGTTAAAACAACACAAAGTGTATCTAGTTAAGGACAAACCATTTTGCGTTACTTTCAGCTCAACCTTTGTTGCACTTTTTATTTATTCAACACAAAATTACACATAGGGCCCGTTTCCCAGACGGGGCTTAAGCCTAGTCCCAGACTAAAATGAATTTTTGAGCTGTCTTAACTAAATGCAACTTGCTCTGACATATCTTAAAATGTATAAATGTCATTGCCTTGTCTTAAGTAATTTTTTTGTAAGGTATGTTTGTAAACACTGCTTAATTGTCCTAAATTTAATTAAGGCTTAGTCCTGGATTCATCTTAACCCTGTCTGGGAAACCGCCCCTTAATGTGTTAAACACCATAACTTTGAGTGTTTGCTTCATAATAGTGAAGTGTTTTTTGGAAATTAAACAGCACAGTTGAATGTTTAGGCACAACATTGTTTGGATTGCACACTTTCATACATCTGATTTTCTGTTTCATATTAAATATTTAGAATACACATCTAAATCTTTTCCTGTTTTACAGGTCACCATGCACAAATTTTTTCCAGGAAGGGTGTTATGCAGTCACATAAGGAGAAATGACACTAAGAAGCGAACACATCTCTTTTTACTTCCAACCCCTTTCTTAGCAGACACAAAACAGCAGCCTCATTTTCTCCCCACATACTTCATATGTGAAACAATATCTCCCTCTAGTGGGCATTCATCAATTAACAGCATTACAAGAGAACACATCTGTGCTGTAGTATAACATTGCTAAACAATATATTCAATCAGTTCAAGGGTTACGTTAAGATTAATTCCTTCCTTATGTTTCCAAAATGCAGAGCATGCCTTATTAACTAACAAATTTAACATGAACAGTTACATGAGCATCAATACAGTTAAAAACAAACAGACTGTAACAAACAAAACTAATGTTTTTCTCTTTCTTTGTTGACAATTACTTTTTTCTTTGCCTAGTAGTGAGATCACACCAAGTAGCGAACTTGTCTCTTTTTACTTCCAACCTTTTCCTAGCAGGCACACAACAGCAGCCTTGTTCTCGCCCCTACCTACTTCATATGTGAAACAATGTCTCCCTCTAGTGGGCATCCATCAATTAACAGCATTACAAGAGAACACAACAAAGGGTTAAGGTTGTGTTCTGTGAAGGACCACTGGGTTATCTTCTTCAGGAGCCATCTGACCAGGGGCCGTTTTAGAAAGGAGGTTTCGGGAAAACTGTATGTTGACCCTTAATAGGGGAAACTCTTGGTTTTCCGTTTCAGAATGGGAGGTAGGTCAAACCAGAGAAAGCGGGGTTAAGTCATGCACGTTGACAGAAAGAGAGGTAACTTATACTTAGAGTCTCTTACCACGGTAACTTGTGAACCTAACCTGGTCAGGAGCATTTTCTTCTGGAGTTTTATTGGTCTCCTCCCTCAGTTTTTAAATATCTCATTCACTCAGTAAATTCATTTATTACACACATTTTCATCATTTTCACACATTGTCTAAGTGAGAAAAAAAAATGCCATGTCAGTTTTAAGAGAATCCTGTGGATGACCTGCATTAATTTGTAAAGAATTACATTTAAAAATCCGGATGGATTTTTTGTCATGCATTTTTATTTGAGCGGTACCGTTTTCTTTACAGTCAATCAGACTGTAATAATCTCATTCATTGTTATTCTTAGCATAGCCATCCTGGCCATACACATACTGTACATCTGAGCAGATTCTTTACTGTTCTTTTTCATTTAAAAAAAAAAAGGTGACACACAACACACAAGACTAAGGTTACATCTTGTAGTTCTACATGGATAACTGAACTCTGGCATTTACTGAACATCACTGAACTGTTGTTCATCTGTGCTGCAGATGATGCAGTTAATGGACTGTCCTCCTGCTGTTCTGTAATTTTCCGTTAAAAAAGATGAGAATGTCAGTTTATACCTTACATACATATTTAAGCACTCTATAGGCTGCTGAAGACCTGAAGAAATGTAAATTGTGAAAACTGTGTCATGTGCAGACATAGAATATTAACATCACCTCTGTAGGCCTCTTAGAAAAGGTTTCATCATTGTCATAATTTCTGATGTACTGACTGAATACTGTCTGGGGTTCTGTTGTAACAGAAGGATCCACTAAGCAGATATTACCATTAGAATCTGTTGGGACCAATGAAAACCAAACACAAAAATCAATTTATTTATTTAAAAGCCTACAGTGTACAAAAAGTAATAACAACATACTGTATATAGGTATATTACCTCTGTATTCTCTGCATTGGAATCGTTGTCTGTTGGATATCTCTTGCCTGTACCTGGAAAGTTTACCTGTTGGAATATCTCGGATGTTTGTCTTCGCTCAGTGAGTTACCTGTTTGGATTTATAGCCAGCATCACTGATGGTCAGCTGCTGGACCCCGTTTGGATTGTATTCTCTCTGTGTTTGTACCTGAGTTACCTGTTGGTTATGTTTGTATCTTGATGCTGGGATTTCATTCTGTTTGACAACATTTGCATGCGCTGTCCATTTGACAGCGCTTATCATTCGTTCAGTAAACCTGCCTGTTTGAATTCAACTATCTGACTCTGACTCTTGTATAATCCATAACATTAACCTCTAATATTCAAGTCAAGTCAGTTTTATTGTCACATCACCGCAGCACATGTGCCTTGGAGAGTAAAATTCTTGGGAGCGTGCTCCAGAAAATTGCAGAAACAGTTAACATATAACCATACAGACTTCAACAGGTAAAAATTTGTAATATTGTAGAGACTTGGTCGGGCCAAATGTTGGATTTCTTTAAGGGATCATAAAGTTAGACGACAAACAACAAATTCCTAGGGGGAGTCCACAACAGAACCCCTTGTTGCTCCAGAAAGTCTGGGTTAAGTGATGACCTGCCGGTTGTTATTTAACTCAGTAGGACAGTTGGGGCACCTCTCTGGCATTCCCCAGAGAGGGTGACCCCCCCAGCTCAACTCCCTGAGATCTTCCAGATTTGCAGAGAGGATTAGAGAGACACATTCCAAACACCTCAAAGAAACTCTCTAGGATGAGCAGGACTGAACTGCCCAATTTGTATCTCTATATATATCTATCTATGTGTGTATTCCTCCCTAATCACTTGATACTCTGCCATAGTTATTGCGTGCATTTCAGTGTCATCGAAGTTTAACTGTTATTTCATGACGGATATACACTAACGAATGAATAACCATGTGCCTTACTTCATCTCTCTCTCGTGTGTGGTATCAAAATGATCCACAAATTATTTCCTAAATAATGATGCACAGTACGTAGTCATGGCGTGCATCATACTCACTTTACAATAAGTTTATGTGTTCGGTGCAAACAGGACATAATGCCATACCTGTGTAAATCAAAGTCACAGGGAGAGACAAAGGAAATTTTTCCCGCGCACCCATGGCCCCTCATCATTGGCCAAAGTGACCTAACAGAGGCGTGGTAGCTGTGTCTTTAAGACCGACATGCAGCGGATAACTCGTTGCTCAGAAACTTCGAAATCTATCCAACTTCGTGGGACCTGCCCCTTCTTCAGGACAGACTTTCCGGCAACTTTACTTCTGCAGACTTCGACACTTCTCGCGAAACTTCGCTCTCAGAACTGACTTTGCGAATCCACCGGGACACTCTTTCTCTGCGCACCAGGATTCTTGTCGACGCAACTAACTGTTCAATGCAAGTATCGCAATTCAACAGCGCTTAAGCATTGCCCCTTGGCTACCAAGGTGACCTTTTGTAGAGAAACCAGGTGGTTTGTGTTCTGCTGATTTAATGTGCCACTCTTTACCCTTTACTCTGATTTTTCTATGTTTTCTCTTGTATGCGTGTGTATGTGTTTGTTAGTTAATCAATATCGTATTTCAGTAGCTTGGTCAATAAATATTCATTTGTATTCACTCATGATTGTCTCTGCTTAATGCTCATAACACATCCCTTAAACTGTGCGATACTGTTACCGGCTCTGTATGTATTACTGTATTGGGCATGGACCGTTGTTAATCATGGCCAGAAGAATAATGCGTTTATTGCACCAGGTAATGCTACAAAATACATATAGTTAGGTGTTTTAGGAAGGGCTGAGCCTCAACGATTACAAAGAATACCTTTATGGGTTTAAGACTTTAAGCACTACTATACACTATACTATACTATACACTATACAACAATACACCCCAAAAAATTGGTAATTGCATTAGTTTTGCAGTCTGCAGATTTGTACCATTACATAATTTACATGTGACATTGACATTTTTGTCATCCTTTCTCCCTATGAAATTAAAATAATGGCTGTAGTTTCAGATCATGATCTGCGCACACGCAGGATGATTTATAAAAATAGATAAGAAGGATTGGTTGGATTTTTTTTTCATTTCGAATCATCAGCGATTGTGATGAAAGAAAATGAGTAACTAGCCATATTTTTGGATGGTAAATGTAACATTATTACATTTTTACATGAATTATTATTACAATTGTATTTGCAATAACATTAACAAAGATCAATGTACTTTTATCTATAAGTATTTTTACTCAAGTAGTGGATTTGTGTACTTTGTCCACCTGTACTTTGGTATTCAGTCAGTAGTGTTTCGGTGGATTTCGCTCATAGATCAACATCCACAACCACTTAAAAGATATGAAAAAGCAAAGCACATTGCACAAATAAAAACTATTGACAGCGAGAGTCAGGAATTGCATGCTCTTGAAACAGCACTGGAAGCAGAATAACTGTTGTCTGAATAATATCTGGCATTAACAAGAACTTTTTGAGCCTCATAATGGCAACTTTCTAGGAAAAGTGGAGCTCATGGCACAGTTTAACCTTATAAGGAGTGAACACCTGAGAATAAATGAAAAAAGCCTCAATGAACAGCAATCCTTTGTGCTTCACATTGTGAATAGTGAGTCATTGGTAGGAGCAAATATTGCACTGGCAAAGAATTTGTCTGTGTGGATGATGCAGAAAAAATGCCCAACTAAGCAACATAACAGTTTCAGATTTATCATTTCAGATTGTCGTGGTCAATCCTACAACAATGGCAATAATAAGATGGTACTCAGGCAGAGAGTCCAGAAAACACTGTTTTGGAGCAACAACAAGGCCCTGCGTGTCATTCACTGGATTGGTTGTGGCAGATGCTGCCAAGGCATTTGTGCTTTATGTGACATTTTTTGGCATTCTTCAGTGTCTTTATAACTGTAACGAAGGCAGTAAGGCAAAGAGGCAGCGGATCCAAATGCAGTATTTTATTATTGTAATAATCCAAAGATAGGGGAACCAGGAGCACAGGAAAAATCCAGATATAGAACCAACAGAACATACACCGACAGACAAACCAAGACTGGAACAAAAGCGTATATATACACAGAATAACAAGCAGGAGGCGAGTCTGAAAAGCATCATGGGAAATGTAGTGTGAATGATGGCAAGAGTCCAGAACAGAGGAGCAGAACAGGACAAAGACAGGGACACACACACACAGGAATCATGACAATAACATCTTCAGCTCATCACCACAACGCTGGTCAATCTTGCAAAGCGAAGTGCAGCGTACTGTCAAACATTTGTCAACAAGATGGGAATGTCACATTGACAGTGTGAAAGCATATCACACAGTTGACTGAGATGGTGTAGACCTTAACTGCACTTGGTGAACATGCAGCAGAAAAGAAGGATGGAAAGACATTGTTTACGTTGTGGTCTGCAGGGTCCCAAAATTAACTGTAATGTTCTCAAAATAAAATATCATTTTTTCCAGGAATACAGAGATGGTGGACTCTTATCAGCTCAAACACATGCAAGGGAAATCGCTGAAAAGATTGAAATTGACATTACCTTTGCTTTTGCACTAAAGGAATAATGCATGTTTCTTTATGAGGAAAGAGAAGAGGCTCAGTTGACACCAGCAAAATAAATCTAGATTTTTTTAATTAATTGGACCTGTATTGGTACCAGCTAGACCTCATTTACACACACAACTGCACACACAAGTAACACCACTGCACACCTCAGATAACTTATTCATCATCCTTAACGTCATTCTAACTCCTCCAGTCACTACACAAACTTCTCCAGAGTTCTCCTTTCGTCGCAACCTATGCTAACTCTCTCCTTTCTGTTTTTCCTCTGTAGTCTCATCCACACTTCCTCCCACTAATCAGTCCTCATCACTAGATACTAACGCTGCTACCGACACTTTTCTCCACCCTAACATCATACCTAGACAGTTACCTAGGCGCCACCTGCGCCCTGGCTATCAGATGTTCTTTGTGAGCATCGATCCAGACTCAAGGCTGCGGAAAGGAGGCGATGCAAATCAAAAGATCCAGTGGATCTAAAGATGTATCAATCTCTCCTCTCTTACTTCTCCACTAATGTCTCCAGTGCTAAATCAACTTACTAGCAAAACAAACACTCCAGACTCATCTTAAAAGAAATACATTACTTACAGTTTAAATGATCCTTGTTTGGTCCAAAAGAGTTGGCACATAAATTTGCATTGACATGAATAGGACATTGGTTTAAAATAAACAATCCATTTCTTTCTGACATCCTTTATAAGCATGTGCAAAGATGCTTGTTTTCCAAAGCCAGGTACAGCACAGCATTTGGCTGACATTTTACAGCGGTCACAATTGTATTTGAGTTAAACAAGCCACACGTTCCTCCAAATAATCCTCTGTAGTCTGTAACAAACCCTAGAATGCCTTTCCCTGAATTTATGAAAACTAAGTTCCTCCAGAGAGAACTTGACACCATAAAACAACACGTAAAGGAGTAAGAACAGCAGAAACGATAAAGGCTTGAATCCCCACATGAATGCTGCTTTTTGTAACATGGAATTGAAAAATGTCCAAATATACACACAGGCTTTGTCGGAGTTGCTGGAAAATATGTTTATTGTCCTGCTAACATCTTTTCTTTTTAAAAAGAGCAGGGCATGGATAAAGAAATGACCAGGAAAGAGTTTCAGGAGTCTACTTTTTATTGTATAAAAAAGAAGTGTGACAAAATAAAGAAAATGGCAAAAATGGAAGTCCCTTTGCTTCTGTTTTTCTTTCAAAGTGTAAAAAAATTATGGAGAAATACTATTTGGTATGAAAACCATTGGCAAGCCATACGTTTCAAGAGGAACTGCAGTGAAAAGCAGCCGATCAGACAGCTTTTGCAGACCACATTGGCTGCATAGCAAGCCACATTTCTGAAGAGGATCATCTACTTACATTGCCTGGAAATCAGAGCTAGGCCTCCACCAGAAAACCACTCTACAAGTAAAACAACAACAATACTACTAAGCTGTGCCTCACACCACACATCTTTTAAAACTTAACAAAAAGTGCATCAATTTCTAAAATGATAAGTTTGATAATAGCCATTGTCAAGACACACCTTTCAAATGTTACCACAGTGGAAATCAGCTGAGCAAACAGCTTTAGGAAAAGACAACAGCTACACAGAGAGCTTTAACAGCTGCACAGTTTCAACAGCAACATCTCTGACCAAAAGGATTAATCCATCTGTATTGATACACTTGTATGGTGTGAGGCACAGCGCTTTAAATATAAACAGAATGAATTAATCATTGCAAATATAGAACTGATCCAACACAGTTCAGTTTAGTACAGTAATGTGCAAAATATTCTTACCAGCTTTGCCACATTCCTCAAAAGTGAGTGTCCTGCATGCCTGAGATGTGTCTACCTTGTGGCCCTCTTCTGAAAATGAGGCCCATTGTACAAGTGGATGATAATAAATGTAAAACACTAATGTAAAACAAACACAGACGCCTGACATAACACACACCTGTAGCTGAAACACTTGTCTTTGTTTGTATGGAAGCTGCAAGAAACATCAACTCCTTAGGAGAGACGACAAAAAAAACAATTATTATTTACCCCCACAGTATATAAAAATGACATGTTTGATCCGAGAGGCAGTAATACAATGTCTTTACCATCAGCTGGTGATTTACTTTTAGCTCCAGCAAGTGGTTTGGAAAGGACAGCAGAAGATTCTGTAAAACAAAATCGTGTTAGTAATATAATTATGCATAAGCGATCTGCTTACCTTAATAATATAGATGAAAAGGATGCATCATGCTTTCTCAAAGAATATCATAAACAATACAGACTGAGGCAGGAACTGGGAAAAGGCAAAATGCCAACAAAATACATTTCCTCATGTGTTAGTAAACAGAACTATTTATAACTTTGCAATAAAAGTGAGTACTTACCCAGTTGTATCAGTTCATCGCTGCTGCAGTTTGTACATCTGTGTCCCTTCAAAACATTTTTTCCCCATTATAAAGGAAGCATAACCATCAGCCCTGCTGTTCCAAATCTCCCGCAATGTACTCTTGACCCGAGCACCAAAACCAACTAGCTGTTCACCCTTGGATGAGGTCACTGAAGCAGCTGGAGTTCTTGACACATAGCTAAGAAGAGACATAATTGGAAAACTTATGCTTCCTCTGTGCAAACGAAAGCCGACAAGATGTATTCAGTTTCTGCAGTAGCTCCTAGAGCATCAGACTCAGGGCAGCATTGTTTTTAATTCATTGATTCCATGCTGAAGACATGCTCCAAAGCCAGGCAATGCAAGTAGGATGTTCCTCTTGATCAAAAATATGTATGATTAAGCTCTATGTGCAGCTGATGTGACTTCCAAAAACTATCTGATCAGCTGTTTTTCATTGCAGTCCCTCTTGAAACGTGTGGAATGCCATCTGACCTTCGTCCTATCACGTGAGGTGGGAGGGGCAGATTCAGAGGCGGCTTCCACGGGCAGCATTGGTGGTTCAGTGGTAGAATTTCGCCTGCCACGCGGGAGACCCGGGTCCGATTCCCGCCAATGCAGACAGCTTAAACTTTATGGTCAACACGGATGGATTACTTCCTTTTGGTCAGAGTTGTGGCTGTTGAAACTCTCTGTGTAGCTGCTTTGTTCTCCAAAATCTGTCTGCTCAGCTGGATTCCACTGGAGTTTCTTTTGTATGGTGTGCTTTGACAATGGCTATAATCAAACTTATCATTTCATAAATTGATACACTCGTGTGGTGTGAGGCACAGCTCATAGAGGATCCTTTTCTTGACAATACAGTTGTTGTTGTACTTGTAGAGTCATTGATTACGCTGGTGAAGGCCTGGCTCTGTTTGCCATGCAATGCAAGTAGAATGCATGGTCAGCTTGGTCAGCAACCGACACGCCTTCAGTTTCTGTAGTGTAGTGGTTATCACGTTAAGCCTAACACGCGAAAGGTCCTCGGTTCGAAACCGAGCAGAAACAACGAGTGGCTTTTACCATGAAACAACTCCTTTGTTGTTCATCTGGAACGTTGCTGCTTATAGTATAAACCCGTTCAATGTTTCATGTAGCAGTGAGTCTCAGCCTCTCTTGTTTGATCTGGATTCTTAACAGTCAGAGCAGATGCCCTCACTTTCCCAGCAGTCTCTAAAGCATTTCAGGGCAGCTTTTTCGTTGTTTCATTAGCAGAGCCCTTGGTTCTATATTCCGCTTTTGTTTACATATGTTCTTTGTCGGTTTCACAGTAGCCCCTAGAGGATCTGACTGAGGGCAGCATTGTTTTTAACTCATTGGTTCCATGCTGAAGACCAGGCTCCAAAGCCAGGCAAAGCAAGTAGGATGTTCCTCTTGATCAGAAATATGTATGACTAGGCTCTATGTGCAGTTAATGTGGCTTCCAAAATCTGATCAGCTGTTTTTCACTGCAGTCCCTCTCGAAACGTGTGGAACAACCGGCCGGAGCTTCATCCAATTCACGTGTGGTAGTAGGGGCAGACACAGAGGCAGCTGACTAGGGCAGCATTGGTTGTTCAGTGGTAGAATTCTCGCCTGCCACGCTGAGACCCGGATCCGATTCCCCGCCAATGCAAATGGTTTAATTCCTTTGGTCAATACCGGGCGGGTTGATTATAGGGTTGCTTTCTGCGCAGATTTTAATGGCTCTAGAAGATATGTGGCCAGCAGTTTTTTCACAAGTCTTTCTTGAAACCACCAGGGTCAACATTTGAACTTTTTGGATAACATGTTTCTACAGATTGAAGTATTTTCTCTTCCTTCCACATATTTTCTAATTAAAAATCTCTCTTTCTCAATGGAATCCCGCTTTGCCCAGATTTGCACTGGGGATCTTTCATGTGTAAAGTGAAAGTGATAATCACTGGCAAACATGCGGCATACAGGGAAAACTGTGATTCGCCTGTGGAAACAAAAGATCGTGGAGAGGTCTTCAGTTTCTGTAGTGTAGTGGCTATCACGTTCACCTCACGCTGAAAGGTCCTCGGTTCGAAACCGAGCAGAAACAACGTGAGGCTTTTAACGCGAGACACAACTCCTTTGTTGTTCTTCTGGAACGTTGCTGCTTGTAGTACAAACGTACTTCAACGTTACATGAAACTGTGAATCTCAACCTCTCTTTTTGACCTGGATTCTTGACAGAGCTGCAAAGTACGGTGAAGATGCCTCAGTTTCCCAGCAGTCTCTAGAGGATTTTAGAACAGCTATGTTGTTGTTTCATTTGTAGAGCCCTTGATTCCATGTTGGTTACATATGTTCTTTGTCAAAGTACAAAATACCTGTTGTGTGAGGCACAGTTTGTAGAGGATCGTTTTCACGGTAGCACCTAGGGGATCAGACTCAGGGAAGCATTTTGCTGCTCCAAAGCCAGGCAATGTAAGTAAGATGTCCCTCTTGATCAGAAATATGTATGATAAAGCTCTATGTGCAGCCGACGTGGCTTCCAACAGCTATCTGATCAGCTGTTTTCACTGCAGTCCCTCTTGTAATGCCTGAGAATTATTTTCTCTTCTTTCCATAGGATTTCTAAAGAAAAATCTCTCTTTCTAAAGAGGAATCCCGCTTTTGCCGAGTTTTGCCCTGGGGATCTTTCATGCGTGAAGTGAATGTGATAATCACTGGCAATTATGTGGCATACTTGGAAAACTTCTGCTTCGTCTGTGCAAACAAAAGCCGATAAACACGTATTCTGTTTCTATAGTGTAGTGGTAATCACGTTCGCCTTACACGCGTAAGGTCCTCGGTTCGAAACCGGGCAGAAACAATGGGAGGCTTATGACATGACATGACATGAAACGACTCCTTTGTTGTTCAACAGGAAAGTTGCTGCTTGTACTATAAACCCATTTCAACGTAACTGTGAATCACAGCCTCTCTTGTTCGATTCATGACACAGTTTCTTTTATCAAAGAACAAAATACCTGTTGTGTGAGGCACAGTTTGTAGAGGATCGTTTTCACAGTAGCTCCTAGAGCATCAGACTCAGGGCAGCATTGTTTTTAATTCATTGATTCCATGCTGAAGACATGCTCCAAAGCCAGGCAATGCAAGTAGGATGTTCCTCTTGATCAAAAATATGTATGATTAAGCTCTATGTGCAGCCGAAGTGACTTCCAAAAGCTATCTGATCAGCTGTTTTTCATTGCAGTCCCTCTTGAAACGTGCGGAATGCCATCTGACCTTCGTCCTATCACGTGAGGTGGGAGGGGCAGATTCAGAGGCGGCTTCCACGGGCAGCATTGGTGGTTCAGTGGTAGAATTCTCGCCTGCCACGCGGGAGACCCGGGTCCGATTCCCGCCAATGCAGACAGCTTAAACTTTTTGCGGTCAACACGGATGGATTACTCCTTTTGGTCAGAGTTGTGGCTGCTGAAACTCTCTGTGTAGCTGCTTTGTTCTCCAAAATCTGTCTGCTCAGCTGGATTCCACTGGAGTTTCTTTTGTATGGTGTGCTTTGACAATGGCTATAATCAAACTTATCATTTCATAAATTGATACACTCGTGTGGTGTGAGGCACAGCTCATAGAGGATCCTTTTCTTGACAATACAGTTGTTGTTGTACTTGTAGAGTCATTGATTACGCGGTGAAGGCCTGGCTCTGTTTGCCATGCAATGCAAGTAGAATGCATGGTCAGCTTGATCAGCAACCGACACGCCTTCAGTTTCTGTAGTGTAGTGGTTATCACGTTCAGCCTAACACGCCGAAAGGTCCTCGGTTCGAAACCGAGCAGAAACAACGAGTGGCTTTTACCATGAAACAACTCCTTTGTTGTTCATCTGGAACGTTGCTGCTTATAGTATAAACCCGTTCAATGTTTCATGTAGCAGTGAGTCTCAGCCTCTCTTGTTTGATCTGGATTCTTAACAGTCAGAGCAGATGCCTCACTTTCCCAGCAGTCTCTAAAGCATTTCAGGGCAGCTTTTTCGTTGTTTCATTAGCAGAGCCCTTGGTTCTATATTCCGTTTTTGTTTACATATGTTCTTTGTCGGTTTCACAGTAGCCCCTAGAGGATCTGACTGAGGGCAGCATTGTTTTTAACTCATTGGTTCCATGCTGAAGACCAGGCTCCAAAGCCAGGCAAAGCAAGTAGGATGTTCCTCTTGATCAGAAATATGTATGACTAGGCTCTATGTGCAGTTAATGTGGCTTCCAAAATCTGATCAGCTGTTTTTCACTGCAGTCCCTCTCGAAACGTGTGGAACACCGTCGGAGCTTCATCCAATTACGTGTGGTAGTAGGGGCAGACACAGAGGCAGCTGACTAGGGCAGCATTGGTTGTTCAGTGGTAGAATTCTCGCCTGCCACGCGGGAGACCCGGATCCGATTCCCGGCCAATGCAAATGGCTTAATTCCTTTGGTCAATACCGGCGGGTTGCTTTCTGCGCAGATTTTAATGGCTCTAGAAGATATGTGGCCAGCAGTTTTTTCACAAGTCTTTCTTGAAACCACCAGGGTCAACATTTGAACTTTTTTGGATAACATGTTTCTACAGATTGAAGTATTTTCTCTTCCTTCCACATATTTTCTAATTAAAAATCTCTCTTTCTCAATGGAATCCCGCTTTGCCCAGATTTGCACTGGGGATCTTTCATGTGTAAAGTGAAAGTGATAATCACTGGCAAACATGCGGCATACAGGGAAAACTGTGATTCGTCTGTGGAAACAAAAGATCGTGGAGAGGTCTTCAGTTTCTGTAGTGTAGTGGCTATCACGTTCGCCTCACACGCGAAAGGTCCTCGGTTCGAAACCGAGCAGAAACAACGTGAGGCTTTTAACGCGAGACACAACTCCTTTGTTGTTCTTCTGAAACGTTGCTGCTTGTAGTACAAACGCATTTCAACGTTACATGAAACTGTGAATCTCAACCTCTCTTTTTGACCTGGATTCTTGACAGAGCTGCAAAGTACGGTGAAGATGCCTCAGTTTCCCAGCAGTCTCTAGAGGATTTTAGAACAGCTATGTTGTTGTTTCATTTGTAGAGCCCTTGATTCCATGTTGGTTACATATGTTCTTTGTCAAAGTACAAAATACCTGTTGTGTGAGGCACAGTTTGTAGAGGATCGTTTTCACGGTAGCACCTAGGGGATCAGACTCAGGGAAGCATTTTGCTGCTCCAAAGCCAGGCAATGTAAGTAAGATGTCCCTCTTGATCAGAAATATGTATGATAAAGCTCTATGTGCAGCCGACGTGGCTTCCAACAGCTATCTGATCAGCTGTTTTCACTGCAGTCCCTCTTGTAATGCCTGAGAATTATTTTTCTTCTTTCCATAGGATTTCTAAAGAAAAATCTCTCTTTCTAAAGAGGAATCCCGCTTTTGCCGAAGTTTTGCCCTGGGGATCTTTCATGCGTGAAGTGAATGTGATAATCACTGGCAATTATGTGGCATACTTGGAAAACTTCTGCTTCGTCTGTGCAAACAAAAGCCGATAAACACGTATTCTGTTTCTGTAGTGTAGTGGTAATCACGTTCAGCCTTACACGCGCGAAAGGTCCTCGGTTCGAAACCGGGCAGAAACAATGGGAGGCTTATGACATGACATGAAACGACTCCTTTGTTGTTCAACAGGAAAGTTGCTGCTTGTACTATAAACCCACTTCAACGTAACTGTGAATCACAGCCTCTCTTGTTCGATTCATGACACAGTTTCTTTTATCAAAGAACAAAATACCTGTTGTGTGAGGCACAGTTTGTAGAGGATCGTTTTCACAGTAGCTCCTAGAGCATCAGACTCAGGGCAGCATTGTTTTAATTCATTGATTCCATGCTGAAGACATGCTCCAAAGCCAGGCAATGCAAGTAGGATGTTCCTCTTGATCAAAAATATGTATGATTAAGCTCTATGTGCAGCCGAAGTGACTTCCAAAAGCTATCTGATCAGCTGTTTTTCATTGCAGTCCCTCTTGAAACGTGCGGAATGCCATCTGACCTTCGTCCTATCACGTGAGGTGGGAGGGGCAGATTCAGAGGCGGCTTCCACGGGCAGCATTGGTGGTTCAGTGGTAGAATTCTCGCCTGCCACGCGGGAGACCCGGTCCGATTCCCCGCCAATGCAGACAGCTTAAACTTTGCGGTCAACACACGGATGGATTACTCCTTTTGGTCAGAGTTGTGGCTGTTGAAACTCTCTGTGTAGCTGCTTTGTTCTCCAAAATCTGTCTGCTCAGCTGGATTCCACTGGAGTTTCTTTTGTATGGTGTGCTTTGACAATGGCTATAATCAAACTTATCATTTCATAAATTGATACACTCGTGTGGTGTGAGGCACAGCTCATAGAGGATCCTTTTCTTGACAATACAGTTGTTGTTGTACTTGTAGAGTCATTGATTACGCGGTGAAGGCCTGGCTCTGTTTGCCATGCAATGCAAGTAGAATGCATGGTCAGCTTGGTCAGCAACCGACACGTCTTCAGTTTCTGTAGTGTAGTGGTTATCACGTTCGCCTAACACGCGAAAGGTCCTCGGTTCGAAACCGAGCAGAAACAACGAGTGGCTTTTACCATGAAACAACTCCTTTGTTGTTCATCTGGAACGTTGCTGCTTATAGTATAAACCCGTTCAATGTTTCATGTAGCAGTGAGTCTCAGCCTCTCTTGTTTGATCTGGATTCTTAACAGTCAGAGCAGATGCCTCACTTTCCCAGCAGTCTCTAAAGCATTTCAGGGCAGCTTTTTCGTTGTTTCATTAGCAGAGCCCTTGGTTCTATATTCCGTTTTTGTTTACATATGTTCTTTGTCGGTTTCACAGTAGCCCCTAGAGGATCTGACTGAGGGCAGCATTGTTTTTAACTCATTGGTTCCATGCTGAAGACCAGGCTCCAAAGCCAGGCAAAGCAAGTAGGATGTTCCTCTTGATCAGAAATATGTATGACTAGGCTCTATGTGCAGTTAATGTGGCTTCCAAAATCTGATCAGCTGTTTTTCACTGCAGTCCCTCTCGAAACGTGTGGAACACCGTCGGAGCTTCATCCAATCACGTGTGGTAGTAGGGGCAGACACAGAGGCAGCTGACTAGGGCAGCATTGGTTGTTCAGTGGTAGAATTCTCGCCTGCCACGCGGGAGACCCGGATCCGATTTCCGGCCAATGCAAATGGCTTAATTCCTTTGGTCAATACCGGCGGGTTGATTATAGGGGTTGCTTTCTGCGCAGATTTTAATGGCTCTAGAAGATATGTGGCCAGCAGTTTTTTCACAAGTCTTTCTTGAAACCACCAGGGTCAACATTTGAACTTTTTTGGATAACATGTTTCTACAGATTGAAGTATTTTCTCTTCCTTCCACATATTTTCTAATTAAAAATCTCTCTTTCTCAATGGAATCCCGCTTTGCCCAGATTTGCACTGGGGATCTTTCATGTAAAGTGAAAGTGATAATCACTGGCAAACATGCGCATACAGGGAAAACTGTGATTCGTCTGTGGAAACAAAAGATCGTGGAGAGGTCTTCAGTTTCTGTAGTGTAGTGGCTATCACGTTCGCCTCACACGCGAAAGGTCCTCGGTTCGAAACCGAGCAGAAACAACGTGAGGCTTTTAACGCGAGACACAACTCCTTTGTTGTTCTTCTGGAACGTTGCTGCTTGTAGTACAAACGTACTTCAACGTTACATGAAACTGTGAATCTCAACCTCTCTTTTTGACCTGGATTCTTGACAGAGCTGCAAAGTACGGTGAAGATGCCTCAGTTTCCCAGCAGTCTCTAGAGGATTTTAGAACAGCTATGTTGTTGTTTCATTTGTAGAGCCCTTGATTCCATGTTGGTTACATATGTTCTTTGTCAAAGTACAAAATACCTGTTGTGTGAGGCACAGTTTGTAGAGGATCGTTTTCACGGTAGCACCTAGGGGATCAGACTCAGGGAAGCATTTTGCTGCTCCAAAGCCAGGCAATGTAAGTAAGATGTCCCTCTTGATCAGAAATATGTATGATAAAGCTCTATGTGCAGCCGACGTGGCTTCCAACAGCTATCTGATCAGCTGTTTTCACTGCAGTCCCTCTTGTAATGCCTGAGAATTATTTTCTCTTCTTTCCATAGGATTTCTAAAGAAAAATCTCTCTTTCTAAAGAGGAATCCCGCTTTGCCGAAGTTTTGCCCTGGGGATCTTTCATGCGTGAAGTGAATGTGATAATCACTGGCAATTATGTGGCATACTTGGAAAACTTCTGCTTCGTCTGTGCAAACAAAAGCCGATAAACACGTATTCTGTTTCTGTAGTGTAGTGGTAATCACGTTCGCCTTACACGCGTAAGGTCCTCGGCTCGAAACTGGGCAGAAACAATGGGAGGCTTAAGACATGACATGAAACGACTCCTTTGTTGTTCAACAGGAAAGTTGCTGCTTGTACTATAAACCCACTTCAACGTAACTGTGAATCACAGCCTCTCTTGTTCGATTCATGACACAGTTTCTTTTATCAAAGAACAAAATACCTGTTGTGTGAGGCACAGTTTGTAGAGGATCGTTTTCACAGTAGCTCCTAGAGCATCAGACTCAGGGCAGCATTGTTTTTAATTCATTGATTCCATGCTGAAGACATGCTCCAAAGCCAGGCAATGCAAGTAGGATGTTCCTCTTGATCAAAAATATGTATGATTAAGCTCTATGTGCAGCCGAAGTGACTTCCAAAAGCTATCTGATCAGCTGTTTTTCATTGCAGTCCCTCTTGAAACGTGCGGAATGCCATCTGACCTTCGTCCTATCACGTGAGGTGGGAGGGGCAGATTCAGAGGCGGCTTCCACGGGCAGCATTGGTGGTTCAGTGGTAGAATTCTCGCCTGCCACGCGGGAGACCCGGGTCCGATTCCCGGCCAATGCAGACAGCTTAAACTTTGCGGTCAACACGGATGGATTACTCCTTTTGGTCAGAGTTGTGGCTGCTGAAACTCTCTGTGTAGCTGCTTTGTTCTCCAAAATCTGTCTGCTCAGCTGGATTCCACTGGAGTTTCTTTTGTATGGTGTGCTTTGACAATGGCTATAATCAAACTTATCATTTCATAAATTGATACACTCGTGTGGTGTGAGGCACAGCTCATAGAGGATCCTTTTCTTGACAATACAGTTGTTGTTGTACTTGTAGAGTCATTGATTACGCGGTGAAGGCCTGGCTCTGTTTGCCATGCAATGCAAGTAGAATGCATGGTCAGCTTGATCAGCAACCGACACGCCTTCAGTTTCTGTAGTGTAGTGGTTATCACGCTCGCCTAACACGCGAAAGGTCCTCGGTTCGAAACCGAGCAGAAACAACGAGTGGCTTTTACCATGAAACAACTCCTTTGTTGTTCATCTGGAACGTTGCTGCTTATAGTATAAACCCGTTCAATGTTTCATGTAGCAGTGAGTCTCAGCCCTCTTGTTTGATCTGGATTCTTAACAGTCAGAGCAGATGCCTCACTTTCCCAGCAGTCTCTAAAGCATTTCAGGGCAGCTTTTTCGTTGTTTCATTAGCAGAGCCCTTGGTTCTATATTCCGCTTTTTGTTTACATATGTTCTTTGTCGGTTTCACAGTAGCCCCTAGAGGATCTGACTGAGGGCAGCATTGTTTTTAACTCATTGGTTCCATGCTGAAGACCAGGCTCCAAAGCCAGGCAAAGCAAGTAGGATGTTCCTCTTGATCAGAAATATGTATGACTAGGCTCTATGTGCAGTTAATGTGGCTTCCAAAATCTGATCAGCTGTTTTTCACTGCAGTCCCTCTCAAACGTGTGGAACACCGCCGGAGCTTCATCCAATCACGTGTGGTAGTAGGGGCAGACACAGAGGCAGCTGACTAGGGCAGCATTGGTTGTTCAGTGGTAGAATTCTCGCCTGCCACGCGGGAGACCCGGATCCGATTCCCGCCAATGCAAATGGCTTAATTCCTTTGGTCAATACCGGCGGGTTGATTATAGGGTTGCTTTCTGCGCAGATTTTAATGGCTCTAGAAGATATGTGGCCAGCAGTTTTTCACAAGTCTTTCTTGAAACCACCAGGGTCAACATTTGAACTTTTTGGATAACATGTTTCTACAGATTGAAGTATTTTCTCTTCCTTCCACATATTTTCTAATTAAAAATCTCTCTTTCTCAATGGAATCCCGCTTTGCCCAGTTTGCACTGGGGATCTTTCATGTGTAAAGTGAAAGTGATAATCACTGGCAAACATGCGCATACAGGGAAAACTGTGATTCGTCTGTGGAAACAAAAGATCGTGGAGAGGTCTTCAGTTTCTGTAGTGTAGTGGCTATCACGTTCGCCTCACATCGCCGAAAGGTCCTCGGTTCGAAACCGAGCAGAAACAACGTGAGGCTTTTAACGCCGAGACACAACTCCTTTGTTGTTCTTCTGGAACGTTGCTGCTTGTAGTACAAACGTACTTCAACGTTACATGAAACTGTGAATCTCAACCTCTCTTTTTGACCTGGATTCTTGACAGAGCTGCAAAGTACGGTGAAGATGCCTCAGTTTCCCAGCAGTCTCTAGAGGATTTTAGAACAGCTATGTTGTTGTTTCATTTGTAGAGCCCTTGATTCCATGTTGGTTACATATGTTCTTTGTCAAAGTACAAAATACCTGTTGTGTGAGGCACAGTTTGTAGAGGATCGTTTTCACGGTAGCACCTAGGGGATCAGACTCAGGGAAGCATTTTGCTGCTCCAAAGCCAGGCAATGTAAGTAAGATGTCCCTCTTGATCAGAAATATGTATGATAAAGCTCTATGTGCAGCCGACGTGGCTTCCAACAGCTATCTGATCAGCTGTTTTCACTGCAGTCCCTCTTGTAATGCCTGAGAATTATTTTCTTCTTTCCATAGGATTTCTAAAGAAAAATCTCTTTCTAAAGAGGAATCCCGCTTTTGCCGAAGTTTTGCCCTGGGGATCTTTCATGCGTGAAGTGAATGTGATAATCACTGGCAATTATGTGGCATACTTGGAAAACTTCTGCTTCGTCTGTGCAAACAAAAGCCGATAAACACGTATTCTGTTTCTGTAGTGTAGTGGTAATCACGCTCGCCTTTACACGCCGAAAGGTCCTCGGTTCGAAACCGGGCAGAAACAATGGGAGGCTTATGACATGACATGAAACGACTCCTTTGTTGTTCAACAGGAAAGTTGCTGCTTGTACTATAAACCCACTTCAACGTAACTGTGAATCACAGCCTCACTTGTTCGATTCATGACACAGTTTCTTTTATCAAAGAACAAAATACCTGTTGTGTGAGGCACAGTTTGTAGAGGATCGTTTTCACAGTAGCTCCTAGAGCATCAGACTCAGGGCAGCATTGTTTTTAATTCATTGATTCCATGCTGAAGACATGCTCCAAAGCCAGGCAATGCAAGTAGGATGTTCCTCTTGATCAAAAATATGTATGATTAAGCTCTATGTGCAGCCGAAGTGACTTCCAAAAGCTATCTGATCAGCTGTTTTTCATTGCAGTCCCTCTTGAAACGTGCGGAATGCCATCTGACCTTCGTCCTATCACGTGAGGTGGGAGGGGCAGATTCAGAGGCGGCTTCCACGGGCAGCATTGGTGGTTCAGTGGTAGAATTCTCGCCTGCCACGCTGGAGACCCGGTCCGATTCCCGCCAATGCAGACAGCTTAAACTTTGCGGTCAACACGGATGGATTACTCCCTTTGGTCAGAGTTGTGGCTGTTGAAACTCTCTGTGTAGCTGCTTTGTTCTCCAAAATCTGTCTGCTCAGCTGGATTCCACTGGAGTTTCTTTTGTATGGTGTGCTTTGACAATGGCTATAATCAAACTTATCATTTCATAAATTGATACACTCGTGTGGTGTGAGGCACAGCTCATAGAGGATCCTTTTCTTGACAATACAGTTGTTGTTGTACTTGTAGAGTCATTGATTACGCGGTGAAGGCCTGGCTCTGTTTGCCATGCAATGCAAGTAGAATGCATGGTCAGCTTGATCAGCAACCGACACGTCTTCAGTTTCTGTAGTGTAGTGGTTATCACGTTCGCCTAACACGCGAAAGGTCCTCGGTTCGAAACCGAGCAGAAACAACGAGTGGCTTTTACCATGAAACAACTCCTTTGTTGTTCATCTGGAACGTTGCTGCTTATAGTATAAACCCGTTCAATGTTTCATGTAGCAGTGAGTCTCAGCCTCTCTTGTTTGATCTGGATTCTTAACAGTCAGAGCAGATGCCTCACTTTCCCAGCAGTCTCTAAAGCATTTCAGGGCAGCTTTTTCGTTGTTTCATTAGCAGAGCCCTTGGTTCTATATTCCGTTTTGTTTACATATGTTCTTTGTCGGTTTCACAGTAGCCCCTAGAGGATCTGACTGAGGGCAGCATTGTTTTTAACTCATTGGTTCCATGCTGAAGACCAGGCTCCAAAGCCAGGCAAAGCAAGTAGGATGTTCCTCTTGATCAGAAATATGTATGACTAGGCTCTATGTGCAGTTAATGTGGCTTCCAAAATCTGATCAGCTGTTTTTCACTGCAGTCCCTCTCGAAACGTGTGGAACACCGTCGGAGCTTCATCCAATCACGTGTGGTAGTAGGGGGCAGACACAGAGGCAGCTGACTAGGGCAGCATTGGTTGTTCAGTGGTAGAATTCTCGCCTGCCACGCGGGGAGACCGGATCCGATTCCGGCCAATGCAAATGGCTTAATTCCTTTGGTCAATACCGGCGGGTTGATTATAGGGGTTGCTTTCTGCGCAGATTTTAATGGCTCTAGAAGATATGTGGCCAGCAGTTTTTCACAAGTCTTTCTTGAAACCACCAGGGTCAACATTTGAACTTTTTTGGATAACATGTTTCTACAGATTGAAGTATTTTCTCTTCCTTCCACATATTTTCTAATTAAAAATCTCTCTTTCTCAATGGAATCCCGCTTTGCCCAGATTTGCACTGGGGATCTTTCATGTGTAAAGTGAAAGTGATAATCACTGGCAAACATGCGGCATACAGGGAAAACTGTGATTCGTCTGTGGAAACAAAAGATCGTGGAGAGGTCTTCAGTTTCTGTAGTGTAGTGGCTATCACGTTCGCCTCACACGCGAAAGGTCCTCGGTTGAAACCGAGCAGAAACAACGTGAGGCTTTTAACGCGAGACACAACTCCTTTGTTGTTCTTCTGGAACGTTGCTGCTTGTAGTACAAACGTACTTCAACGTTACATGAAACTGTGAATCTCAACCTCTCTTTTTTGACCTGGATTCTTGACAGAGCTGCAAAGTACGGTGAAGATGCCTCAGTTTCCCAGCAGTCTCTAGAGGATTTTAGAACAGCTATGTTGTTGTTTCATTTGTAGAGCCCTTGATTCCATGTTGGTTACATATGTTCTTTGTCAAAGTACAAAATACCTGTTGTGTGAGGCACAGTTTGTAGAGGATCGTTTTCACGGTAGCACCTAGGGGATCAGACTCAGGGAAGCATTTTGCTGCTCCAAAGCCAGGCAATGTAAGTAAGATGTCCCTCTTGATCAGAAATATGTATGATAAAGCTCTATGTGCAGCCGACGTGGCTTCCAACAGCTATCTGATCAGCTGTTTTCACTGCAGTCCCTCTTGTAATGCCTGAGAATTATTTTCTCTTCTTTCCATAGGATTTCTAAAGAAAAATCTCTCTTTCTAAAGAGGAATCCCGCTTTTGCCGAAGTTTTGCCCTGGGGATCTTTCATGCGTGAAGTGAATGTGATAATCACTGGCAATTATGTGGCATACTTGGAAAACTTCTGCTTCGTCTGTGCAAACAAAAGCCGATAAACACGTATTCTGTTTCTGTAGTGTAGTGGTAATCACGTCGCCTTACACGCGAAAGGTCCTCGGTCGAAACCGGGCAGAAACAATGGGAGGCTTATGACATGACATGAAACGACTCCTTTGTTGTTCAACAGGAAAGTTGCTGCTTGTACTATAAACCCACTTCAACGTAACTGTGAATCACAGCCTCTCTTGTTCGATTCATGACACAGTTTCTTTTATCAAAGAACAAAATACCTGTTGTGTGAGGCACAGTTTGTAGAGGATCGTTTTCACAGTAGCTCCTAGAGCATCAGACTCAGGGCAGCATTGTTTTTAATTCATTGATTCCATGCTGAAGACATGCTCCAAAGCCAGGCAATGCAAGTAGGATGTTCCTCTTGATCAAAAATATGTATGATTAAGCTCTATGTGCAGCCGAAGTGACTTCCAAAAGCTATCTGATCAGCTGTTTTTCATTGCAGTCCCTCTTGAAACGTGCGCGGAATGCCATCTGACCTTCGTCCTATCACGTGAGGTGGGAGGGGCAGATTCAGAGGCGGCTTCCACGGGCAGCATTGGTGGTTCAGTGGTAGAATTCTCGCCTGCCACGCGGGAGACCGGGTCCGATTCCCGCCAATGCAGACAGCTTAAACTTTGCGGTCAACACGGATGGATTACTCCTTTTGGTCAGAGTTGTGGCTGCTGAAACTCTCTGTGTAGCTGCTTTGTTCTCCAAAATCTGTCTGCTCAGCTGGATTCCACTGGAGTTTCTTTTGTATGGTGTGCTTTGACAATGGCTATAATCAAACTTATCATTTCATAAATTGATACACTCGTGTGGTGTGAGGCACAGCTCATAGAGGATCCTTTTCTTGACAATACAGTTGTTGTTGTACTTGTAGAGTCATTGATTACGCGGTGAAGGCCTGGCTCTGTTTGCCATGCAATGCAAGTAGAATGCATGGTCAGCTTGGTCAGCAACCGACACGTCTTCAGTTTCTGTAGTGTAGTGGTTATCACGTCCGCCTAACACGCGAAAGGTCCTCGGTTAGAAACCGAGCAGAAACAACGAGTGGCTTTTACCATGAAATAACTCCTTTGTTGTTCATCTGGAACGTTGCTGCTTATAGTATAAACCCGTTCAATGTTTCATGTAGCAGTGAGTCTCAGCCTCTCTTGTTTGATCTGGATTCTTAACAGTCAGAGCAGATGCCTCACTTTCCCAGCAGTCTCTAAAGCATTTCAGGGCAGCTTTTTCGTTGTTTCATTAGCAGAGCCCTTGGTTCTATATTCCGTTTTTGTTTACATATGTTCTTTGTCGGTTTCACAGTAGCCCCTAGAGGATCTGACTGAGGGCAGCATTGTTTTTAACTCATTGGTTCCATGCTGAAGACCAGGCTCCAAAGCCAGGCAAAGCAAGTAGGATGTTCCTCTTGATCAGAAATATGTATGACTAGGCTCTATGTGCAGTTAATGTGGCTTCCAAAATCTGATCAGCTGTTTTTCACTGCAGTCCCTCTCGAACGCGTGTGGAACACCGTCGGAGCTTCATCCAATCACGTGTGGTAGTAGGGGCAGACACAGAGGCAGCTGACTAGGGCAGCATTGGTTGTTCAGTGGTAGAATTCTCGCCTGCCACGCGGGAGACCCGGATCCGATTCCCGGCCAATGCAAATGGCTTAATTCCTTTGGTCAATACCGGCGGGTTGATTATAGGGGTTGCTTTCTGCGCAGATTTTAATGGCTCTAGAAGATATGTGGCCAGCAGTTTTTTCACAAGTCTTTCTTGAAACCACCAGGGTCAACATTTGAACTTTTTTGGATAACATGTTTCTACAGATTGAAGTATTTTCTCTTCCTTCCACATATTTTCTAATTAAAATCTCTCTTTCTCAATGGAATCCCGCTTTGCCCAGATTTGCACTGGGGATCTTTCATGTGTAAAGTGAAAGTGATAATCACTGGCAAACATGCGGCATACAGGGAAAACTGTGATTCGTCTGTGGAAACAAAAGATCGTGGAGAGGTCTTCAGTTTCTGTAGTGTAGTGGCTATCACGTTCGCCTCACACGCGAAAGGTCCTCGGTTCGAAACCGAGCAGAAACAACGTGAGGCTTTTAACGCGAGACACAACTCCTTTGTTGTTCTTCTGGAACGTTGCTGCTTGTAGTACAAACGTACTTCAACGTTACATGAAACTGTGAATCTCAACCTCTCTTTTTTGACCTGGATTCTTGACAGAGCTGCAAAGTACGGTGAAGATGCCTCAGTTTCCCAGCAGTCTCTAGAGGATTTTAGAACAGCTATGTTGTTGTTTCATTTGTAGAGCCCTTGATTCCATGTTGGTTACATATGTTCTTTGTCAAAGTACAAAATACCTGTTGTGTGAGGCACAGTTTGTAGAGGATCGTTTTCACGGTAGCACCTAGGGGATCAGACTCAGGGAAGCATTTTGCTGCTCCAAAGCCAGGCAATGTAAGTAAGATGTCCCTCTTGATCAGAAATATGTATGATAAAGCTCTATGTGCAGCCGACGTGGCTTCCAACAGCTATCTGATCAGCTGTTTTCACTGCAGTCCCTCTTGTAATGCCTGAGAATTATTTTCTCTTCTTTCCATAGGATTTCTAAAGAAAAATCTCTCTTTCTAAAGAGGAATCCCGCTTTTGCCGAGTTTTGCCCTGGGGATCTTTCATGCGTGAAGTGAATGTGATAATCACTGGCAATTATGTGGCATACTTGGAAAACTTCTGCTTCGTCTGTGCAAACAAAAAGCCGATAAACACGTATTCTGTTTCTGTAGTGTAGTGGTAATCACGTTAAGCCTTACACAAAAGGTCCTCGGTTCGAAACCGGGCAGAAACAATGGGAGGCTTATGACATGACATGAAACGACTCCTTTGTTGTTCAACAGGAAAGTTGCTGCTTGTACTATAAACCCACTTCAACGTAACTGTGAATCACAGCCTCTCTTGTTCGATTCATGACACAGTTTCTTTTATCAAAGAACAAAATACCTGTTGTGTGAGGCACAGTTTGTAGAGGATCGTTTTCACAGTAGCTCCTAGAGCATCAGACTCAGGGCAGCATTGTTTTTAATTCATTGATTCCATGCTGAAGACATGCTCCAAAGCCAGGCAATGCAAGTAGGATGTTCCTCTTGATCAAAAATATGTATGATTAAGCTCTATGTGCAGCCGAAGTGACTTCCAAAAGCTATCTGATCAGCTGTTTTTCATTGCAGTCCCTCTTGAAACGTGCGGAATGCCATCTGACCTTCGTCCTATCACGTGAGGTGGGAGGGGCAGATTCAGAGGCGGCTTCCACGGGCAGCATTGGTGGTTCAGTGGTAGAATTCTCGCCTGCCACGCGGGAGACCCGGGTCCGATTCCCGGCCAATGCAGACAGCTTAAACTTTGCGGTCAACACGGATGGATTACTCCTTTTGGTCAGAGTTGTGGCTGTTGAAACTCTCTGTGTAGCTGCTTTGTTCTCCAAAATCTGTCTGCTCAGCTGGATTCCACTGGAGTTTCTTTTGTATGGTGTGCTTTGACAATGGCTATAATCAAACTTATCATTTCATAAATTGATACACTCGTGTGGTGTGAGGCACAGCTCATAGAGGATCCTTTTCTTGACAATACAGTTGTTGTTGTACTTGTAGAGTCATTGATTACGCGGTGAAGGCCTGGCTCTGTTTGCCATGCAATGCAAGTAGAATGCATGGTCAGCTTGGTCAGCAACCGACACGTCTTCAGTTTCTGTAGTGTAGTGGTTATCACGTTCGCCTAACACGCGAAAGGTCCTCGGTTCGAAACCGAGCAGAAACAACGAGTGGCTTTTACCATGAAACAACTCCTTTGTTGTTCATCTGGAACGTTGCTGCTTATAGTATAAACCCGTTCAATGTTTCATGTAGCAGTGAGTCTCAGCCTCTCTTGTTTGATCTGGATTCTTAACAGTCAGAGCAGATGCCTCACTTTCCCAGCAGTCTCTAAAGCATTTCAGGGCAGCTTTTCGTTGTTTCATTAGCAGAGCCCTTGGTTCTATATTCCGTTTTTTGTTTACATATGTTCTTTGTCGGTTTCACAGTAGCCCCTAGAGGATCTGACTGAGGGCAGCATTGTTTTAACTCATTGGTTCCATGCTGAAGACCAGGCTCCAAAGCCAGGCAAAGCAAGTAGGATGTTCCTCTTGATCAGAAATATGTATGACTAGGCTCTATGTGCAGTTAATGTGGCTTCCAAAATCTGATCAGCTGTTTTTCACTGCAGTCCCTCTCGAAACGTGTGGAACACCGCCGGAGCTTCATCCAATCACGTGTGGTAGTAGGGGCAGACACAGAGGCAGCTGACTAGGGCAGCATTGGTTGTTCAGTGGTAGAATTCTCGCCTGCCGCGCGGGAGACCGGATCCGATTCCGGCCAATGCAAATGGCTTAATTCCTTTGGTCAATACCGGCGGGTTGATTATAGGGGTTGCTTTCTGCGCAGATTTTAATGGCTCTAGAAGATATGTGGCCAGCAGTTTTTCACAAGTCTTTCTTGAAACCACCAGGGTCAACATTTGAACTTTTTGGATAACATGTTTCTACAGATTGAAGTATTTTCTCTTCCTTCCACATATTTTCTAATTAAAAATCTCTCTTTCTCAATGGAATCCCGCTTTGCCCAGATTTGCACTGGGGATCTTTCATGTGTAAAGTGAAAGTGATAATCACTGGCAAACATGCGGCATACAGGGAAAACTGTGATTCGTCTGTGGAAACAAAAGATCGTGGAGAGGTCTTCAGTTTCTGTAGTGTAGTGGCTATCACGTTAAGCCTCTCACGCGAAAGGTCCTCGGTTGAAACCGAGCAGAAACAACGTGAGGCTTTTAACGCGAGACACAACTCCTTTGTTGTTCTTCTGGAACGTTGCTGCTTGTAGTACAAACGTACTTCAACGTTACATGAAACTGTGAATCTCAACCTCTCTTTTTGACCTGGATTCTTGACAGAGCTGCAAAGTACGGTGAAGATGCCTCAGTTTCCCAGCAGTCTCTAGAGGATTTTAGAACAGCTATGTTGTTGTTTCATTTGTAGAGCCCTTGATTCCATGTTGGTTACATATGTTCTTTGTCAAAGTACAAAATACCTGTTGTGTGAGGCACAGTTTGTAGAGGATCGTTTTCACGGTAGCACCTAGGGGATCAGACTCAGGGAAGCATTTTGCTGCTCCAAAGCCAGGCAATGTAAGTAAGATGTCCCTCTTGATCAGAAATATGTATGATAAAGCTCTATGTGCAGCCGACGTGGCTTCCAACAGCTATCTGATCAGCTGTTTTCACTGCAGTCCCTCTTGTAATGCCTGAGAATTATTTTCTCTTCTTTCCATAGGATTTCTAAAGAAAAATCTCTCTTTCTAAAGAGGAATCCCGCTTTTGCCGAGTTTTGCCCTGGGGATCTTTCATGCGTGAAGTGAATGTGATAATCACTGGCAATTATGTGGCATACTTGGAAAACTTCTGCTTCGTCTGTGCAAACAAAAGCCGATAAACACGTATTCTGTTTCTGTAGTGTAGTGGTAATCACGTTAAGCCTTTACACGCGAAAGGTCCTCGGTTCGAAACCGGGCAGAAACAATGGGAGGCTTATGATGACATGACATGAAACGACTCCTTTGTTGTTCAACAGGAAAGTTGCTGCTTGTACTATAAACCCACTTCAACGTAACTGTGAATCACAGCCTCACTTGTTCGATTCATGACACAGTTTCTTTTATCAAAGAACAAAATACCTGTTGTGTGAGGCACAGTTTGTAGAGGATCGTTTTCACAGTAGCTCCTAGAGCATCAGACTCAGGGCAGCATTGTTTTAATTCATTGATTCCATGCTGAAGACATGCTCCAAAGCCAGGCAATGCAAGTAGGATGTTCCTCTTGATCAAAAATATGTATGATTAAGCTCTATGTGCAGCCGAAGTGACTTCCAAAAGCTATCTGATCAGCTGTTTTTCATTGCAGTCCCTCTTGAAACGTGCGGAATGCCATCTGACCTTCGTCCTATCACGTGAGGTGGGAGGGGCAGATTCAGAGGCGGCTTCCACGGGCAGCATTGGTGGTTCAGTGGTAGAATTCTCGCCTGCCACGCGGGAGACCCGGGTCCGATTCCGCCAATGCAGACAGCTTAAACTTTGCGGTCAACACGGATGGATTACTCCTTTTGGTCAGAGTTGTGGCTGTTGAAACTCTCTGTGTAGCTGCTTTGTTCTCCAAAATCTGTCTGCTCAGCTGGATTCCACTGGAGTTTCTTTTGTATGGTGTGCTTTGACAATGGCTATAATCAAACTTATCATTTCATAAATTGATACACTCGTGTGGTGTGAGGCACAGCTCATAGAGGATCCTTTTCTTGACAATACAGTTGTTGTTGTACTTGTAGAGTCATTGATTACGCGGTGAAGGCCTGGCTCTGTTTGCCATGCAATGCAAGTAGAATGCATGGTCAGCTTGGTCAGCAACCGACACGTCTTCAGTTTCTGTAGTGTAGTGGTTATCACGTTAAGCCTAACACGCGAAAGGTCCTCGGTTCGAAACCGAGCAGAAACAACGAGTGGCTTTTACCATGAAACAACTCCTTTGTTGTTCATCTGGAACGTTGCTGCTTATAGTATAAACCCGTTCAATGTTTCATGTAGCAGTGAGTCTCAGCCTCTCTTGTTTGATCTGGATTCTTAACAGTCAGAGCAGATGCCTCACTTTCCCAGCAGTCTCTAAAGCATTTCAGGGCAGCTTTTTCGTTGTTTCATTAGCAGAGCCCTTGGTTCTATATTCCGTTTTGTTTACATATGTTCTTTGTCGGTTTCACAGTAGCCCCTAGAGGATCTGACTGAGGGCAGCATTGTTTTAACTCATTGGTTCCATGCTGAAGACCAGGCTCCAAAGCCAGGCAAAGCAAGTAGGATGTTCCTCTTGATCAGAAATATGTATGACTAGGCTCTATGTGCAGTTAATGTGGCTTCCAAAATCTGATCAGCTGTTTTTCACTGCAGTCCCTCTCGAAACGTGTGGAACACCGTCGGAGCTTCATCCAATTACGTGTGGTAGTAGGGGCAGACACAGAGGCAGCTGACTAGGGCAGCATTGGTTGTTCAGTGGTAGAATTCTCGCCTGCCACGCGGGAGACCCGGATCCGATTCCCGGCCAATGCAAATGGCTTAATTCCTTTGGTCAATACCGGCGGGTTGATTATAGGGGTTGCTTTCTGCGCAGATTTTAATGGCTCTAGAAGATATGTGGCCAGCAGTTTTTTCACAAGTCTTTCTTGAAACCACCAGGGTCAACATTTGAACTTTTTTGGATAACATGTTTCTACAGATTGAAGTATTTTCTCTTCCTTCCACATATTTTCTAATTAAAAATCTCTCTTTCTCAATGGAATCCCGCTTTGCCCAGATTTGCACTGGGGATCTTTCATGTGTAAAGTGAAAGTGATAATCACTGGCAAACATGCGGCATACAGGGAAAACTGTGATTCGTCTGTGGAAACAAAAGATCGTGGAGAGGTCTTCAGTTTCTGTAGTGTAGTGGCTATCACGTTAAGCCTCACACGCGAAAGGTCCTCGGTTGAAACCGAGCAGAAACAACGTGAGGCTTTTAAGCGAGACACAACTCCTTTGTTGTTCTTCTGGAACGTTGCTGCTTGTAGTACAAACGTACTTCAAGCGTTACATGAAACTGTGAATCTCAACCTCTCTTTTTGACCTGGATTCTTGACAGAGCTGCAAAGTACGGTGAAGATGCCTCAGTTTCCCAGCAGTCTCTAGAGGATTTTAGAACAGCTATGTTGTTGTTTCATTTGTAGAGCCCTTGATTCCATGTTGGTTACATATGTTCTTTGTCAAAGTACAAAATACCTGTTGTGTGAGGCACAGTTTGTAGAGGATCGTTTTCACGGTAGCACCTAGGGGATCAGACTCAGGGAAGCATTTTGCTGCTCCAAAGCCAGGCAATGTAAGTAAGATGTCCCTCTTGATCAGAAATATGTATGATAAAGCTCTATGTGCAGCCGACGTGGCTTCCAACAGCTATCTGATCAGCTGTTTTCACTGCAGTCCCTCTTGTAATGCCTGAGAATTATTTTCTCTTCTTTCCATAGGATTTCTAAAGAAAAATCTCTCTTTCTAAAGAGGAATCCCGCTTTTGCCGAGTTTTGCCCTGGGGATCTTTCATGCGTGAAGTGAATGTGATAATCACTGGCAATTATGTGGCATACTTGGAAAACTTCTGCTTCGTCTGTGCAAACAAAAGCCGATAAACACGTATTCTGTTTCTGTAGTGTAGTGGTAATCACGTTCGCCTTACACGCGAAAGGTCCTCGGTTCGAAACCGGGCAGAAACAATGGGAGGCTTATGACATGACATGACATGACATGAAACGACTCCTTTGTTGTTCAACAGGAAAGTTGCTGCTTGTACTATAAACCCACTTCAACGTAACTGTGAATCACAGCCTCACTTGTTCGATTCATGACACAGTTTCTTTTATCAAAGAACAAAATACCTGTTGTGTGAGGCACAGTTTGTAGAGGATCGTTTTCACAGTAGCTCCTAGAGCATCAGACTCAGGGCAGCATTGTTTTTAATTCATTGATTCCATGCTGAAGACATGCTCCAAAGCCAGGCAATGCAAGTAGGATGTTCCTCTTGATCAAAAATATGTATGATTAAGCTCTATGTGCAGCCGAAGTGACTTCCAAAAGCTATCTGATCAGCTGTTTTTCATTGCAGTCCCTCTTGAAACGTGCGGAATGCCATCTGACCTTCGTCCTATCACGTGAGGTGGGAGGGGCAGATTCAGAGGCGGCTTCCACGGGCAGCATTGGTGGTTCAGTGGTAGAATTCTCGCCTGCCACGCGGGAGACCCGGTCCGATTCCGCCAATGCAGACAGCTTAAACTTTGCGGTCAACACGGATGGATTACTCCTTTTGGTCAGAGTTGTGGCTGTTGAAACTCTCTGTGTAGCTGCTTTGTTCTCCAAAATCTGTCTGCTCAGCTGGATTCCACTGGAGTTTCTTTTGTATGGTGTGCTTTGACAATGGCTATAATCAAACTTATCATTTCATAAATTGATACACTCGTGTGGTGTGAGGCACAGCTCATAGAGGATCCTTTTCTTGACAATACAGTTGTTGTTGTACTTGTAGAGTCATTGATTACGCGGTGAAGGCCTGGCTCTGTTTGCCATGCAATGCAAGTAGAATGCATGGTCAGCTTGGTCAGCAACCGACACGTCTTCAGTTTCTGTAGTGTAGTGGTTATCACGTTAAGCCTAACACGCGAAAGGTCCTCGGTTGAAACCGAGCAGAAACAACGAGTGGCTTTTACCATGAAACAACTCCTTTGTTGTTCATCTGGAACGTTGCTGCTTATAGTATAAACCCGTTCAATGTTTCATGTAGCAGTGAGTCTCAGCCTCTCTTGTTTGATCTGGATTCTTAACAGTCAGAGCAGATGCCTCACTTTCCCAGCAGTCTCTAAAGCATTTCAGGGCAGCTTTTTCGTTGTTTCATTAGCAGAGCCCTTGGTTCTATATTCCGTTTTGTTTACATATGTTCTTTGTCGGTTTCACAGTAGCCCCTAGAGGATCTGACTGAGGGCAGCATTGTTTTTAACTCATTGGTTCCATGCTGAAGACCAGGCTCCAAAGCCAGGCAAAGCAAGTAGGATGTTCCTCTTGATCAGAAATATGTATGACTAGGCTCTATGTGCAGTTAATGTGGCTTCCAAAATCTGATCAGCTGTTTTTCACTGCAGTCCCTCTCGAAGCGTGTGGAACACCGTCGGAGCTTCATCAATCACGTGTGGTAGTAGGGGCAGACACAGAGGCAGCTGACTAGGGCAGCATTGGTTGTTCAGTGGTAGAATTCTCGCCTGCCACGCGGGGAGACCGGATCCGATTCCGGCCAATGCAAATGGCTTAATTCCTTTGGTCAATACCGGCGGGTTGATTATAGGGGTTGCTTTCTGCGCAGATTTTAATGGCTCTAGAAGATATGTGGCCAGCAGTTTTTTTCACAAGTCTTTCTTGAAACCACCAGGGTCAACATTTGAACTTTTTGGATAACATGTTTCTACAGATTGAAGTATTTTCTCTTCCTTCCACATATTTTCTAATTAAAATCTCTCTTTCTCAATGGAATCCCGCTTTGCCCAGATTTGCACTGGGGATCTTTCATGTGTAAAGTGAAAGTGATAATCACTGGCAAACATGCGGCATACAGGGAAAACTGTGATTCGTCTGTGGAAACAAAAGATCGTGGAGAGGTCTTCAGTTTCTGTAGTGTAGTGGCTATCACGTTAAGCCTCACACGCGAAAGGTCCTCGGTTGAAACCGAGCAGAAACAACGTGAGGCTTTTAACGCGAGACACAACTCCTTTGTTGTTCTTCTGGAACGTTGCTGCTTGTAGTACAAACGTACTTCAACGTTACATGAAACTGTGAATCTCAACCTCTCTTTTTGACCTGGATTCTTGACAGAGCTGCAAAGTACGGTGAAGATGCCTCAGTTTCCCAGCAGTCTCTAGAGGATTTTAGAACAGCTATGTTGTTGTTTCATTTGTAGAGCCCTTGATTCCATGTTGGTTACATATGTTCTTTGTCAAAGTACAAAATACCTGTTGTGTGAGGCACAGTTTGTAGAGGATCGTTTTCACGGTAGCACCTAGGGGATCAGACTCAGGGAAGCATTTTGCTGCTCCAAAGCCAGGCAATGTAAGTAAGATGTCCCTCTTGATCAGAAATATGTATGATAAAGCTCTATGTGCAGCCGACGTGGCTTCCAACAGCTATCTGATCAGCTGTTTTCACTGCAGTCCCTCTTGTAATGCCTGAGAATTATTTTCTCTTCTTTCCATAGGATTTCTAAAGAAAAATCTCTCTTTCTAAAGAGGAATCCCGCTTTTGCCGAGTTTTGCCCTGGGGATCTTTCATGCGTGAAGTGAATGTGATAATCACTGGCAATTATGTGGCATACTTGGAAAACTTCTGCTTCGTCTGTGCAAACAAAAGCCGATAAACACGTATTCTGTTTCTGTAGTGTAGTGGTAATCACGTTAAGCCTTACACGCGAAAGGTCCTCGGTTCGAAACCGGGCAGAAACAATGGGAGGCTTATGACATGACATGAAACGACTCCTTTGTTGTTCAACAGGAAAGTTGCTGCTTGTACTATAAACCCACTTCAACGTAACTGTGAATCACAGCCTCTCTTGTTCGATTCATGACACAGTTTCTTTTATCAAAGAACAAAATACCTGTTGTGTGAGGCACAGTTTGTAGAGGATCGTTTTCACAGTAGCTCCTAGAGCATCAGACTCAGGGCAGCATTGTTTTTAATTCATTGATTCCATGCTGAAGACATGCTCCAAAGCCAGGCAATGCAAGTAGGATGTTCCTCTTGATCAAAAATATGTATGATTAAGCTCTATGTGCAGCCGAAGTGACTTCCAAAAGCTATCTGATCAGCTGTTTTTCATTGCAGTCCCTCTTGAAACGTGCGGAATGCCATCTGACCTTCGTCCTATCACGTGAGGTGGGAGGGGCAGATTCAGAGGCGGCTTCCACGGGCAGCATTGGTGGTTCAGTGGTAGAATTCTCGCCTGCCACGCGGGAGACCCGGGTCCGATTCCGGCCAATGCAGACAGCTTAAACTTTGCGGTCAACACGGATGGATTACTCCTTTTGGTCAGAGTTGTGGCTGTTGAAACTCTCTGTGTAGCTGCTTTGTTCTCCAAAATCTGTCTGCTCAGCTGGATTCCACTGGAGTTTCTTTTGTATGGTGTGCTTTGACAATGGCTATAATCAAACTTATCATTTCATAAATTGATACACTCGTGTGGTGTGAGGCACAGCTCATAGAGGATCCTTTTCTTGACAATACAGTTGTTGTTGTACTTGTAGAGTCATTGATTACGCGGTGAAGGCCTGGCTCTGTTTGCCATGCAATGCAAGTAGAATGCATGGTCAGCTTGGTCAGCAACCGACACGTCTTCAGTTTCTGTAGTGTAGTGGTTATCACGTTAAGCCTAACACGCGAAAGGTCCTCGGTTCGAAACCGAGCAGAAACAACGAGTGGCTTTTACCATGAAACAACTCCTTTGTTGTTCATCTGGAACGTTGCTGCTTATAGTATAAACCCGTTCAATGTTTCATGTAGCAGTGAGTCTCAGCCTCTCTTGTTTGATCTGGATTCTTAACAGTCAGAGCAGATGCCTCACTTTCCCAGCAGTCTCTAAAGCATTTCAGGGCAGCTTTTTCGTTGTTTCATTAGCAGAGCCCTTGGTTCTATATTCCGTTTTGTTTACATATGTTCTTTGTCGGTTTCACAGTAGCCCCTAGAGGATCTGACTGAGGGCAGCATTGTTTTTAACTCATTGGTTCCATGCTGAAGACCAGGCTCCAAAGCCAGGCAAAGCAAGTAGGATGTTCCTCTTGATCAGAAATATGTATGACTAGGCTCTATGTGCAGTTAATGTGGCTTCCAAAATCTGATCAGCTGTTTTTCACTGCAGTCCCTCTCGAAGCGTGTGGAACACCGTCGGAGCTTCATCCAATCACGTGTGGTAGTAGGGGCAGACACAGAGGCAGCTGACTAGGGCAGCAGCATTGGTTGTTCAGTGGTAGAATTCTCGCCTGCCACGCGGGAGACCCGGATCCGATTTCCGGCCAATGCAAATGGCTTAATTCCTTTGGTCAATACCGGCGGGTTGATTATAGGGGTTGCTTTCTGCGCAGATTTTAATGGCTCTAGAAGATATGTGGCCAGCAGTTTTTTCACAAGTCTTTCTTGAAACCACCAGGGTCAACATTTGAACTTTTTTGGATAACATGTTTCTACAGATTGAAGTATTTTCTCTTCCTTCCACATATTTTCTAATTAAAAATCTCTCTTTCTCAATGGAATCCCGCTTTGCCCAGATTTGCACTGGGGATCTTTCATGTGTAAAGTGAAAGTGATAATCACTGGCAAACATGCGGCATACAGGGAAAACTGTGATTCGTCTGTGGAAACAAAAGATCGTGGAGAGGTCTTCAGTTTCTGTAGTGTAGTGGCTATCACGTTAAGCCTCACACGCCGCGAAAGGTCCTCGGTTGAAACCGAGCAGAAACAACGTGAGGCTTTTAACGCGAGACACAACTCCTTTGTTGTTCTTCTGGAACGTTGCTGCTTGTAGTACAAACGTACTTCAACGTTACATGAAACTGTGAATCTCAACCTCTCTTTTTTGACCTGGATTCTTGACAGAGCTGCAAAGTACGGTGAAGATGCCTCAGTTTCCCAGCAGTCTCTAGAGGATTTTAGAACAGCTATGTTGTTGTTTCATTTGTAGAGCCCTTGATTCCATGTTGGTTACATATGTTCTTTGTCAAAGTACAAAATACCTGTTGTGTGAGGCACAGTTTGTAGAGGATCGTTTTCACGGTAGCACCTAGGGGATCAGACTCAGGGAAGCATTTTGCTGCTCCAAAGCCAGGCAATGTAAGTAAGATGTCCCTCTTGATCAGAAATATGTATGATAAAGCTCTATGTGCAGCCGACGTGGCTTCCAACAGCTATCTGATCAGCTGTTTTCACTGCAGTCCCTCTTGTAATGCCTGAGAATTATTTTCTCTTCTTTCCATAGGATTTCTAAAGAAAAATCTCTCTTTCTAAAGAGGAATCCCGCTTTTGCCGAGTTTTGCCCTGGGGATCTTTCATGCGTGAAGTGAATGTGATAATCACTGGCAATTATGTGGCATACTTGGAAAACTTCTGCTTCGTCTGTGCAAACAAAAGCCGATAAACACGTATTCTGTTTCTGTAGTGTAGTGGTAATCACGTTCGCCTTACACGCGAAAGGTCCTCGGTTCGAAACCGGGCAGAAACAATGGGAGGCTTATGACATGACATGAAACGACTCCTTTGTTGTTCAACAGGAAAGTTGCTGCTTGTACTATAAACCCACTTCAACGTAACTGTGAATCACAGCCTCACTTGTTCGATTCATGACACAGTTTCTTTTATCAAAGAACAAAATACCTGTTGTGTGAGGCACAGTTTGTAGAGGATCGTTTTCACAGTAGCTCCTAGAGCATCAGACTCAGGGCAGCATTGTTTTTAATTCATTGATTCCATGCTGAAGACATGCTCCAAAGCCAGGCAATGCAAGTAGGATGTTCCTCTTGATCAAAAATATGTATGATTAAGCTCTATGTGCAGCCGAAGTGACTTCCAAAAGCTATCTGATCAGCTGTTTTTCATTGCAGTCCCTCTTGAAACGTGCGGAATGCCATCTGACCTTCGTCCTATCACGTGAGGTGGGAGGGGCAGATTCAGAGGCGGCTTCCACGGGCAGCATTGGTGGTTCAGTGGTAGAATTCTCGCCTGCCACGCGGGAGACCCGGGTCCGATTCCCGGCCAATGCAGACAGCTTAAACTTTGCGGTCAACACGGATGGATTACTCCTTTTGGTCAGAGTTGTGGCTGTTGAAACTCTCTGTGTAGCTGCTTTGTTCTCCAAAATCTGTCTGCTCAGCTGGATTCCACTGGAGTTTCTTTTGTATGGTGTGCTTTGACAATGGCTATAATCAAACTTATCATTTCATAAATTGATACACTCGTGTGGTGTGAGGCACAGCTCATAGAGGATCCTTTTCTTGACAATACAGTTGTTGTTGTACTTGTAGAGTCATTGATTACGCGGTGAAGGCCTGGCTCTGTTTGCCATGCAATGCAAGTAGAATGCATGGTCAGCTTGGTCAGCAACCGACACGTCTTCAGTTTCTGTAGTGTAGTGGTTATCACGTTAAGCCTAACACGCGCGAAAGGTCCTCGGTTGAAACCGAGCAGAAACAACGAGTGGCTTTTACCATGAAACAACTCCTTTGTTGTTCATCTGGAACGTTGCTGCTTATAGTATAAACCCGTTCAATGTTTCATGTAGCAGTGAGTCTCAGCCTCTCTTGTTTGATCTGGATTCTTAACAGTCAGAGCAGATGCCTCACTTTCCCAGCAGTCTCTAAAGCATTTCAGGGCAGCTTTTTCGTTGTTTCATTAGCAGAGCCCTTGGTTCTATATTCCGTTTTGTTTACATATGTTCTTTGTCGGTTTCACAGTAGCCCCTAGAGGATCTGACTGAGGGCAGCATTGTTTTAACTCATTGGTTCCATGCTGAAGACCAGGCTCCAAAGCCAGGCAAAGCAAGTAGGATGTTCCTCTTGATCAGAAATATGTATGACTAGGCTCTATGTGCAGTTAATGTGGCTTCCAAAATCTGATCAGCTGTTTTTCACTGCAGTCCCTCTCGAAACGTGTGGAACACCGTCGGAGCTTCATCCAATTACGTGTGGTAGTAGGGGCAGACACAGAGGCAGCTGACTAGGGCAGCATTGGTTGTTCAGTGGTAGAATTCTCGCCTGCCAGCGGGGAGACCGGATCCGATTCCCGGCCAATGCAAATGGCTTAATTCCTTTGGTCAATACCGGCGGGTTGATTATAGGGGTTGCTTTCTGCGCAGATTTTAATGGCTCTAGAAGATATGTGGCCAGCAGTTTTTTCACAAGTCTTTCTTGAAACCACCAGGGTCAACATTTGAACTTTTTGGATAACATGTTTCTACAGATTGAAGTATTTTCTCTTCCTTCCACATATTTTCTAATTAAAATCTCTCTTTCTCAATGGAATCCCGCTTTGCCCAGATTTGCACTGGGGATCTTTCATGTGTAAAGTGAAAGTGATAATCACTGGCAAACATGCGGCATACAGGGAAAACTGTGATTCGTCTGTGGAAACAAAAGATCGTGGAGAGGTCTTCAGTTTCTGTAGTGTAGTGGCTATCACGTTAAGCCTCACACGCGAAAGGTCCTCGGTTCGAAACCGAGCAGAAACAACGTGAGGCTTTTAACGCGAGACACAACTCCTTTGTTGTTCTTCTGGAACGTTGCTGCTTGTAGTACAAACGTACTTCAACGTTACATGAAACTGTGAATCTCAACCTCTCTTTTTTGACCTGGATTCTTGACAGAGCTGCAAAGTACGGTGAAGATGCCTCAGTTTCCCAGCAGTCTCTAGAGGATTTTAGAACAGCTATGTTGTTGTTTCATTTGTAGAGCCCTTGATTCCATGTTGGTTACATATGTTCTTTGTCAAAGTACAAAATACCTGTTGTGTGAGGCACAGTTTGTAGAGGATCGTTTTCACGGTAGCACCTAGGGGATCAGACTCAGGGAAGCATTTTGCTGCTCCAAAGCCAGGCAATGTAAGTAAGATGTCCCTCTTGATCAGAAATATGTATGATAAAGCTCTATGTGCAGCCGACGTGGCTTCCAACAGCTATCTGATCAGCTGTTTTCACTGCAGTCCCTCTTGTAATGCCTGAGAATTATTTTCTCTTCTTTCCATAGGATTTCTAAAGAAAAATCTCTCTTTCTAAAGAGGAATCCCGCTTTTGCCGAGTTTTGCCCTGGGGATCTTTCATGCGTGAAGTGAATGTGATAATCACTGGCAATTATGTGGCATACTTGGAAAACTTCTGCTTCGTCTGTGCAAACAAAAGCCGATAAATAGTATTCTGTTTCTGTAGTGTAGTGGTAATCACGTTCGCCTTACACGCGAAAGGTCCTCGGTTCGAAACCGGGCAGAAACAATGGGAGGCTTATGACATGACATGAAACGACTCCTTTGTTGTTCAACAGGAAAGTTGCTGCTTGTACTATAAACCCACTTCAACGTAACTGTGAATCACAGCCTCACTTGTTCGATTCATGACACAGTTTCTTTTATCAAAGAACAAAATACCTGTTGTGTGAGGCACAGTTTGTAGAGGATCGTTTTCACAGTAGCTCCTAGAGCATCAGACTCAGGGCAGCATTGTTTTAATTCATTGATTCCATGCTGAAGACATGCTCCAAAGCCAGGCAATGCAAGTAGGATGTTCCTCTTGATCAAAAATATGTATGATTAAGCTCTATGTGCAGCCGAAGTGACTTCCAAAAGCTATCTGATCAGCTGTTTTCATTGCAGTCCCTCTTGAAACGTGCGGAATGCCATCTGACCTTCGTCCTATCACGTGAGGTGGGAGGGGCAGATTCAGAGGCGGCTTCCACGGGCAGCATTGGTGGTTCAGTGGTAGAATTCTCGCCTGCCACGCGGGAGACCGGGTCCGATTCGGCCAATGCAGACAGCTTAAACTTTGCGGTCAACACGGATGGATTACTCCTTTTGGTCAGAGTTGTGGCTGTTGAAACTCTCTGTGTAGCTGCTTTGTTCTCCAAAATCTGTCTGCTCAGCTGGATTCCACTGGAGTTTCTTTTGTATGGTGTGCTTTGACAATGGCTATAATCAAACTTATCATTTCATAAATTGATACACTCGTGTGGTGTGAGGCACAGCTCATAGAGGATCCTTTTCTTGACAATACAGTTGTTGTTGTACTTGTAGAGTCATTGATTACGCGGTGAAGGCCTGGCTCTGTTTGCCATGCAATGCAAGTAGAATGCATGGTCAGCTTGATCAGCAACCGACACGTCTTCAGTTTCTGTAGTGTAGTGGTTATCACGTTAAGCCTAACACGCGAAAGGTCCTCGGTTTGAAACCGAGCAGAAACAACGAGTGGCTTTTACCATGAAACAACTCCTTTGTTGTTCATCTGGAACGTTGCTGCTTATAGTATAAACCCGTTCAATGTTTCATGTAGCAGTGAGTCTCAGCCTCTCTTGTTTGATCTGGATTCTTAACAGTCAGAGCAGATGCCTCACTTTCCCAGCAGTCTCTAAAGCATTTCAGGGCAGCTTTTTCGTTGTTTCATTAGCAGAGCCCTTGGTTCTATATTCCGTTTTGTTTACATATGTTCTTTGTCGGTTTCACAGTAGCCCCTAGAGGATCTGACTGAGGGCAGCATTGTTTTTAACTCATTGGTTCCATGCTGAAGACCAGGCTCCAAAGCCAGGCAAAGCAAGTAGGATGTTCCTCTTGATCAGAAATATGTATGACTAGGCTCTATGTGCAGTTAATGTGGCTTCCAAAATCTGATCAGCTGTTTTCACTGCAGTCCCTCTCGAAGCGTGTGGAACACCGTCGGAGCTTCATCCAATCACGTGGTGGTAGTAGGGGCAGACACAGAGGCAGCTGACTAGGGCAGCATTGGTTGTTCAGTGGTAGAATTCTCGCCTGCCACGCGGGGAGACCGGATCCGATTCCGGCCAATGCAAATGGCTTAATTCCTTTGGTCAATACCGGCGGGTTGATTATAGGGGTTGCTTTCTGCGCAGATTTTAATGGCTCTAGAAGATATGTGGCCAGCAGTTTTTTCACAAGTCTTTCTTGAAACCACCAGGGTCAACATTTGAACTTTTGGATAACATGTTTCTACAGATTGAAGTATTTTCTCTTCCTTCCACATATTTTCTAATTAAAATCTCTCTTTCTCAATGGAATCCCGCTTTGCCCAGATTTGCACTGGGGATCTTTCATGTGTAAAGTGAAAGTGATAATCACTGGCAAACATGCGGCATACAGGGGAAAACTGTGATTCGTCTGTGGAAACAAAAGATCGTGGAGAGGTCTTCAGTTTCTGTAGTGTAGTGGCTATCACGTTAAGCCTCACACGCGAAAGGTCCTCGGTTGAAACCGAGCAGAAACAACGTGAGGCTTTAACGCGAGACACAACTCCTTTGTTGTTCTTCTGGAACGTTGCTGCTTGTAGTACAAAGCGTACTTCAGCGTTACATGAAACTGTGAATCTCAACCTCTCTTTTTGACCTGGATTCTTGACAGAGCTGCAAAGTACGGTGAAGATGCCTCAGTTTCCCAGCAGTCTCTAGAGGATTTTAGAACAGCTATGTTGTTGTTTCATTTGTAGAGCCCTTGATTCCATGTTGGTTACATATGTTCTTTGTCAAAGTACAAAATACCTGTTGTGTGAGGCACAGTTTGTAGAGGATCGTTTTCACGGTAGCACCTAGGGGATCAGACTCAGGGAAGCATTTTGCTGCTCCAAAGCCAGGCAATGTAAGTAAGATGTCCCTCTTGATCAGAAATATGTATGATAAAGCTCTATGTGCAGCCGACGTGGCTTCCAACAGCTATCTGATCAGCTGTTTTCACTGCAGTCCCTCTTGTAATGCCTGAGAATTATTTTCTCTTCTTTCCATAGGATTTCTAAAGAAAAATCTCTCTTTCTAAAGAGGAATCCCGCTTTTGCCGAGTTTTGCCCTGGGGATCTTTCATGCGTGAAGTGAATGTGATAATCACTGGCAATTATGTGGCATACTTGGAAAACTTCTGCTTCGTCTGTGCAAACAAAAGCCGATAAACACGTATTCTGTTTCTGTAGTGTAGTGGTAATCACGTTAAGCCTTACACGCGAAAGGTCCTCGGTTCGAAACCGGGCAGAAACAATGGGAGGCTTATGACATGACATGAAAGCGACTCCTTTGTTGTTCAACAGGAAAGTTGCTGCTTGTACTATAAACCCACTTCAACGTAACTGTGAATCACAGCCTCACTTGTTCGATTCATGACACAGTTTCTTTTATCAAAGAACAAAATACCTGTTGTGTGAGGCACAGTTTGTAGAGGATCGTTTTCACAGTAGCTCCTAGAGCATCAGACTCAGGGCAGCATTGTTTTAATTCATTGATTCCATGCTGAAGACATGCTCCAAAGCCAGGCAATGCAAGTAGGATGTTCCTCTTGATCAAAATATGTATGATTAAGCTCTATGTGCAGCCGAAGTGACTTCCAAAAGCTATCTGATCAGCTGTTTTTCATTGCAGTCCCTCTTGAAACGTGCGGAATGCCATCTGACCTTCGTCCTATCACGTGAGGTGGGAGGGGCAGATTCAGAGGCGGCTTCCACGGGCAGCATTGGTGGTTCAGTGGTAGAATTCTCGCCTGCCACGCTGGGAGACCCGGGTCCGATTCGGCCAATGCAGACAGCTTAAACTTTGCGGTCAACACGGATGGATTACTCCTTTTGGTCAGAGTTGTGGCTGTTGAAACTCTCTGTGTAGCTGCTTTGTTCTCCAAAATCTGTCTGCTCAGCTGGATTCCACTGGAGTTTCTTTTGTATGGTGTGCTTTGACAATGGCTATAATCAAACTTATCATTTCATAAATTGATACACTCGTGTGTGTGAGGCACAGCTCATAGAGGATCCTTTTCTTGACAATACAGTTGTTGTTGTACTTGTAGAGTCATTGATTACGCGGTGAAGGCCTGGCTCTGTTTGCCATGCAATGCAAGTAGAATGCATGGTCAGCTTGGTCAGCAACCGACACGTCTTCAGTTTCTGTAGTGTAGTGGTTATCACGCTCGCCTAACACGCGAAAGGTCCTCGGTTGAAACCGAGCAGAAACAACGAGTGGCTTTTACCATGAAACAACTCCTTTGTTGTTCATCTGGAACGTTGCTGCTTATAGTATAAACCCGTTCAATGTTTCATGTAGCAGTGAGTCTCAGCCTCTCTTGTTTGATCTGGATTCTTAACAGTCAGAGCAGATGCCTCACTTTCCCAGCAGTCTCTAAAGCATTTCAGGGCAGCTTTTTCGTTGTTTCATTAGCAGAGCCCTTGGTTCTATATTCCGTTTTGTTTACATATGTTCTTTGTCGGTTTCACAGTAGCCCCTAGAGGATCTGACTGAGGGCAGCATTGTTTTAACTCATTGGTTCCATGCTGAAGACCAGGCTCCAAAGCCAGGCAAAGCAAGTAGGATGTTCCTCTTGATCAGAAATATGTATGACTAGGCTCTATGTGCAGTTAATGTGGCTTCCAAAATCTGATCAGCTGTTTTCACTGCAGTCCCTCTCGAAACGTGTGGAACACCGTCGCCGGAGCTTCATCCAATTACGTGTGGTAGTAGGGGCGAGACACAGAGGCAGCTGACTAGGGCAGCATTGGTTGTTCAGTGGTAGAATTCTCGCCTGCCACGCGGGAGACCGGATCCGATTCCGGCCAATGCAAATGGCTTAATTCCTTTGGTCAATACCGGCGGGTTGATTATAGGGGTTGCTTTCTGCGCAGATTTTAATGGCTCTAGAAGATATGTGGCCAGCAGTTTTTCACAAGTCTTTCTTGAAACCACCAGGGTCAACATTTGAACTTTTTGGATAACATGTTTCTACAGATTGAAGTATTTTCTCTTCCTTCCACATATTTTCTAATTAAAATCTCTCTTTCTCAATGGAATCCCGCTTTGCCCAGATTTGCACTGGGGATCTTTCATGTGTAAAGTGAAAGTGATAATCACTGGCAAACATGCGGCATACAGGGAAAACTGTGATTCGTCTGTGGAAACAAAAGATCGTGGAGAGGTCTTCAGTTTCTGTAGTGTAGTGGCTATCACGTTAAGCCTCACCGCGAAAGGTCCTCGGTTGAAACCGAGCAGAAACAACGTGAGGCTTTTAACGCGAGACACAACTCCTTTGTTGTTCTTCTGGAACGTTGCTGCTTGTAGTACAAACGTACTTCAAGCGTTACATGAAACTGTGAATCTCAACCTCTCTTTTTTGACCTGGATTCTTGACAGAGCTGCAAATACGGTGAAGATGCCTCAGTTTCCCAGCAGTCTCTAGAGGATTTTAGAACAGCTATGTTGTTGTTTCATTTGTAGAGCCCTTGATTCCATGTTGGTTACATATGTTCTTTGTCAAAGTACAAAATACCTGTTGTGTGAGGCACAGTTTGTAGAGGATCGTTTTCACGGTAGCACCTAGGGGATCAGACTCAGGGAAGCATTTTGCTGCTCCAAAGCCAGGCAATGTAAGTAAGATGTCCCTCTTGATCAGAAATATGTATGATAAAGCTCTATGTGCAGCCGACGTGGCTTCCAACAGCTATCTGATCAGCTGTTTTCACTGCAGTCCCTCTTGTAATGCCTGAGAATTATTTTCTCTTCTTTCCATAGGATTTCTAAAGAAAAATCTCTCTTTCTAAAGAGGAATCCCGCTTTTGCCGAGTTTTGCCCTGGGGATCTTTCATGCGTGAAGTGAATGTGATAATCACTGGCAATTATGTGGCATACTTGGAAAACTTCTGCTTCGTCTGTGCAAACAAAAGCCGATAAACACGTATTCTGTTTCTGTAGTGTAGTGGTAATCACGTTAAGCCTTACACGCGAAAGGTCCTCGGTTCGAAACCGGGCAGAAACAATGGGAGGCTTATGACATGACATGAAACGACTCCTTTGTTGTTCAACAGGAAAGTTGCTGCTTGTACTATAAACCCACTTCAACGTAACTGTGAATCACAGCCTCTCTTGTTCGATTCATGACACAGTTTCTTTTATCAAAGAACAAAATACCTGTTGTGTGAGGCACAGTTTGTAGAGGATCGTTTTCACAGTAGCTCCTAGAGCATCAGACTCAGGGCAGCATTGTTTTAATTCATTGATTCCATGCTGAAGACATGCTCCAAAGCCAGGCAATGCAAGTAGGATGTTCCTCTTGATCAAAAATATGTATGATTAAGCTCTATGTGCAGCCGAAGTGACTTCCAAAAGCTATCTGATCAGCTGTTTTTCATTGCAGTCCCTCTTGAAACGTGCGGAATGCCATCTGACCTTCGTCCTATCACGTGAGGTGGGAGGGGCAGATTCAGAGGCGGCTTCCACGGGCAGCATTGGTGGTTCAGTGGTAGAATTCTCGCCTGCCATGCTGGAGACCGGTCCGATTCCCGGCCAATGCAGACAGCTTAAACTTTGCGGTCAACACGGATGGATTACTCCTTTTGGTCAGAGTTGTGGCTGTTGAAACTCTCTGTGTAGCTGCTTTGTTCTCCAAAATCTGTCTGCTCAGCTGGATTCCACTGGAGTTTCTTTTGTATGGTGTGCTTTGACAATGGCTATAATCAAACTTATCATTTCATAAATTGATACACTCGTGTGGTGTGAGGCACAGCTCATAGAGGATCCTTTTCTTGACAATACAGTTGTTGTTGTACTTGTAGAGTCATTGATTACGCGGTGAAGGCCTGGCTCTGTTTGCCATGCAATGCAAGTAGAATGCATGGTCAGCTTGATCAGCAACCGACACGTCTTCAGTTTCTGTAGTGTAGTGGTTATCACGTTCGCCTAACACGCGAAAGGTCCTCGGTTCGAAACCGAGCAGAAACAACGAGTGGCTTTTACCATGAAACAACTCCTTTGTTGTTCATCTGGAACGTTGCTGCTTATAGTATAAACCCGTTCAATGTTTCATGTAGCAGTGAGTCTCAGCCTCTCTTGTTTGATCTGGATTCTTAACAGTCAGAGCAGATGCCTCACTTTCCCAGCAGTCTCTAAAGCATTTCAGGGCAGCTTTTTCGTTGTTTCATTAGCAGAGCCCTTGGTTCTATATTCCGTTTTGTTTACATATGTTCTTTGTCGGTTTCACAGTAGCCCCTAGAGGATCTGACTGAGGGCAGCATTGTTTTTAACTCATTGGTTCCATGCTGAAGACCAGGCTCCAAAGCCAGGCAAAGCAAGTAGGATGTTCCTCTTGATCAGAAATATGTATGACTAGGCTCTATGTGCAGTTAATGTGGCTTCCAAAATCTGATCAGCTGTTTTCACTGCAGTCCCTCTCGAAACGTGTGGAACACCGTCGGAGCTTCATCCAATTCACGTGTGGTAGTAGGGGCAGACACAAGAGGCAGCTGACTAGGGCAGCATTGGTTGTTCAGTGGTAGAATTCTCGCCTGCCACGCGGGGAGACCCGGATCCGATTCCGGCCAATGCAAATGGCTTAATTCCTTTGGTCAATACCGGCGGGTTGATTATAGGGGTTGCTTTCTGCGCAGATTTTAATGGCTCTAGAAGATATGTGGCCAGCAGTTTTTTCACAAGTCTTTCTTTGAAACCACCAGGGTCAACATTTGAACTTTTGGATAACATGTTTCTACAGATTGAAGTATTTTCTCTTCCTTCCACATATTTTCTAATTAAAATCTCTCTTTCTCAATGGAATCCCGCTTTGCCCAGATTTGCACTGGGGATCTTTCATGTGTAAAGTGAAAGTGATAATCACTGGCAAACATGCGGCATACAGGAAAACTGTGATTCGTCTGTGGAAACAAAAGATCGTGGAGAGGTCTTCAGTTTCTGTAGTGTAGTGGCTATCACGTTAAGCCTCACCGCGAAAGGTCCTCGGTTGAAACCGAGCAGAAACAACGTGAGGCTTTTAAGCGAGACACAACTCCTTTGTTGTTCTTCTGGAACGTTGCTGCTTGTAGTACAAACGTACTTCAACGTTACATGAAACTGTGAATCTCAACCTCTCTTTTTGACCTGGATTCTTGACAGAGCTGCAAAGTACGGTGAAGATGCCTCAGTTTCCCAGCAGTCTCTAGAGGATTTTAGAACAGCTATGTTGTTGTTTCATTTGTAGAGCCCTTGATTCCATGTTGGTTACATATGTTCTTTGTCAAAGTACAAAATACCTGTTGTGTGAGGCACAGTTTGTAGAGGATCGTTTTCACGGTAGCACCTAGGGGATCAGACTCAGGGAAGCATTTTGCTGCTCCAAAGCCAGGCAATGTAAGTAAGATGTCCCTCTTGATCAGAAATATGTATGATAAAGCTCTATGTGCAGCCGGCGTGGCTTCCAACAGCTATCTGATCAGCTGTTTTCACTGCAGTCCCTCTTGTAATGCCTGAGAATTATTTTCTCTTCTTTCCATAGGATTTCTAAAGAAAAATCTCTCTTTCTAAAGAGGAATCCCGCTTTTGCGAGTTTTGCCCTGGGGATCTTTCATGCGTGAAGTGAATGTGATAATCACTGGCAATTATGTGGCATACTTGGAAAACTTCTGCTTCGTCTGTGCAAACAAAAGCCGATAAATAGTATTCTGTTTCTGTAGTGTAGTGGTAATCACGTTAAGCCTTACAGCGAAAGGTCCTCGGTTGAAACCGGGCAGAAACAATGGGAGGCTTATGACATGACATGAAACGACTCCTTTGTTGTTCAACAGGAAAGTTGCTGCTTGTACTATAAACCCACTTCAACGTAACTGTGAATCACAGCCTCACTTGTTCGATTCATGACACAGTTTCTTTTATCAAAGAACAAAATACCTGTTGTGTGAGGCACAGTTTGTAGAGGATCGTTTTCACAGTAGCTCCTAGAGCATCAGACTCAGGGCAGCATTGTTTTAATTCATTGATTCCATGCTGAAGACATGCTCCAAAGCCAGGCAATGCAAGTAGGATGTTCCTCTTGATCAAAAATATGTATGATTAAGCTCTATGTGCAGCCGAAGTGACTTCCAAAAGCTATCTGATCAGCTGTTTTTCATTGCAGTCCCTCTTGAAGCGTGCGGAATGCCATCTGACCTTCGTCCTATCACGTGAGGTGGGAGGGGCAGATTCAGAGGCGGCTTCCACGGGCAGCATTGGTGGTTCAGTGGTAGAATTCTCGCCTGCCACGCGGGAGACCGGGTCCGATTCCCGGCCAATGCAGACAGCTTAAACTTTGCGGTCAACACGGATGGATTACTCCTTTTGGTCAGAGTTGTGGCTGTTGAAACTCTCTGTGTAGCTGCTTTGTTCTCCAAAATCTGTCTGCTCAGCTGGATTCCACTGGAGTTTCTTTTGTATGGTGTGCTTTGACAATGGCTATAATCAAACTTATCATTTCATAAATTGATACACTCGTGTGGTGTGAGGCACAGCTCATAGAGGATCCTTTTCTTGACAATACAGTTGTTGTTGTACTTGTAGAGTCATTGATTACGCGGTGAAGGCCTGGCTCTGTTTGCCATGCAATGCAAGTAGAATGCATGGTCAGCTTGGTCAGCAACCGACCGTCTTCAGTTTCTGTAGTGTAGTGGTTATCACGTTAAGCCTAACACGCGAAAGGTCCTTGGTTGAAACCGAGCAGAAACAACAGTGGCTTTTACCATGAAACAACTCCTTTGTTGTTCATCTGGAACGTTGCTGCTTATAGTATAAACCCGTTCAATGTTTCATGTAGCAGTGAGTCTCAGCCTCTCTTGTTTGATCTGGATTCTTAACAGTCAGAGCAGATGCCTCACTTTCCCAGCAGTCTCTAAAGCATTTCAGGGCAGCTTTTTCGTTGTTTCATTAGCAGAGCCCTTGGTTCTATATTCCGTTTTGTTTACATATGTTCTTTGTCGGTTTCACAGTAGCCCCTAGAGGATCTGACTGAGGGCAGCATTGTTTTTAACTCATTGGTTCCATGCTGAAGACCAGGCTCCAAAGCCAGGCAAAGCAAGTAGGATGTTCCTCTTGATCAGAAATATGTATGACTAGGCTCTATGTGCAGTTAATGTGGCTTCCAAAATCTGATCAGCTGTTTTTCACTGCAGTCCCTCTCGAAACGTGTGGAACACCGTCGGAGCTTCATCCAATCACGTGTGGTAGTAGGGGCAGACACAGAGGCAGCTGACTAGGGCAGCATTGGTTGTTCAGTGGTAGAATTCTCGCCTGCCACGCGGGAGACCCGGATCCGATTCCCGGCCAATGCAAATGGCTTAATTCCTTTGGTCAATACCGGCGGGTTGATTATAGGGGTTGCTTTCTGCGCAGATTTTAATGGCTCTAGAAGATATGTGGCCAGCAGTTTTTCACAAGTCTTTCTTGAAACCACCAGGGTCAACATTTGAACTTTTGGATAACATGTTTCTACAGATTGAAGTATTTTCTCTTCCTTCCACATATTTTCTAATTAAAAATCTCTCTTTCTCAATGGAATCCCGCTTTGCCCAGATTTGCACTGGGGATCTTTCATGTGTAAAGTGAAAGTGATAATCACTGGCAAACATGCGGCATACAGGGAAAACTGTGATTCGTCTGTGGAAACAAAGATCGTGGAGAGGTCTTCAGTTTCTGTAGTGTAGTGGCTATCACGTTAAGCCCTCACCTCGCGAAAGGTCCTCGGTTGAAACCGAGCAGAAACAACGTGAGGCTTTTAAGCGAGACACAACTCCTTTGTTGTTCTTCTGGAACGTTGCTGCTTGTAGTACAAAGCGTACTTCAACGTTACATGAAACTGTGAATCTCAACCTCTCTTTTTGACCTGGATTCTTGACAGAGCTGCAAAGTCACGGTGAAGATGCCTCAGTTTCCCAGCAGTCTCTAGAGGATTTTAGAACAGCTATGTTGTTTGTTTCATTTGTAGAGCCCTTGATTCCATGTTGGTTACATATGTTCTTTGTCAAAGTACAAAATACCTGTTGTGTGAGGCACAGTTTGTAGAGGATCGTTTTCACGGTAGCACCTAGGGGATCAGACTCAGGAAGCATTTTGCTGCTCCAAAGCCAGGCAATGTAAGTAAGATGTCCCTCTTGATCAGAAATATGTATGATAAAGCTCTATGTGCAGCCGACGTGGCTTCCAACAGCTATCTGATCAGCTGTTTTCACTGCAGTCCCTCTTGTAATGCCTGAGAATTATTTTCTCTTCTTTCCATAGGATTTCTAAAGAAAAATCTCTCTTTCTAAAGAGGAATCCCGCTTTTGCCGAGTTTTGCCCTGGGGATCTTTCATGCGTGAAGTGAATGTGATAATCACTGGCAATTATGTGGCATACTTGGAAAACTTCTGCTTCGTCTGTGCAAACAAAAGCCGATAAATACGTATTCTGTTTCTGTAGTGTAGTGGTAATCACGTTAAGCCTTACACGCGAAAGGTCCTCGGTTCGAAACCGGGCAGAAACAATGGGAGGCTTATGACATGACGAAACGACTCCTTTGTTGTTCAACAGGAAAGTTGCTGCTTGTACTATAAACCCACTTCAACGTAACTGTGAATCACAGCCTCTCTTGTTCGATTCATGACACAGTTTCTTTTATCAAAGAACAAAATACCTGTTGTGTGAGGCACAGTTTGTAGAGGATCGTTTTCACAGTAGCTCCTAGAGCATCAGACTCAGGGCAGCATTGTTTTTAATTCATTGATTCCATGCTGAAGACATGCTCCAAAGCCAGGCAATGCAAGTAGGATGTTCCTCTTGATCAAAAATATGTATGATTAAGCTCTATGTGCAGCCGAAGTGACTTCCAAAAGCTATCTGATCAGCTGTTTTCATTGCAGTCCCTCTTGAAACGTGCGGAATGCCATCTGACCTTCGTCCTATCACGTGAGGTGGGAGGGGCAGATTCAGAGGCGGCTTCCACGGGCAGCATTGGTGGTTCAGTGGTAGAATTCTCGCCTGCCACGCGGGAGACCCGGGTCCGATTCGGCCAATGCAGACAGCTTAAACTTTGCGGTCAACACGGATGGATTACTCCTTTTGGTCAGAGTTGTGGCTGCTGAAACTCTCTGTGTAGCTGCTTTGTTCTCCAAAATCTGTCTGCTCAGCTGGATTCCACTGGAGTTTCTTTTGTATGGTGTGCTTTGACAATGGCTATAATCAAACTTATCATTTCATAAATTGATACACTCGTGTGGTGTGAGGCACAGCTCATAGAGGATCCTTTTCTTGACAATACAGTTGTTGTTGTACTTGTAGAGTCATTGATTACGCGGTGAAGGCCTGGCTCTGTTTGCCATGCAATGCAAGTAGAATGCATGGTCAGCTTGGTCAGCAAACCGACGTCTTCAGTTTCTGTAGTGTAGTGGTTATCGCGTCCAGCCTAACACGCGAAAGGTCCTCGGTTAGAAACCGAGCAGAAACAACAGTGGCTTTTACCATGAAACAACTCCTTTGTTGTTCATCTGGAGCGTTGCTGCTTATAGTATAAACCCGTTCAATGTTTCATGTAGCAGTGAGTCTCAGCCTCTCTTGTTTGATCTGGATTCTTAACAGTCAGAGCAGATGCCTCACTTTCCCAGCAGTCTCTAAAGCATTTCAGGGCAGCTTTTTCGTTGTTTCATTAGCAGAGCCCTTGGTTCTATATTCCGTTTTTGTTTACATATGTTCTTTGTCGGTTTCACAGTAGCCCCTAGAGGATCTGACTGAGGGCAGCATTGTTTTTAACTCATTGGTTCCATGCTGAAGACCAGGCTCCAAAGCCAGGCAAAGCAAGTAGGATGTTCCTCTTGATCAGAAATATGTATGACTAGGCTCTATGTGCAGTTAATGTGGCTTCCAAAATCTGATCAGCTGTTTTCACTGCAGTCCCTCTCGAAGCGTGTGGAACACCGTCGGAGCTTCATCCAATCACGTGTGGTAGTAGGGGCAGACACAGAGGCAGCTGACTAGGGCAGCATTGGTTGTTCAGTGGTAGAATTCTCGCCTGCCCGCGGGAGACCGGATCCGATTCCGGCCAATGCAAATGGCTTAATTCCTTTGGTCAATACCGGCGGGTTGATTATAGGGGTTGCTTTCTGCGCAGATTTTAATGGCTCTAGAAGATATGTGGCCAGCAGTTTTTCACAAGTCTTTCTTGAAACCACCAGGGTCAACATTTGAACTTTTTGGATAACATGTTTCTACAGATTGAAGTATTTTCTCTTCCTTCCACATATTTTCTAATTTAAAATCTCTCTTTCTCAATGGAATCCCGCTTTGCCCAGATTTGCACTGGGGATCTTTCATGTGTAAAGTGAAAGTGATAATCACTGGCAAACATGCGGCATACAGGGAAAACTGTGATTCGTCTGTGGAAACAAAAGATCGTGGAGAGGTCTTCAGTTTCTGTAGTGTAGTGGCTATCACGTTAAGCCTCACACGCGAAAGGTCCTCGGTTGAAACCGAGCAGAAACAACGTGAGGCTTTTAACGCGAGACACAACTCCTTTGTTGTTCTTCTGGAGCGTTGCTGCTTGTAGTACAAACGTGCTTCAACGTTACATGAAACTGTGAATCTCAACCTCTCTTTTTGACCTGGATTCTTGACAGAGCTGCAAAGTACGGTGAAGATGCCTCAGTTTCCCAGCAGTCTCTAGAGGATTTTAGAACAGCTATGTTGTTGTTTCATTTGTAGAGCCCTTGATTCCATGTTGGTTACATATGTTCTTTGTCAAAGTACAAAATACCTGTTGTGTGAGGCACAGTTTGTAGAGGATCGTTTTCACGGTAGCACCTAGGGGATCAGACTCAGGGAAGCATTTTGCTGCTCCAAAGCCAGGCAATGTAAGTAAGATGTCCCTCTTGATCAGAAATATGTATGATAAAGCTCTATGTGCAGCCGGCGTGGCTTCCAACAGCTATCTGATCAGCTGTTTTCACTGCAGTCCCTCTTGTAATGCCTGAGAATTATTTTCTCTTCTTTCCATAGGATTTCTAAAGAAAAATCTCTCTTTCTAAAGAGGAATCCCGCTTTTGCCGAGTTTTGCCCTGGGGATCTTTCATGCGTGAAGTGAATGTGATAATCACTGGCAATTATGTGGCATACTTGGAAAACTTCTGCTTCGTCTGTGCAAACAAAAGCCGATAAACCGTATTCTGTTTCTGTAGTGTAGTGGTAATCACGTTAAGCCTTACACGCGAAAGGTCCTCGGTTCGAAACCGGGCAGAAACAATGGGAGGCTTATGACATGACATGAAACGACTCCTTTGTTGTTCAACAGGAAAGTTGCTGCTTGTACTATAAACCCACTTCAACGTAACTGTGAATCACAGCCTCTCTTGTTCGATTCATGACACAGTTTCTTTTATCAAAGAACAAAATACCTGTTGTGTGAGGCACAGTTTGTAGAGGATCGTTTTCACAGTAGCTCCTAGAGCATCAGACTCAGGGCAGCATTGTTTTAATTCATTGATTCCATGCTGAAGACATGCTCCAAAGCCAGGCAATGCAAGTAGGATGTTCCTCTTGATCAAAAATATGTATGATTAAGCTCTATGTGCAGCCGAAGTGACTTCCAAAGCTATCTGATCAGCTGTTTTCATTGCAGTCCCTCTTGAAACGTGCGGAATGCCATCTGACCTTCGTCCTATCACGTGAGGTGGGAGGGGCAGATTCAGAGGCGGCTTCCACGGGCAGCATTGGTGGTTCAGTGGTAGAATTCTCGCCTGCCACGCGGGAGACCCGGTCCGATTCCGGCCAATGCAGACAGCTTAAACTTTGCGGTCAACACGGATGGATTACTCCTTTTGGTCAGAGTTGTGGCTGTTGAAACTCTCTGTGTAGCTGCTTTGTTCTCCAAAATCTGTCTGCTCAGCTGGATTCCACTGGAGTTTCTTTTGTATGGTGTGCTTTGACAATGGCTATAATCAAACTTATCATTTCATAAATTGATACACTCGTGTGGTGTGAGGCACAGCTCATAGAGGATCCTTTTCTTGACAATACAGTTGTTGTTGTACTTGTAGAGTCATTGATTACGCGGTGAAGGCCTGGCTCTGTTTGCCATGCAATGCAAGTAGAATGCATGGTCAGCTTGATCAGCAACCGACACGTCTTCAGTTTCTGTAGTGTAGTGGTTATCACGTTAAGCCTAACACGCGAAAGGTCCTCGGTTGAAACCGAGGCAGAAACAACGAAAGTGGCTTTACCATGAAACAACTCCTTTGTTGTTCATCTGGAACGTTGCTGCTTATAGTATAAACCCGTTCAATGTTTCATGTAGCAGTGAGTCTCAGCCTCTCTTGTTTGATCTGGATTCTTAACAGTCAGAGCAGATGCCTCACTTTCCCAGCAGTCTCTAAAGCATTTCAGGGCAGCTTTTTCGTTGTTTCATTAGCAGAGCCCTTGGTTCTATATTCCGTTTTTGTTTACATATGTTCTTTGTCGGTTTCACAGTAGCCCCTAGAGGATCTGACTGAGGGGCAGCATTGTTTTTAACTCATTGGTTCCATGCTGAAGACCAGGCTCCAAAGCCAGGCAAAGCAAGTAGGATGTTCCTCTTGATCAGAAATATGTATGACTAGGCTCTATGTGCAGTTAATGTGGCTTCCAAAATCTGATCAGCTGTTTTTCACTGCAGTCCCTCTCGAAGCGTGTGGAACACCGTCGGAGCTTCATCCAATTACGTGTGGTAGTAGGGGCAGACACAGAGGCAGCTGACTAGGGCAGCATTGGTTGTTCAGTGGTAGAATTCTCGCCTGCCGCGCGGGAGACCCGGATCGATTCCCGGCCAATGCAAATGGCTTAATTCCTTTGGTCAATACCGGCGGGTTGATTATAGGGGTTGCTTTCTCGCAGATTTTAATGGCTCTAGAAGATATGTGGCCAGCAGTTTTTCACAAGTCTTTCTTGAAACCACCAGGGTCAACATTTGAACTTTTGGATAACATGTTTCTACAGATTGAAGTATTTTCTCTTCCTTCCACATATTTTCTAATTAAAATCTCTCTTTCTCAATGGAATCCCGCTTTGCCCAGATTTGCACTGGGGATCTTTCATGTGTAAAGTGAAAGTGATAATCACTGGCAAACATGCGGCATACAGGGAAAACTGTGATTCGTCTGTGGAAACAAAAGATCGTGGAGAGGTCTTCAGTTTCTGTAGTGTAGTGGCTATCACGTTAAGCCTCACGCGCGAAAGGTCCTCGGTTGAAACCGAGCAGAAACAACGTGAGAGGCTTTTTTAGCGAGACACAACTCCTTTGTTGTTCTTCTGGAGCGTTGCTGCTTGTAGTACAAACGTACTTCAGCGTTACATGAAACTGTGAATCTCAACCTCTCTTTTTTGACCTGGATTCTTGACAGAGCTGCAAAGTACGGTGAAGATGCCTCAGTTTCCCAGCAGTCTCTAGAGGATTTTAGAACAGCTATGTTGTTGTTTCATTTGTAGAGCCCTTGATTCCATGTTGGTTACACATATGTTCTTTGTCAAAGTACAAAATACCTGTTGTGTGAGGCACAGTTTGTAGAGGATCGTTTTCACGGTAGCACCTAGGGGATCAGACTCAGGGAAGCATTTTGCTGCTCCAAAGCCAGGCAATGTAAGTAAGATGTCCCTCTTGATCAGAAATATGTATGATAAAGCTCTATGTGCAGCCGGCGTGGCTTCCAACAGCTATCTGATCAGCTGTTTTCACTGCAGTCCCTCTTGTAATGCCTGAGAATTATTTTCTCTTCTTTCCATAGGATTTCTAAAGAAAAATCTCTCTTTCTAAAGAGGAATCCGCTTTTGCCGAGTTTTGCCCTGGGGATCTTTCATGCGTGAAGTGAATGTGATAATCACTGGCAATTATGTGGCATACTTGGAAAACTTCTGCTTCGTCTGTGCAAACAAAGCCGATAAACCGTATTCTGTTTCTGTAGTGTAGTGGTAATCACGTTAAGCCTTACGCGAAAGGTCCTCGGTTAAAACCGGGCAGAAACAATGGGAGGCTTATGACATGACATGAAACGACTCCTTTGTTGTTCAACAGGAAAGTTGCTGCTTGTACTATAAACCCACTTCAACGTAACTGTGAATCACAGCCTCTCTTGTTCGATTCATGACACAGTTTCTTTTATCAAAGAACAAAATACCTGTTGTGTGAGGCACAGTTTGTAGAGGATCGTTTTCACAGTAGCTCCTAGAGCATCAGACTCAGGGCAGCATTGTTTTAATTCATTGATTCCATGCTGAAGACATGCTCCAAAGCCAGGCAATGCAAGTAGGATGTTCCTCTTGATCAAAATATGTATGATTAAGCTCTATGTGCAGCCGAAGTGACTTCCAAAAGCTATCTGATCAGCTGTTTTCATTGCAGTCCCTCTTGAAACGTGCGGAATGCCATCTGACCTTCGTCCTATCACGTGAGGTGGGAGGGCAGATTCAGAGGCGGCTTCCACGGGCAGCATTGGTGGTTCAGTGGTAGAATTCTCGCCTGCCGCGCGGGAGACCGGGTCCGATTCCGGCCAATGCAGACAGCTTAAACTTTGCGGTCAACACGGATGGATTACTCCTTTTGGTCAGAGTTGTGGCTGCTGAAACTCTCTGTGTAGCTGCTTTGTTCTCCAAAATCTGTCTGCTCAGCTGGATTCCACTGGAGTTTCTTTTGTATGGTGTGCTTTGACAATGGCTATAATCAAACTTATCATTTTCATAAATTGATACACTCGTGTGGTGTGAGGCACAGCTCATAGAGGATCCTTTTCTTGACAATACAGTTGTTGTTGTACTTGTAGAGTCATTGATTACGCGGTGAAGGCCTGGCTCTGTTTGCCATGCAATGCAAGTAGAATGCATGGTCAGCTTGGTCAGCAACCGACCGTCTTCAGTTTCTGTAGTGTAGTGGTTATCACGTTAAGCCTAACACGCGAAAGGTCCTTGGTTCGAAACCGAGCAGAAACAACGAGTGGCTTTTACCATGAAACAACTCCTTTGTTGTTCATCTGGAACGTTGCTGCTTATAGTATAAACCCGTTCAATGTTTCATGTAGCAGTGAGTCTCAGCCTCTCTTGTTTGATCTGGATTCTTAACAGTCAGAGCAGATGCCTCACTTTCCCAGCAGTCTCTAAAGCATTTCAGGGCAGCTTTTTCGTTGTTTCATTAGCAGAGCCCTTGGTTCTATATTCCGTTTTTGTTTACATATGTTCTTTGTCGGTTTCACAGTAGCCCCTAGAGGATCTGACTGAGGGCAGCATTGTTTTAACTCATTGGTTCCATGCTGAAGACCAGGCTCCAAAGCCAGGCAAAGCAAGTAGGATGTTCCTCTTGATCAGAAATATGTATGACTAGGCTCTATGTGCAGTTAATGTGGCTTCCAAAATCTGATCAGCTGTTTTTCACTGCAGTCCCTCTCGAAAGCGTGTGGAACACCGTCGGAGCTTCATCCAATTCACGTGTGGTAGTAGGGGCAGACACAGAGGCAGCTGACTAGGGCAGCATTGGTTGTTCAGTGGTAGAATTCTCGCCTGCCTGCCGCGGAGACCCGGATCCGATTCCCGCCAATGCAAATGGCTTAATTCCTTTGGTCAATACCGGCGGGTTGATTATAGGGGTTGCTTTCTGCGCGCAGATTTTAATGGCTCTAGAAGATATGTGGCCAGCAGTTTTTTCACAAGTCTTTCTTGGAAACCACCAGGGTCAACATTTGAACTTTTGGATAACATGTTTCTACAGATTGAAGTATTTCTCTTCCTTCCACATATTTTCTAATTAAAAATCTCTCTTTCTCAATGGAATCCCGCTTTGCCCAGATTTGCACTGGGGATCTTTCATGTGTAAAGTGAAAGTGATAATCACTGGCAAACATGCGGCATACAGGGAAAACTGTGATTCGTCTGTGGAAACAAAAGATCGTGGAGAGGTCTTCAGTTTCTGTAGTGTAGTGGCTATCACGTTAAGCCTCACACGCTGAAAGGTCCTCGGTTGAGAAACCGAGCAGAAACAACGTGAGGCTTTTAACGCGAGACACAACTCCTTTGTTGTTCTTCTGGAACGTTGCTGCTTGTAGTACAAACGTACTTCAGCGTTACATGAAACTGTGAATCTCAACCTCTCTTTTTGACCTGGATTCTTGACAGAGCTGCAAAGTACGGTGAAGATGCCTCAGTTTCCCAGCAGTCTCTAGAGGATTTTTAGAACAGCTATGTTGTTGTTTCATTTGTAGAGCCCCCTTGATTCCATGTTGGTTACATATGTTCTTTGTCAAAGTACAAAATACCTGTTGTGTGAGGCACAGTTTGTAGAGGATCGTTTTCACGGTAGCACCTAGGGGATCAGACTCAGGGAAGCATTTTGCTGCTCCAAAGCCAGGCAATGTAAGTAAGATGTCCCTCTTGATCAGAAATATGTATGATAAAGCTCTATGTGCAGCCGGCGTGGCTTCCAACAGCTATCTGATCAGCTGTTTTCACTGCAGTCCCTCTTGTAATGCCTGAGAATTATTTTCTCTTCTTTCCATAGGATTTCTAAAGAAAAATCTCTCTTTCTAAAGAGGAATCCCGCTTTTGCCGAGTTTTGCCCTGGGGATCTTTCATGCGTGAAGTGAATGTGATAATCACTGGCAATTATGTGGCATACTTGGAAAACTTCTGCTTCGTCTGTGCAAACAAAAGCCGATAAATAGTATTCTGTTTCTGTAGTGTAGTGGTAATCACGTTCGCCTTACACGTGAAAGGTCCTCGGTTCGAAACCGGGCAGAAACAATGGGAGGCTTATGACATGACATGAAAGCGACTCCTTTGTTGTTCAACAGGAAAGTTGCTGCTTGTACTATAAACCCACTTCAACGTAACTGTGAATCACAGCCTCACTTGTTCGATTCATGACACAGTTTCTTTTATCAAAGAACAAAATACCTGTTGTGTGAGGCACAGTTTGTAGAGGATCGTTTTCACAGTAGCTCCTAGAGCATCAGACTCAGGGCAGCATTGTTTTTAATTCATTGATTCCATGCTGAAGACATGCTCCAAAGCCAGGCAATGCAAGTAGGATGTTCCTCTTGATCAAAAATATGTATGATTAAGCTCTATGTGCAGCCCGAAGTGACTTCCAAAAGCTATCTGATCAGCTGTTTTTCATTGCAGTCCCTCTTGAAACGTGCGGAATGCCATCTGACCTTCGTCCTATCACGTGAGGTGGGAGGGGCAGATTCAGAGGCGGCTTCCACGGGCAGCATTGGTGGTTCAGTGGTAGAATTCTCGCCTGCCACGCTGGAGACCAGGTCCGATTCCCCGCCAATGCAGACAGCTTAAACTTTGCGGTCAACACGGATGGATTACTCCTTTTGGTCAGAGTTGTGGCTGTTGAAACTCTCTGTGTAGCTGCTTTGTTCTCCAAAATCTGTCTGCTCAGCTGGATTCCACTGGAGTTTCTTTTGTATGGTGTGCTTTGACAATGGCTATAATCAAACTTATCATTTCATAAATTGATACACTCGTGTGGTGTGAGGCACAGCTCATAGAGGATCCTTTTCTTGACAATACAGTTGTTGTTGTACTTGTAGAGTCATTGATTACCGCGGTGAAGGCCTGGCTCTGTTTGCCATGCAATGCAAGTAGAATGCATGGTCAGCTTGGTCAGCAACCGACACGTCTTCAGTTTCTGTAGTGTAGTGGTTATCACGTTCAGCCTAACATCGCGCAAAAGGTCCTCGGTTCGAAACCGAGCAGAAACAACAGTGGCTTTACCATGAAACAACTCCTTTGTTGTTCATCTGGAACGTTGCTGCTTATAGTATAAACCCGTTCAATGTTTCATGTAGCAGTGAGTCTCAGCCTCTCTTGTTTGATCTGGATTCTTAACAGTCAGAGCAGATGCCTCACTTTCCCAGCAGTCTCTAAAGCATTTCAGGGCAGCTTTTTCGTTGTTTCATTAGCAGAGCCCTTGGTTCTATATTCCGTTTTGTTTACATATGTTCTTTAGCCGGTTTCACAGTAGCCCCTAGAGATCTGATCTGAGAGGGCAGCATTGTTTTTAACTCATTGGTTCCATGCTGAAGACCAGGCTCCAAAGCCAGGCAAAGCAAGTAGGATGTTCCTCTTGATCAGAAATATGTATGACTAGGCTCTATGTGCAGTTAATGTGGCTTCCAAAATCTGATCAGCTGTTTTTCACTGCAGTCCCTCTCGAAGCGTGTGGAACACCGTCGGAGCTTCATCCAATCACGTGTGGTAGTAGGGGGCAGACACAGAGGCAGCTGACTAGGGCAGCATTGGTTGTTCAGTGGTAGAATTCTCGCCTGCCACGCGGGGAGACCCGGATCCGATTTCCGGCCAATGCAAATGGCTTAATTCCTTTGGTCAATACCGGGCGGGTTGATTATAGGGGTTGCTTTCTGCGCAGATTTTAATGGCTCTAGAAGATATGTGGCCAGCAGTTTTTCACAAGTCTTTCTTGAAACCACCAGGGTCAACATTTGAACTTTTGGATAACATGTTTCTACAGATTGAAGTATTTTCTCTTCCTTCCACATATTTTCTAATTAAAAATCTCTCTTTCTCAATGGAATCCCGCTTTGCCCAGATTTGCACTGGGGATCTTTCGTATGTGTAAAGTGAAAGTGATAATCACTGGCAAACATGCGGCATACAGGAAAACTGTGATTAGATCTGTGGAAACAAAGATCGTGGAGAGGTCTTCAGTTTCTGTAGTGTAGTGGCTAGTTGTTGTTTCATTTGTAGTGATAAAGCTCTATGTGCAGCCGATGGCGGCTTCCAACAGCTATCTGATCAGCTGTTTTCA